>VZRM01006014.1:703696-771676 GCA_013397955.1 Grantiella picta | reverse complement strand
AAGCAAAAAAAAAAAAAAAAGGATGTGTGTCATGGATGTTGCATCCATGAAAAGAGTATTTAACATCTGGAAACTAAGCAGAGTTCTCCATTTTGCAAAGTAATCTCCCCTTGCTTACTGAAAAATGTACTGGAATGTTCATTATTCATAAATGGCTAATTGATGCAAAAGACGTTATGATATGTGAATCCAATTTCAAAAATTGCACATATGATTTCACAAAATTACACATATATGGAAAATATATGTAGTCATTCACTGTGTTTCCTGAACTAATATGCTGAATATGTCACATGCTTCAGTTATAGGATTTAACTAAAAAAAGTTGCAACAATTGACAGAATTGGGTATTTACTCTTTTCTTTATCATACAAAACTAAGTATGGATTATTACTTTCAAATGTGGCTTCACATTACAGTTTATGTGCTGTTCTTTATTCACACAAATTTCTTCCCACACTTTTCATTAACAATGTCTGCCCAGACACTGAACTTTTTAAATACCAACATAGCTTCATGCCTTCAGATCCAGTTTTTCAGATGGCAGTACAAGGAGGAAGCTTGCATTCCACAACCCTGAGTTTGTCCTTCTTTGATGACCCTTTTTTAACGACCAGCATAAAACGTACAACTTCAGAATTTACATTAAGATAATATTGCCTCATTTCAAAGCAGAAAAACATTTTCTCATTTCCATCAGTACAAGCACACTTTTGTTGGCACTTTTCTTCCAGGCTTTCTGACTACCTTTCAGAAATAATGGGAAGGGGGAGGTGGGGGGAAAGACAGACAGACAGAAAGACAGACAGACAGACAGACAGAAAGAAAGAAAGAACAGAAAGAAAGACGGAAAGAAAGACGGAAAGACAGAAAGAGGAAATTTAAAAAAAAAAAGAAAAAAAGAAGAAAAAGCAGCTAGCTTAGGTCTTCTGAAATTTTTCCAATCTGTATACATTCCTTCTCCTTTATATAGGAAGGTTTAGCTTGGAGCAAGTTTCTAATGCTAATTTATAAATCCTTGAAATACAGGGTTTAGAACAGAATGCTAATATAACTAACTATAGATATGCTTGCAGGCACTGCTATAATGAAAGAAATAATTACATCAATAAAATTATATTAGTTTGACATTAACAATTTGCCCAAGCAAACAATTCTGAATGACTAACAAGCACTATAAATATGACTGCTGTCATAAATCAAAGCTATCCATGACCAGAGTTCATGCAGCTCCTTGGAAAAATATAAAAAGAAAGTATCATTACCAATATTAGGAATTTCATTAAGCACACAATTATAAACTTTTTCTTCCTCTGAAAATTTAATCAACCATCATGCGTGTGAGAGTAAAAGCAGAAAAAAACAAAACAAACCCAACAGAAAACAAGTCAAACATATCTTTGGTTGTAGTTATTTCTGCATATAGAAAATTAAAATAGCTTCATTAGCTTTGTGGTAAAATTTCATCTACACATTACATCATCCAGTTCTTCACATCAACTAATATAGTTTTTTGTGGTAGCAGTTTTCTGTTTCATAAAGATATTTTTCTCTCCATATTCTTTGAGGGATAGCAAAAGTAGTTGGAAAACCTTGAGTAATTTTAGCATATGAACATTTTCAAAAAATCAGAAATACAGGTTCAAAAGATGAAAGTCCACAGATTCTTCTGTCCACACCCATTTAAAAGGCTGCCTCCTACTTTGATGCAGGATTTTCTTTTGTTAGTCTGGTTTACCCTAGAAACAAAACTCTTACAGCTAAATCCACACTATCTCATCTGTAAGTTTGCTGGAGCACATCCCAGGAATAGGAATACAGAAAATCCCGTATATCTTTAGAAACTGATTTGCTGAGTATAAGCTCATGAATAGGTCTCAGCATGGGTTAAAGAGCCACCTTCTCCCAAAAAAGAAATAAAATACCAATAAGCTAGTGAGCTAAGAGAGCATTTCTTGTCCAGCTTGACTTAAGATAGCAAGCACCATCATATTAGAAAAAAGTAGTAAATATAATAAATCTCAAATCAAAAGCCAAATACATTTTCATAAATACTTGTAACTGCCATTAACACCTGCCAAGGTAGGAGAATACTTGATTGAGTGAAGAGGACAGATTCTCTTGGAAATACGGCAACATTTTGTGGACACTACCAAACAATTTACAATATTTCTCTCGATGTATTCCCAAATGTGTTGTATTGATGAGATGATGAGCTGCTATAAAGCAAAGCCTAAAAACATAATTAAATTTAAAAATATTTCCCAGGAGTTTCTGAGGGATTCAATATTTTTCAAGCAGTTATTAGGATGGAAGCACAATGAGTTTTTCTTAATCTGGCCATTCTGTTATGGATTGCTCTCAATTCCAGTGCACTTAATTTGTATAATGCATGATGATGATCTATGATTTGCAGCATCATCTCAAGCAGAACTTGTGAACTCTTTCTTTTTTCATTTTGAATAGTGCATCCAGAGGGAAACATATAAGCAAAATAAAGAGCTTTAACATGCAAAGTATGTTGCTACAGTAAATTGATGTGTTAAATTATATTGTCAATTCCCCTCACCCTGATAAATATCTTCCTGACCTGCACCTCTATTACATAACAGCCATTAACACAGTTATCAAACCTAAATATTACCTTCTGCTGTTACAAGTACATAAAATTTTCTGCCACTACAAGGATGGCAGAGCTTAAACTAGAAAGACCAATGTATTGAGGCAGTAGACAGCTATACACTGTTGAAAAGCTCAAAGGACAACTTCAAGAAAGAGAAAAATTTCAAAAGAGGTGTTATGTCAGGTAATCATTTACAGCACTGTCATACTAATGGCCCCAGAAAAGCAGGGGAGCAGTGACAATAGCTGCATTCATCAATGCTGGAAAAGCTCCACCTGTATCCCTGGGCACTCAGTCTCCTGCTGTCCCCTGACAAGTGCATCCCATGACAGTGGCTCTGACAGTGGGGACATCACCTATCTGTCATCCCTTCTTCCTGGAAAGGCACCTTGGCTACAACTAATGACTAAAGGAGAGCCAGCAACTACCTCTGGCCTCCAGCCACATACAGGTCTCTTTGTTATGATACGAAATTCACGGTCACTCACTGGATGGCTCTAAAGAAAAGATAAAGCATCTTAAAACTCATTTTGCCAGCTGTGTAGATATGTGTGTGTATATATATATATATATATATCTCAAATACATTTGTACTTTTTCAATAGTTTTGTAAATATTTGCAATCTTAAACTCTTGTGGAAATTCACAGTAGCAGGACAGCTCTTGTTGCTAATGACCTTCATAATTAACATGGCCAAGAACTACTGTGGCAAAAGGGAAGTTCCTCACATCCTTTTAAATTTCATGGTGTTTCATGGGCTACTACAGTTAAAAGGAATTCAGACGTGTTTTCTGTCAAAGACTGTCAACAGATTTTCAGGATTATGTCATTTCACTCTGTCTGTATCTAAAATGAAGCAGAATCATAAAAGCATTTGGAATTTTTTGGAATCACAAACCAAAAATTACTGAAGCAAAACAGCAACCAGATCTACCTANACAGCCATTAACACAGTTATCAAACCTAAATATTACCTTCTGCTGTTACAAGTACATAAAATTTTCTGCCACTACAAGGATGGCAGAGCTTAAACTAGAAAGACCAATGTATTGAGGCAGTAGACAGCTATACACTGTTGAAAAGCTCAAAGGACAACTTCAAGAAAGAGAAAAATTTCAAAAGAGGTGTTATGTCAGGTAATCATTTACAGCACTGTCATACTAATGGCCCCAGAAAAGCAGGGGAGCAGTGACAATAGCTGCATTCATCAATGCTGGAAAAGCTCCACCTGTATCCCTGGGCACTCAGTCTCCTGCTGTCCCCTGACAAGTGCATCCCATGACAGTGGCTCTGACAGTGGGGACATCACCTATCTGTCATCCCTTCTTCCTGGAAAGGCACCTTGGCTACAACTAATGACTAAAGGAGAGCCAGCAACTACCTCTGGCCTCCAGCCACATACAGGTCTCTTTGTTATGATACGAAATTCACAGTCACTCACTGGATGGCTCTAAAGAAAAGATAAAGCATCTTAAAACTCATTTTGCCAGCTGTGNAGGATTATGTCATTTCACTCTTTCTGTATCTAAAATGAAGCAGAATCATAAAAGCGTTCCATTCTCGTATGAAATCACAATCCAAAAAATACTGAAGCAAAACAGCAACCAGATCTACCTTGGGCTGAAAACACTGAAAAGAGTCACAATAAACTAAAATATGTGTCTTAATCCTTTTTTCTTTAATAAGAAAGAAAGCAATACCTCCACATCTATTCTGTCTCTAAAAAGGCCATTGTGAAGTTTTCCTGTAATTTTGAGATTTGCAGCAGTTTTTGCAACATGAGTATATGATAAATTTTTACAAGATTTGGAAATTTTACTCCTCCTATTTTTGTGGGTTTTTTTTAAGCAAGAGATCTTTTGTTGTGCTTTTGCAATCCCATAAAATTTTACTGTCAAGTTATTTATTTCAGCAAAGTTTAGCTTGGGGATTTCTATTGGTATAAGACTTACAAATGGAGATGAGATGAGGGAGAATGTTCATTGTGGTTATAGTTTTTTTTTCCCCATAATGATAATAATAATTTGTCCCATCTGTCTAAATCTAATCTAGTAGTGTTTATGAGTGGTTCAAGGCGTATTTTAATTAAGTCTTGTAGTTGCACTGGTATATATTTTAGTCCCTTCAGGGATCATTTAAATTTCCAATTTTCAGTATAGGCTATGTAACCACTACATCATGTGGGGAGCAACCTTGACCTGAAACAGTTAATTTTGCGTCAGGATGTGGATCTATAAGCCAATTAAAACAAACATTTCTGGAAGAACAGAGGTTCACTGTTCTTACCCCAGAAGATGTTTTAATCTGCCAAGAATCAAATATCCAAGGTAAAATGTGAACAAGTAGTACATTTTCATGCTGTTTCCATTTTAACAGGGAAATTATTTCATAGAGCCATTTTTTGTAAGAATGGACTTTTAAGAAGATACTTTTCTTCTCTAAATCCTTTGAAGCTCTTCACCTAAACCATACTGTCATAATATTTCTCATAGTCCTTTCAAACTTCATCTGTAATCCTAACAGGATAGGCTGTATTCTAGCAATACAGATCAAATCCACTAGATTAGAGTACATGAAAACAAGGAAATTACCTTAAAAATAAGGCTGTCAAGGCAGTGTATAGATAAAAACTCACCATTTCTGAGGGCACCCTCAAAACTGATAGTACATTTCTCATGTCCAACCTGCTCACTCAAGCTTACAATGAATCTTTACATTTGCACCTCCATCAGTGACAACAATTTAAAGACTCTTTCGGTCACAAGTTACCTCCACAAGGACATATGTACCAGATGTTCAACTTTCATTTTAAAAAGGACAGTGATTGCAGAGGTTGAGAACTCTGGTTTAGATCTTGAATTTGTACTCAGGGAAATCTCTGCTGAAGTGACTTGAGCTTTATTCACATGCAGGCACTCCACATATTCCATACAAAATCATAAACCTATTATTTTAGGCATTCTTTTTTGTTAATGTTTACATTTAGGTGTGTGTGTGTGTGTATAGACGTACACACAAGTCTAATAAATGTATATGTATCATTTTATTGTTATCATATTGAAGTTCCCAGTCTATGGAGATAGGAGGACCTTACAATTTCATATTAAAAATAATATTCCACTGAAATTACTCAGGAACATGGAGTGTGATTATCTAATCCAGCCCTACCTGGGCAATTATAAATTGGATGTCTAGTCCAAGCCAATCACTAGAGACACTTGTGCCACTGCAGAGTGTCTCATGCCAGCTGAAATAAATGCACATATGGGATAGATTGGCCTCTTAGATACTTACACATCTCTGCTGACTTTCTAGAAAGTCTCTGAAGTCAAATGGGGAAGTCAAGTTGGATGAAACAGTCAAGGGCTAGGTTTGACTGCCTTTGGAAGGAATGATGGATGTATGGAAACGATAATACATTACTTCTTTTGAAATCCATAGTCACTTTCCTATGGACCTGAGCAAGAGTCAGATATCTCCCTTCCACTCTTACTATATTCCCTAATGTCCTTTCACATGCCTGTTTACCTATGCATGCTTTTACACCCTTTAACATTCAAAACATGGAAAAATTGTGGTATGCATTCCCTCAAATAAAGTACTAAAGCACAGATTTACTGGCAGCTAAATGCTTTCTTTCAATCTTTTTTCATTTGCTTATTTTGCTGCACTCACTTTAATGTGTAGGAAATGCTGCCATAAAACAACATGTCTAATTAGCGTGCAAGTGCAAAACTCATTCAAAAATAAAGGTTTTGTTTCTAGTCCCTAGTTCTACCAGATAAATAGATGGATCTCTTTCTTTCATGCTTTCCTGTTTTGTTTTGGGTTTTTCTGAGGTACTAAAAGTAAGCTGAGAATTGGAGACTGTAAATGCTGCTATTTCAGCATTAGGTATAATGGGTCAGCAAGGCTAAAATAATCTGAAAATTCACAGAGAAAAAGGATAAAACAGAGAAAAAGTAACATACATTCTCTAATTTTACAGTTTGCTGATTTTACCACTAGAATATTTTAAGGTTGCCGAACAAATCGTGGACTTAGGAGAACCAGTGGACACCTTTTATCTAGATCTTTCAAAAGCTTTTAACAGCATAACTTTTACAAGATTATTAGGAAAATCCGTACACACATGTAAGTGTTAGCATCAATGCACTGGATACAACCCCCTGACGCTGCCAAAAATGTTCAGAATTATTAACAGTCTTTGTTAATTTCTGAGGGCCCTCGAAACTTCCATAACAAGGATTCTTATTAATGCTTGTGTCTGGTAGTATGCAGGCACACGACCAGACAAAATAAACCAGTGGATCATTGCAGCAGTTCTGACAACACAAAATGTCAGAAAGTCAAAGACCCTAGCAATTGCTAAAGAGTATTACAGTATCTGGAAATTTTATATGCAGCAGACTGATCATTTCCTTTTAGAACTCTATATGCAAAGATTTACTACAACAGAAGAGAAAAAAAATGTTCCATAATTAATGATGAAGGCAGCATATTTATTATTTTACTATATAACCACCCCACTATGGATCCAGAGGGGGCTGCCTATTTTCCAAAGGAATGCTTTTCATTTTGACTAGGGATGTTGTCTAAATAACTAGTCACTGGAGGTTACTTTAAAAAAAAAAAATCTGAAGGACAGGATTTCTTACCAAGATAGTTTAAAACATAAATAGTTAAAGGTGCTAAATTATTAGACAAAGTGACAAGGCTTTTATTGTTTTTTAATAACTCTACTGTTCTCTTAGGAGATGATGCAGAACCAGTTATAATTATGAGACCAATTTAATTACAGAAAGCAACAAATGATGATTTGAGTATAATAGAACTGTAGTTGATTTTGTCCCATTTATAAGCTACAGTATCATTTCAACAGTGTAATCCTCCAGTACTTGTTATATGCAGTGCTGTTTCCACAAAAAGATAGTGGGAAAATGTGATTATTAAGTATCCCAAAACCAAAAAAAAACCCCTCAGCTGTACTCTGTAAACATTTCTCCAGAACCCTGATAACACTGTTTCTCTTGTTTATTGTAATATTCTGGATTAGAAACTACGTTAATTTTGCATAAAGGTTTCCATATCACATCAACACCAGCAACAGTTCCATGCCCCAATCCAACACATGAAGAGTACAAATTTGCAAAGCAGTCCTTCCCCTGCTTTTGCAGTAGCAGATCTATGAAAGTCTTGCTATGATAGTCTCAACCCTGAAAATTACACACAATTTTCTGAGGCTGGTGCTGAAACAGGTTACTACTGCAGGGACAGATGTCCAGAGAAAATACCAAGCACAACTTGCCAACAGCAATACCACGTGGCCTAAAACACTAGATAAAATTTATGGCCACATTCTGAAGAAGGAGAAATTTTGGACTGTTTTTATTTCCCATTATTTTTCAGTACTAGTGACACAGGAGGCTGGAAGAATTTCAGAGAAAGGCAACAAGGGTAACCAAAGGCATATAACAACCAGCACTTAACATTCTAGGACTATCCTTAATAAAGAGGAAGAAGGAAGGAAGGAAAGGAATAAGGGGGAAAAAATAATCAGCTGGGGCCACTATGATGGTGGAGTTCTGTAAAGTCGTGAGAGGAATGCAGAGATTGGGTAAGGAGCAGAAGCTGATTGCTTCTTACAATAAAGGGCCTAAGGAGCAGCGACTGGAGCTAAGGAATTTGAAAGCTATTAAAGAAGGGAATTGTTCACATAACATCATTATGCTGAAGTCGCTTCTGCTGGATTGTTATAGCTGCAAGAAGTTCACAAAGGTTCCAAAGCAAGGAGCCTAATGAAGGAGAAATCCCTTTCTCATAGAAAATACACACAAATATGTGTTGAATCTCCTTGAGATGTAAATTATTGGAGAGATCAGGAGATTCATACAAGTACTGCTCTTTACTTGTCCCAGTTTTACATGCTCACTTAGATCACCTGCTTTTAACTACTGCTGGAAAAGGAAATCTCAGCTCCAAACCTTTGGTCTAACCCTGGTCTACAGGGCATATAAAAGTGCAAATATGAGCAAAACTTCATTGTAGTTTCATTTGCACAAATAACACCGAGCAGCACCACTCAGCACACACGAATTACAACCCTCCACAGCATATCCAATGTAATAGTGAATCATATTACATATTACTCCCTTGCTGAACACAAGGACTCTCAGGTGATTTGCCTGATCTATCAGTTGTATTATTTTTCTGACTCTAAGCGAGTCTTAGAGTCAGGAAATAATAATACTACAACTTACAATAAACCCCACTTACTCATATTTAAAGCCTGGATACAGACTTTATCACTCATATTTGAAGTCTGGATACAGAGCAATATCATCAGTTATATTGTTATAATCCTTATTGGCACTAATTTGAAGCCAAAATCAATGGTCCACAGTAGCATGATTATATCATTTCTAAAAAAAGAGAAAAAAAATGACAGCCATTCACTGAAGCAACCTAATTTTGCAGCAGTAGCAAAAATATAAAATGACCAGTTCAAAAATCAGTCGAAAAAACCAAAATCCAAAATGACCAGTTTATGTGTTGTGGGAACAAAAGTTTTCAAAATATCCTGTCTGATGGCTGCAGATAACAAGTTTGCAATGCCATTGTGCAGGAATTCAAACTTGAACTGAAACCTGTCAGCCAAGTGCGGCAGAAAAAGGTGTTTCAGATCAGTTTTCTGTTTTCTGTCCCATTCTGATTCAGCCTGAAGTAGAACTATAGCAAGGTACTGAGAGATAAACCACATAGTTTATGGTTCCAATGAGATGAACAATAATGCACTGGAATGAGATTTACCATGCCTTACTATTTAATCAAATTGCATGCGTTTGGAAAGAAAATTATTGCTCTCCAGAAGTATTTTTATGAGTTAGTACCAAAGGCTTTCCATTCGAATGGTAATCATCACTAGAATAATTAAGATCAGGCTCGTGAAGCCAATTCAATTGTATTGTTCACAAATATTACGTAAAATAGTTTATAATGAGAAAAGAGTGCATGCAATACAGTTTTACTATTTTGTTTGGAGTATTTGTGCTTGCTCTCTTTAAATAAAGCATGATAAATCTAAATGCCTATAAGTATATTTTCTTCCATAAGTGATGTATAAACACAAACTCATTAATTAAGGATACTACACAAACACACATGTTTCTTAGAACTGGATAAAAGTCTTGTGTACTCTATCAAATCAAGGGGAAATTCTAACTTTGGGACTTTCATTAAAGCAAACTCACAACCTCCTGTAAACTTACTGAACACTATTCTTCCCTTAAAGGAGTGAAAGCTCACACTAACCTTTTCTTTTCCCTCACTTAAATAAAAGGAAAACACTCTGTTCTCAAAACACAAACAGATGTTAAGTGATTGAATTAGTTGCTGGTTGGCTCCCAAAATGTTATGAATGCTGCTGTAAAAGTTTAAGAGTCCTCTGATTTGTAGAAAGAGCATTAATAGTTACTATGGTGCATAATCAGGCTAAATATGTTCTTCCCTCGGGTCAAAAAAAGTAAACACCAAAGTTCCAAGAGGAATTGCCCCTTGTTCCTTCTTTTAAAAATAGATACTTCTACTTCATTTGCTTACTTTGTCAATTAGTATCATCTTCTTGAGACAAGGCCACTGTTAAATTTACAGTAAAGAAAATCCTCCATTCCCAATAGTACTTAATATGTTCCTCTGCCTCAAATTGTTGATTTTCACAATTACAAGGGGAAAGAGTAGGAAACTCTAGTCAAATTTCAGGGAGTAATTTAAATTCTGCTTCATTCTTTATGTTCTTTTACACCTTAGCCATAAGCATGATATTCACAAGTAATAAAATATAGACTTATACTGAAGTCTATGTACTTATGATAAGCTCCATTTGCATTCTTCAGCCTCAGAATTCACAACCTGCTTCCATGAGATGTCCCTCAGCCTTCAATGCTTTTTCTTTCAAAAGTTCTCACAAAGAATCAGAGCAACAATTAATCTTTTAGAATATAATAAATTCTAGCACAAACTATTGAATAAGCAGCCTCTCTTATTAAAGAGCAATGGCTCTTAAAACTGAGCAATGGCTAGCAATTCCACAATAACAATACAAACAGTTTGACTTTGCTGTTATATGCTAGGGATATTTAATTCCGTATTGCAATTACTACAGCTATCACTTCAATAATTGTCTATAATATCTGAAACAAATGATGAACAGAGAACAAAAAATGACTACTTTTGATTTACACTACAACACACCATTGCATTTCATGCAAGTCAGTGATGTGAACCAATCAATGCAGAAGAATCAATTAACATGAACACACTAAGGCAAATCACTGGGTAACTTAGAGGAAGGAACTGTTCCATTCTAATTGTCATTAAAAGTTATGAATGCTATTTGTAATGAAAAACAAAATGCTTACAAACTGTGGTAAAAAATGTTGAAATATGTGTGTATTCTGTAACCATTTTTTTTTTTACATAGCAAAAGGAGGAGCACTCAGATTAAAAACTAATATCAGAAGCAAATAATTTTTTTATTTTCAGAAAAGTTTAAAACAGAAACAACATCAGGCATCCAGTTAGAATAACAGATAGCTTTGCTGAAGTCAGCAGCACTACAGGATAGATTTGAGTTTAAAAGTTACTCATTAAATTCTGTTCAGCATTCTTCAAAGTAAACAAAAATTTGTGTTTTCCTGATTATGCTTTTCTCCATTAGCAGAAAACCTTTGAGCATCTGAAAAATAACATTTATCCATTGTGAACTAGGAAAGCCCGAGAACACACAAAACGCTTGTCCTGCCCAGAATCCAGCATGATCAAAGGCATTAAATAGAACACCACATTCAGCATGGAAACTCATCCAGCCTGCAGTTCATTCCTTCCAGGCTTATTGCTGCACCGTGTAAACAAATTAATTTCTTTTCCTTAATTAAACGGAAACATTCTGCTTCTCTGAGCAGGTTACACACGTTTTCCCTCTTAAATGTCCTCAGTCAAGGAGCTTTTACACTGACTGTCCCAGCTGTCAATCTGTCTTAACTCTTGTGCAAAAACAGAGCAAGAAACTCAGTCTGTGGGTACACAGAACAAGGCAATGTCCTGCAGGGAGAAAGTCCAGGCTGGGAAAGGAAAAGGGCACCAAGGGAAGTGTGACTTTCAAGACCAAGCACTGGTGAACATATACAAAAATATGTGGGAGCACACACCAAAAAGCAACTCTGTCTGTTGGAATCACAAATCTTCTTATTTAACCCAAAAGCAAAGGAGTAGCTATAGTATGCCTGAACTGCAAGGAATACATAAGTGGGGTTAAAAATATATAATGACTTTTCCTTATCTGGTAGCTAAACAACAGGAGCTTTCCACAGGTTCTTTTTCTCTCCAAATATAGTTTATTGCACATATTCTGCTGCCTTTGAACTTCTGAGAAATATTAAATATGTTTATGGCTACACCTGGATAGATTTTGAGTCATGCCATCCTTTCTTATTCAAATACTATATTACCTGGCATAATTGCAAACCACTTCATGCTGTGTTACCAAGCAACTGTTCCTACCTTTAAAGGGAATTGGTGTTTTCCTCACAGTGAGTAGTTACTGAAGGACAGAAGCTTCATGATTAATTTAATTTTAACCATAAAAATAGGAGATGATTACACAAGGATCACTAGATAGAAAATCGTCCTTTTATCATTTCCAATTTGTCAGTATCAGTCTGGAATTTCTCTGAGAATTTGTTTTTTATTTTAATCTCTGATCCCTACCCGAGCCCAGGCATGTAACACTTGTCTACTCAGTGATCTTTACCTTGTGTATTTGTATAGCAACTTGCACAACAGAGCCTTGATCAGAGCTCCCAGGCACTGCTGGGATAAAAAATGAGTGAGTGTTTTTCCTGAACAGTGTCCAGGAAATGACTGCACTGAGGATTCCACAAAACAATGTAGTCTGTTAGAAAAGGAGCAGAATGGTGTTTTTTAGGAACTGTGTGACAGGATCATGGTTAATCTAAATAGAAAGAAAAATACAGACCATCTTATGATCAGGATCTGATTAGGTTCATAGAATGGAAACACACATTTTCCAGAGAACTATTTTTGAAAATTATTCACCCGTGGTTTGATACCTGACAAGTATTCTGCTCTTATCTTTTGTCATGACCTAACTTTAAAAACCCAAAACAAACAAACAAACCCACAAAAACCAAAAACAAACCACTTTTTCCAAAGCCTGCATATGTTTTAATACTATAAAATAATTTTAATTGTCTACTCTACTCATTAAATTTATTATTTTTTAAACCACTCTCACTGATTGATTAAAAAAGACGGAATTGGATATGCTGCTTGATGGAATCTTTTTTCTATTTCTATATTATACCTGTTTAAAAACATTAAAAATTTTCTGCACTACACAGCTTTTATCAAAAAAATATATTCTGAATTATGTTGTGACTCACATGACACAGGTCAAAGACCTACATAGCTTATCAAGCACAGCTTCTGAGCTGAATTATGTCAAAAGTATCTTCCCTTTATTTATTAAAATGCCACACTTTAATCACAGGTCAATGAAGAATAAAAACTTCTCATTAGAAATTAAATACCTATGAAAAGTATGTCTGCTTTCTGATTGGTATATAATGGAAAAAAATCAGAAAAGTGGGTGATCCTTGTAATTATATAATTTCCAGCCCTATGGTAGCTGACTCTCTGTGAAATGTCAACCAATGCTATGGGGCAAAAAAAAAAAAAAAAAAAACAAAAAACATGAGGAATGGGTAATTTAAAATGAAAATCTATGTTTCTCGTTTCACACTCTGAGCGTTCTACTATATTAGAAGAGGTCTGGAGAATTATTACTTTTGCAAATAAGAGATTTAAAATCCAAACTAGCTCAGAGGAATGAATTTGTCTTTTCAATGAGGAAAGAATTTGTTATCCACATATTATTCACTTGTTCAACTACATTACTGGTAGCTACTTTTACAGCATTTTGTACAAGCTACAAAAATCTGCTGTGAATGAATTTGGGGGCATAAAAAGGTGTATTAGAGGACATACAATAAAGTGCAATTTCATAAATGAGTTTTGAAAAGTTGTGTTTCTGATATATTCTGATCTTTCTTTCCCCAAACTCTGATGCAGCAGCCAGAAATGGGAAAATAAATGTATAATGAAGATAATATATTCCCATCTAAGAGGCAGGAGGTTTATTCTTCTAATACTTTTGCCAGTGATGTATTGGATAAAAACAAGATACAAAATAACAAAGAGTTATTACTAATCTCTATTTTAATAAAACATGAAGAAGTAAAACCTTGCATAGGAACATGTACAGAAGAGACTGTACCAGACCTTACTGAACTTGTGAGATCTGATTTTTGTTTACGATAAGAAAAGTACAATAATATTTTCAGGACTATAAAAGAAGATTACAGGAAAAACTGCTGAATATTTTAAGTAAAATGAATATCAAAACGCTCCAAAATCAATACAAGGGGAAAAAAAAGCTATCTCAACATTTTCTTACAAGAAAAACCTAGAAGAAAATGGATTTTCTACCACTGAGAAGCTGAAGGCAGTAAATGAACTGTTGTGTTTCACAGGAGATAATTCTGTAATTTGTTATTATACCAGTAATCTTCCTCACTTCAAGGTTAAAGCTTTATATGCTTATCTAAGAGATCCTTCTGTAGCTTATGAGATAATATCCTGGGTTAGGAATATCTGTGGCATACAACTAGAACAAGATGCAGAAGAACCATCTTTGACTAGAGCCTTGACTCATCAATCCTCCAAAATTGCTGCAAAGCACATCTTTTACAGTTCTCTGTTTAGGTTGTGAAAGCAAACATGTATACATGGGCTCTGGTTACTCCAATTATGTTGTAATTATAAATGCATGGGAGAGGCATGCTTAAACTCTAAATGAATGCAGGCAAAAATATGGGGAAAGGTAGAACTAAAAATACATTTTTATGGGATGGGCTTCCAAACAGCAGTAGGCAAGGGGTTTCATACCCTGTTTTCTAGAAACATAGTAGCAAGGCCATTTTTCCCTCACAGTAAAGTTTTGCGAGCAGTGGAAGAAAGATTCCAGCAGCTGAAAAGCAATATCCACTAATCCACAATACTATTTCTGTAAACCAGTTAAGCTCACTGACTACTTAAACACTGGAAGAGTTAGGGTTGCCATTAGAGTCTCTCTGTAACCAGAGTGTGGAAAGGGAGAGAAAAAAAAAACATTTATAAATCTAAGATGCTCTTGAATCCCTGGTGGTAAACATTTAAAGAAAATTAAATTCTTCATTGTTTTAACTTTAGGGTCTGGAGCATGTAAAAGCATTGCATAGAGTTACTTCTTTCAGTGTGTGGAAGTTTAGCTGGATACAATTAGACATAAACATCAATCAAAATAATTTCATGGGCCTAGTCTGACTGAAAATCTATTTTGCATGTTTAATTAAAATTATTTGCATATTCCTGGCTCTTATTATTAGGGAACCAAGAACAAAAGAACTGCAGAAAGGATCCAATACTCATATAGAAAAGAAAAGGAAGAAGTTACACCATTCCATTGGAAGTTTCTACAGTAAAAAATGGAAAAAGGCTTACTATCATCTACTTGAAAATGCAAAAAACTCAGTTTTACCAGTAACAGCAGAATTATATTTCTGAATAAAACCCTAGCCCGTAAAGTTTTTAACTTTCAAGTCTTTTAATCCCTTTCTTTTAACTCTTCTCTAGAGTGCCTAAACTGTTGCTGATATATCCATGTATTTGTATTTATCTAGTCTCAAATAGGAATCAAATCCAATATTTCCCATGGAACTCCTTGAGAACAACACCACTTCAGTTTCTTTGATTACCAGATACATTCACTAGATACATTCACCAGATACAGAGGAGTACAAAGATCTACTGTTTTGATTATTAACATTTCATCCTTTACGATTGGTTACAACTTCATGAATTTTGAACATTATAACCAAGACATCCAAGCAAAAAAAGGCAATACGACAAAAAAGGGGGGGAAAGGTTCTCTCACCTGTAGCAAGCTCTTTCACAGAGCTGTTATGGTTTTTCTTTAAATAGAAAGTAAGTCTTAATGCCAGATGCTTCTTTTGACATTCAGAAGTTGTTTGCATTGGGTAAAGATACTAGCTATAGAAAACCAGGACATAGCTAGATAAAAGCTTATTAGTTTTATTCCTTACCTCCTTCATTTTTCAACTCAGTCATGAATGAGCTTGAAAATCTGTGGACTCCTGTGAATGTCCCAAAGGACTCACATAGACCTTAGCCTCCAAACTTACAGATTTAAAGAAAAGAGAACACAAAAAGTAGCATTAATAACACCCAAATAATTTCTTGTATATTTCACCTAGAGTCCATTCAGTATTTTGATGTCAAATGGTTTGACAAACCCCTTCAGAAAAACCTAAACAATTGCCTTAAACATTCATCCTTCTATATTAAAAATCCTACATATTTTCTTCAGATAGGTGATAATTGGGCTTTTGTGGGTGGACTAAGAACTGGACACATTTTCTAGGAGGTGTCATGGGAACACATGACATATTTCAAACATACATGACAACTGCAATATATTATAACTCTGATTCTTCTTTTTTTATTTTGATGGTGGCTTTAAAGGAAATTCTGTTTAGTAAAGTGAGAGCAACAGCAACATCAGTTTTACTTCTCTCACCTTTCAACTACTTCAGTTCAAAAATATCTGAGTCCCTGAGCTCTGACAGCATGATAGGCATTTTCTGCTTGCTCATCATTATCAAATAAAAAAAGATACTGCCATGTACCCTTTGGTCACAGCAAGCCACATTATATTCTTAGTCTCATTGCACAACTTACCGTATTCATAATACATGAGGAATAGATCCTCCTTCTCAAAAAACTGCCTTAAAACAAGTGACAGGAATGAAATCTATTTTAAAATATATTTTGTAACTAGAAGTGCTAGATATTATTAAATATATAGAACAAGAAAATCTGTTAAGAGAACAGCATTTACAAGTCACCAGGCGGGGGTCGGGGGGGGAAGCTACACAATATAATAAATTCCAGGTAACAATTACTGCCTACTGGCCATTAACAAAACTGTTAATTAATGGTGATTGATCAGACTTTGCTCTAAAAACTAGGAAAATATATAGAAAGCTACCTCTTTGTGGTAAAATAATAAATGAAATAAAGTTTACACATTCATTGTGTTGGTTTTTAAAGCTTAATAAAAAATCACTACCCTTATACAGCCCAATATTTTAATGGCTATATTCTGGTATGCTTCACTGTAAGCCTACAAGTTTTTGATGTACTTGAACTTTAACTCCAAATATAGGGAGCAGCAAAGATTTGAAGGAAAGGAACAGCACGTGTAGGTTTCCTGTGTGCTTTTGAAGACGTGTGCTTTTCAACATGCATCTCAGGGTCCATAATGAAGCTCCTGTCTTCCTTAAAACATGAAGCAATTGTTCACTTTACCCTGAGTGACCTCTGCTGGCAAAATAACTTACAGACACACAGGTTAAAACCACTAAAAGCACCTTCACAGTTACATCATGAACATCACACACGTACAGAACTCATTCGTTTTTCTTGGCACCAGGCAGGTGACACAGAAAACTAAAATGTTTGCGTGCTCAGGAGGTTAGTGTCCAAGAAGCATTGACTAGTTTTGTTGAGTCTCTCAGTTTATCTGTCTCTTAGATTCTTTTAAAGAACTGCACAGCTAGAACTTCATTTAGAGGCAGCGTATTTAAGTAGCACCTACTGAAAAAGTAGCGATGTATGAAGTAGAAACCTGGAATTTACTCTTACATAAAATCTGGAGTAATCCTGGGGTACAGAATAGTTTCTTCTGCTCTATTTTTCTGGAAGACACAACTGAATCTGGAATGCAGCCTTGTATATTTTGAAAGGGGTTTTTAGAGGTCATGAACTGATTCAATCAAGTCTTACTTGACCATTATTTTTAGTAAATAAAAGTCAGTCTTAGCGTTATCTCTGGTTTCACACATCCTTAATGGAGTATAAATAAAATTTATTTATTTTGAGTTATATATGAATGATATTATGAAAAGTTTCTATTCCACGCAACTCTCTAATTTAAACAAAATTGGTTAAAACCACGAGTTCACTATAATCCAGAAAAACAAGTGACAACTACGTTATATTCATTTGCAGTGTGATGTTTGCACTATAAAAATATTCACATACTACAAAATTAGAAATAGCAAAAAAACAAATCAAGGTACTAATAAAGAACAGGTATCCAAAGAGCCACCAGTTTTGGCATCAGTAAATATTTCGGAGACAGCAAGGAAAAGTCCTTTATAGAAGCAACAGATGTATCATGTTCAGGTAGTGTAAGGCTCATCTAAACTTTGAAGTCTTCACAAAAGTGAAACACTCTGAGTTTTGACAAAAATATTATTACAATTCATTGCAATATTCTACCATATTTAACAATGTCCATGGGAAAAAAAAGGGAAAAGTATTAGGTCCCTGCCTCAGCAAACAATGAAATCTATTTATATGCAAATAAGTTATCCATTATTAGTTTGAGGAGAGACATAGGCATAAAGGAAAAAATAAATTATCACTAGAAGCCCTTAATGAAATCTATTTCAAAACATAAAATTTTACAGGAGCACTCATTGATGTAATGTTTGTTCAAGCCTAGAATGGAATTGGTGTGTTCTGAACTTAGATGAGAACTGATACATTACTTCCCATGCCAATTTACTATATGAAATGCATTTATTTCCTTGCTTAGAAACAAGTTGATAATTGTAAACCTACTGCTTCCTTACAAGTGTATTTTCATGACACAAAGTAATTTTACGCTCATTTGACTACTGACAATTTTAATTTCCTTTTATTTTTAAATTATGAACACAAGAAGATCGGAAAATATCGAGATCATACATTTTTATTCTAAGATTATATATTTTCAAAGAATAAGGCCACCTTCGAGAAAACTTGATTTCATGGCTGAAAAACCCAACTTTAACCCAGTGCTTAATTTTTATGTTAAGAAACTACAACAAAGCAAACAAAACACAAAAAACCAAACCCTTGCCTGCCTATAAAATAGATGCCAATAATAATCCAAAATCTGTTTCACTGAAATAAAAAGTGCTTGATAACTCAACTTAAGCATTCAGTGGATACAACATATAAAAGCAGGTCATTGTTTAATGCCAACCTTTCACTTTCAGAGGCTTGAACAGTGGAAGTCAAAACTCTAAATACCATCTCTACTTACACCTCTGAGTCCATAATTACTTTTCTTCCCAGAAATTGAGAAATTGAGAAGTGGAGAGAGGCATGGAAAGTTTGTCACCGCACTGTGATATCTTTGGAAAGACAAATTAAAATATCTGTTTTATAATTCCACATTTTCAGTCAACCAGCCCAAAACCCATTCATTCTCCAAACATATAATTTCAAATAAATCCTGTTTCTGTGGAATTCTGTTGAGTACCTTCTGAACCTCATTGAGCAAGCGTGGAAAACTCTCCCCTCTACGACTTTTAGCCCCATCATCTGAGGCCAGAGGGGCTTTAAAGACCTGCACAGCTCACACGGGATGAGATCGATCGTTAAGGACCATCTGCTGGAATACTTAGGGGTAACGATTGATAATGAGCAAGAGCTAACCATTAGCACAAAATGTATCGCTAATGAACTTCAGCCAAGCAAAGGGGTTCTCTGGAGTTTGAAACTGGCCTGATTTATCCACCTTCCAAAGGTGCCCACCACAGCGACTTTGGCTCTTCATCTCATATGCAGATATTCAGTTGCTCAGTTGCAATGGTGCACTCAAATTCAGCGGATGATACCTAAAATGTGAAATTATTGAAAATTACCAGTCACGTTGAAACTAGAAGATCTGAATATCAATCTCATTTCTTGTGAAACTATAAAAAGCTGGGAGGTTTTAGAGCAAGATAAACAAAGACTCTTCCATTTCATCATGTTATTTATGCATGTATTTTTCTCTATTTCAATCCTTCATTTCCTAAGTAAAATTTAATATTTTGCACACATTGTCACGGAGATTCTCGTAGGTCTTCCTGAATTTATTATTCCAGACATAATTTTATCCCAAATTATAGTTTGGTTCTAGCGAAGGACAGGGAACTCACTAGCTACTGTATTTTAAGAAGGACTATAAGAAACATGGTTTCACTTTCAAGTCTTAGAATTTATTAATTCATAGAGACACCTTAAAAATGGGGTATTTGCCAATAATGCTTTCACTCAAGTTTTGAGCCAGCTCTGCCTCTGGTTCCAGTATCAGTGGTACAAAAAGCATATAAAGAACAGAAGAACAAGAATATTTCCTTAATGGGTATAATAAATCAAAATTATACCAGTAAGAAGCAATTACAGTATATTTAACTTCATAGCACTCCTACCACTCAAGTCAATCTCTAAAATTATGTGTTAATTTTAATTCAAGGGACACTAAAAAAAAAAACCTAAAATTTTCCCGCAATGCGCCTCTTCTTTGACCTTTTCATTGATCAAATTGTCTCATATTCCCTTAAAACCTTTTGACTACAGTGACACTATTAGAAAGGCCATAGCTATTTAACTTGCTGCTGTCGGAATATGCCAACAATAGCATTCATAACATTACTAAAAGGATGCATTTTTCAAAGACTGTGGTCTCTTTGTGCCTCAAACTAACGTCATACCTCTCACTTCCTTACAACCTACAAGCTGCTCAATACCAATTACTTTTACAACACTAGTTTAAACTTTGAGCATAAGTTGAAGAGTAGGGTAAGAACAAAGCCTTTCTGGCTATTTCAGTACTTCTTGAAAGGAAAGATAACTCTTGAAATTCACATTGATATATGTCAGGACTACTGCTTTATATCTTAGCATCTAATATAAACAGGGATTTTAAAACAATGCATATTTTAAGTTTTCTCAACAGAGAAAAAATTACTGGATGACCCAGAACTACTGCTATTAATACAATAGAATCCATTCAGGTTTTCAACTATCTAGGCAAAACAATACACTTCATAAGTTCCGTTTCTAGAGAAATTTAGGCTCTGGAACTAAAAATAAAACCAAAATACACGTGTATGAGTATTATTTTATAAGACTTTAATGAAATCAAAATAATATACAAGTATGCTTCAATATTTTTGGGCCTCGTTTTTGAAAGCAGAGCACATAAAAATAAAGATTCGTCCTGGAAATAAATGACTACAACCAATTTTCTGTCCACTTCAACTAACATAGGTTAGAAATTGATACCGATGTTTTGTGACTTTTTATTTAATTGATTAATTAAGCAGTCAGCTTAAATTAGATAAGATTTTCATTGGCTATTTTTTTTTTTTAATCATTCCATCATCAAGTAAGTAGAACTGTCCATCATGATAAACGCCTCCACAAAAAACAGTGGACATATAATACACAAAGCAGTTGTATCTTTGTCCTTTGTATTAGGAAATCAACAGAAAAGTTAACATTAGCAAGGCTGTCATGCTACTCTCTGACAGTTCCTACAATGAACCTAATTCAAAGAAGAAACACCTAAGTAATCATTTGACTTCACAATCACAGTTAAGTCACTTCTCCATAAACTCCAGGGGAAAAATAAAATTTTAAAAATTATTATTCTTCTCTTCTTCCCACCTCATAAACTGAGTATTATATTTCTATCAGGCTGAAATATGCCTACACCATTATAACGTTCATAAACACTGTGATGACCATCTATGGTGTTAACTTCAAAATTGTCACACACAGAAAATCCACAAACACAACTTGTTCCATTGAACCAGTCTCCATCCAAAGTCAGTCTCAAACAAACTTCAACACACAGCTAGGTGCTCTTATATCACCATATTTGCTCCAGAAAGAATACATATGAGACCCACCTAAACAGCCCTTTATTCAAAGATTCTATTACTCTAAGAAATACTTTTTCTAAACTACCAATTACAATTAATTTATTTTACATAATACAAAACTAAAATAGAAACCATGTAAAACCAGTTGTAAATCACTATGCTACCAGATATTTATACAGTGAATCATTAATCATTTTGATCTACACTGGCAGAAAGAAATTGTATCAGAATGATGCCTCTTAACCTTCGAATTCTACCCAGCTTAACCAGACTCATTAGATGCCAATTCCCCAAAGTCTGGAAAATAAATTTAATTGTGATATGTGAGAAATGTAGATCTGCTAATATGTTTCCAAAGTCTCATGATAAATACTTGCAAAACTGACATTTTACTCTTGCATTTACTGAAAAGTATTTGACTTAATGCTGTGCTAACCTATAGCTAAGCAAACAAAAATGAAATTCCACAAAATAAATTCAAACAATCCATAAAACTTAAAAAACATCCAGGAGCACCAGGGGGATATCTTTGTCCATCAATTACCTTCCAAAAATGAAGCTAGAAACAAAAATTGAGAGCTTTATTCTATACCAAACACCAAAGACTCCATAGAGGAACTTCTGTTAGGCCATAACTTTCACTCTCCTCCATTAACTTCTTATAGTCGTCTTCTTCCCTAGTAAACAACACTCATACCCCTTCTCTCTGTCTCTCCCTCTTGCCAAAATTATCTTCATTCCATAGGTGACAGCTAGCTTTCCTTTGGGATGACCTGATGCACATTCAATTACATCCAAAGCAATGGTTCACACATTGTATTTTGAGTTCAATTTGGTGCTTCTCTCAGACCTGAAAATGACTGCTGGACACAGGTCCTTTGCCTTACATTTGAATGTCAGAACCACAGAACAGTCAACAATTTAAAACACAGTGTATTCCTTTACTGATTCAAGACTTGAACCCTTCAGGGCAGGGGGAAAAGACTAAAAAGAAATACAAGGGAGAAAGGAAGAAGTGAAACAGAACTGAGAGAGGCTGAAGAGGTTTGCTGCAAGCACTGCTGCAGCCACCTGTCCTTTCACACAGATTAGGAACCACTGGAACTGTCTGAACACCGTAACAAGTGGAAAGTTGAACAATTTGTGCTCAGAGTAGGGGAAACAGAAACTTCTCTTCAGAAAGTACTGCTTCTCTCCTGCCTGTTATTCCTAGGCAATATGTCAAGATCAAAAGTAAGCTGTGTTATTCTCAGTAGAGGTGAAGACTTGAGACAGGAGTTTTGGCATGTAGTTGTCTCATTTGAATACTCATTTTACACATGTGAATGAGCCTATTATACCCAGTGAGAAAAGGAATATAATTTATTCTTGTGAAGTAAGTGGAAAACACTTGTTATGGCAAAGAGACCATCACCTTTAGTTTTAAATTATTTTAAAAACATTTTCCATCCTATTACTACACTGAGCTGATTATTAGGTTTGCAAAGTCTTCCATCATATAAACTCCTCTATCAAAATAATCTTGAGTAACTTCCTGACATACTCTGCTTTTGTCAAATGTGGTGTTTGAAGAGTCTCAGAAAATATGAGAAAATATGAAGTGGATTTTCTCAAGTTGACCCCAAATTAGAAATACTATTGGCAAAGTTGAAAGTACTTTTCAGGTCTTCTTTCTTGCTTGTTTCTGTAAGGGCTGTTTTATTTTCAAGCTCTGTAATATTTTTCAAAGTGAAAAAAAGAAGAGATAAAGCTATATCTACCTTAGAGCAAAGTATCTAGTCACACTTCTATGATTTTAATAGGACTGCTCTATGAAAGTAGAAGAAAATTAAAAATTGTGAAAGACAACTCTGGTTTATATAGAAGAAAATTAACAGCTTAAATTTCCCTTTGGTGTATAATGAGTGGATAATTGACACTCTAGGGACCTTTACTATCTGCAAAAACACACTTCTTAATAGAAAGAAAATTAAACACCACACCCTTTTAAGTGGTCCCAAAATATTAGCAATCCTCATAAAACTAAAAAGCTGGGGGAAAAAAAAAAAGAGATTCACAGTAGACCAATAAAGGTAAGAATTATTTTTTGTGTATATAACCTGTACTTCAGAAAACCTGCATGCCTCTGAAATTACAAAATGTCCTTGAATATGTTTGCTTGAGTTTCCTGCAGCGTAAAATAACCAGCTTAAAAATGAATGAAACAAAATTAAAGATTTCCTGTGTGATTATCTCATAGAACTGGTATTACAGAATAGATTATTTTTTAATTATATAATCATTTTACATAGAATTCAAGATCATCTGCAGTCACTGCATCACACACAGCACTGACAAATGTACCAATAACAAGAGTTGAATTGTTTTCATCATGTGCCTTGAATTTGTAGGTATAGTAGTAGCTGGAGATAGAATTCTGCCTATTTCCTTTCCTGAAAAGCAGTCTGTCAGAGCTGGAGTTTGTCATGTAAAAAGGTAAATTTATTTCATAAAATATTACGGATACACTGCTCAAACATTTCTGAAAAACTTGTGTATTTCCTCTGTTCACGGTGTGCAAAATACTCAGTGCTTTATGCTGAACATTATTCTCACTGAGCTTCCTTTTTAAAGTATAGTAATCCTACCAGTTCTCTTGAAAAATCATGGAATCATAGAATGTTTAGAGGTTGGAATGGACTTTAAAGGTCATCCAGTCCCCTCTGCCGCGGGCACAGCCACCTCCCACAGAACGGGGTGCTCAGAGCCGCATCCTGCCTGGCCCAGGGCACTGCCGGGCTGGGGTATCCACACCTCCCTGGGGAACCTCTGCCGGTGTCTCACTGCCCTCACAGTAAAAAATTTCTTCATGAAATCGAGCCTAAATTTCCCGGATTTCAATTTGTACCCATTACACCTGCTGCTGTCACTGCAGTTCCCGATGGAGAGTACTTCTCCAGCTTCCCCATAAACCCACCTCAGATCCCAGAAGGGAGCAGTGGGGTAATGCTGGTGCCGAGCAATCATGTGTTCAGTGTTTGCTCTCATTGCTGTTTCCAGTAAATTGTTCTTGTCTCAACCCGTGATTTTCACCTTCTGTGCCTCCAGTGCTCCTTTCCAGCCCACCACAGGAGGAGGGGAAGGAGTAAGCAAGAGGCAGCATGGTTTGGAGAGTCTCAGTGGAAGCACTGAATTGAGAGCTACCATTCCTTAATCTCAACATGGATGAAGCAGTAATGTACCCCCTTTTCTCATATCACACAGCATATCCATTTCACTGATATTTCTTGTCATTGTTTTGGTCAAAAGCAACCAATATTTCACAAACTACTTGTTATTTCACATATTATTCTCTTACAAAAATGGGGTTTTTTTAAACAACAATTTACTATTTGCAGATTAAGGTTCTACAAATACAGAAAATGCTTTTATATCTATTCAGGACCAACCTGGATCATTTCTTCTGGGTTCTTTCCATTCCACATCTTCATCTAAATCACTGCTACTAACAAGGCTCAGCTGAGCTGCTTTCATCATTTAGGCAGCACTGTTTAAGAGTATCTTTCAAGAAGGATGTCTCTTGAATATTGCTGGCTGAAACCATTTACCTGTTATCATTAAGGAAAGTTTATAACTATCTAAATGCAGATGTCTAGAAGTATGTGAGAGGTAAGCTTGCAAGTGAAGAGGAAGGGCATAGCTGCAAGAACAGTTGAGATAAAATAGTCCAAATCCACTTAAAAATATTAAAACAGTAATTCTTCAGACAGGTAGAATTGTTTTGTCTATAAAAAAATGTTGCTATATTTATACAGGAAATACAGACGGTTAAATATTTATAATTCATAATAGCTAGATATTTATAATTCATAATATGAAATTTGAGCCTATTTAAGGCACTGTGATAGAGCTTTTATTACAGCACAATTGTTTGCATGCATGCTGATTTAAGAACTGTACTTCAGAAAGGTAGTAAACGTTACTGCACAAAGAATGAAACCATAATATTCCCTCTACTACCAACTAGGGCTAAATTCATTCCAGGAAGTATAACAAGTATTACCAGGAGAAATAAATGTCTTCAACAGGGAGGATCTTCAATAGTTTATCCTTAAACATATCTGTTTATCTCTTTAGCACTAATTAGATGTCTGTATCTATTTTCAAGGCAAATTATGTTATTCGTGCTTTAGCAGGCCATTTTAACCATTTTCTTTATCTTTTCTTAATAAATAATTCTTTACTCATTGCAAAACAGTTGAATGTTTGTAATTCAACATAGTATTTTCTTCTTTTTTTTCACTTTCATAGAACAAGTACACTTTTTCTGTTTTTTGGTCTGTGAAACGCAGCAGATTTAGGAAATAGTAATATCATCTTATTACCCTCACAATGCTTTATGTACGTCTAGTTTCCAAGAATGGAATGACAATTAATCACTTCCAGCAACATTTAAAAAACAAACAACAAAACTCAAGCTAAACTTAATTTTAAACTTTCAGAGTCAGGTAAGTGAATTTTGTGTTGCCATCCTCAAATCAGAAGAAGATACAAACAGGAGAAATATGTATATTAATCCCAAACTCATGCAAAAAAGTAAGATACTTCTGCATCTAACAGCTGACAAACTAAATTCTGGCCCATTATCCTCACACAGCAAATCTTTTCCCTGTTAAAGGCAATGAGCCTCAGGAATTTTTGATAAGGCTAACACACCAAGAACATTATCCCATACCTGTGATAACGTATGGGAATACGTTATTATATCTAACAAAGTACTAAGGAATAGTTAGAGCGATCTTTAAAAGTAGAAAAAAATAATATATTTCTGTGCTACAAGTTTTTCCATAGGAGTCTACTGAGGTTGTCATTCTTGTCTCTCTGTAGCCTCAGGGATTATCTATTAATGCAAACTCAGTTTCTATGTATAACCAATGAACAAAAAACTGCCAGATACAGATCCTCATAAGAAAATCAGATTTTGTCTCTACCTAACATATCCTTGCTGATAACATTTGTCATCTAGTGAAGGTGACAGCTTTTAGTCAAACCTAGCTTTTAGTCTTTGGAACAATTTCCAACAACACAATCAATGTCATCATCTTATTTAGTTCTTGAACCCTTTTGATTCTCATGTCAGAACTGTAAGTCTTGTAGACTCCTTCTTCATCATTTAACTGAGTTGTGGCCCATCCACAAAACAGCTTTCCCAGCCTGTCAAATGTCTTTATTACTGCAACTTTGACAAAGATATTAATACACCGTAGCAAACAAACAGCCTAAAAGGAGCAAAATCTTAGAAGCTGAAAAAAAAGAACACCAGCCTAAAATATAATTTACCTGGCCAGTGTTCCAAGTGGTCTTATAAGCAGTTAAATGAAAATTAATCAAAGAGATAATAATGCCAGCTTTTAGCTGCCTGTGGCTGAACTCAGGTGAGTAGGATATTTTGAGAGCAGATTGTCAGGGGAAAGAGCAACAGTGAGAACATACAGAGACACAGTAGAGGCCAATAGGACTATGAAAAACTGGATTTTTGAGGCGGAATCCAATGAGGTTTAAATCAAACATAAGAGTAAGCACTTGCAAGGAGCCTGGGAGACACCAAGTCAATACAACCTGCAGCTGAATTGATATAATCTCAGTCAAAACCCACTCAAAATAATCTTTCTGCAAGCTTTAAACCTGACTGTCCAGAGATGTTGAAAGAAAGAATAGGAAGAACAAGTCAATATGGTTTTCTTCTTTTGTTATGTGAAAATATCAGATTTTCTTTGCTTAAAACTTCCAGAATATTTACAAATTAAGAAATATTTAACTTGTATCTGCATACTTTCATAATAAGAATTCAAAGTATCTTGATCACAAAAAAATCATGCAGTAGCAAGAAATAAAAAAAAATTAAATCCTCTTTTCTGTTTTATGAAGAAATTTAAAATCCCACAACTACTCAGAAAACCTTAAGAATATTAGGACAATGTAAAATTGCCTCAATAACAGCTTCTATACTATCCACAGTTTACTTATTACGTTAATTTGGCCTGGAGTTTTAACTATGAAATCAAATGCAAATTACTTACATGTAGGCAGACAGGGTGGATATTAACCTAAACGGTAAGACTCAGTATATCTGTATACATATAACTGAAATAAATTAAATACAAGATAACAAATGTGATTAATATAATTCTTCAAGAGCTTGGAAGCAAAGTATTTACAGATAAGGAATATTTCCCTCTTTTCAGAAAGAGTCACTGTGAGATTAAGAAGCCAAAAGACTTTTTTATCACTTTTGATCAAATATTACACTGCATGTTTTTAAAAATTCCTCAGTGTTCTTGCTTTATAGAAAATTAGCAGGCAAGGGGAAAGCAAAGCCCCTACAAAAGTAATAGTTTTGATTTTCTGCTGCTTTAGGAAGTTTTGAGTAGATCAAGCACCCTCATGCTCTCAGTGGTTCTTACACAAGTACCTTTTTTCAGCCTACTCTTTCATACAGGTGGTTGTGCTCTTCTATTAATAAAGCAAAGGAAAATAGCAGAAGGAAACAAAACAGGTTCTTAGAGGTTTCCAAGAAAATAATCTTCTATCAGTAAGAGATAACCAAACTATTCATAGCTTCAGAAAAGTTATCTTTTTCTATGGACATGAAAGAGGATGTTTATTTGATGTTTGCCATGACATGACTCTCATACAGAAAAAATGTAGCATTTTCTATTATCTTTATTAAACCAGATTCTTTTTCCCCCTCAATACCACCAATCTCAGTCTCAGCTTTGTACGTTACATCATTTTCCTACATACACACACACTCCCCACACAGAAAAAATTCCTAGTTAGCATCAGATTTTCATATTCCCTTCATGACTATTGCAGTTAAAGAATCATTAGTGGAACAAAACATATATCCACTTACAATTGGGTTCTTTCAGCAGCAAACTTAGAAATAGACCTTATCTTTTAAAAAAAGTTAACAGTGTGTTCTTGCTCATTATTTCAAAAGTGAAGACTAGAATTTAAATTTGAGGTGTTTAGGACACTGTCAACTTCATTCCACAATTTTGACCTTGATAACAGTTTAATTCCATTCAAAGTAAAAGTGTTTCTTATAAAGAAAGATTCCTTAAACAAATGTTTAAACTTCCAATACTGTTTTTCAAATTAAATCAGAATCAGTGTTCACATTTTCTTGACACTTTTACTGCTCTCTGATAATACTTCGAAATGATTCCCTCCCGCCTTTCTATTTTACCTGCCAACACCTCAGATATATGGATTCTCACCATTAATTAATGGAGCTTGGACTTCCTTTGCAGATTTTAAACAGTGTAAGTCTGTGCTCTGTACCTGTACATATTTGATAACCTGAGAATTACATTGCAGACCACAGATATGTCTAGCAGACAAAAGTGAAGCAAAAGGGCACAAAGGTCCTGTTACATTCATACTAGACATAGGAATTCTCCCTAGCTAGATTCTGTCACATTCTGGAATCTGGAATTCAACACATGTTGATAGCAGCTTGCAGGAGGGTCAGGGGACAGCTTGGAGAATAGTTGAAGGACTGAAAAACAAATATTATGCCAAAACCTAAAGGACTCAAAGAGAGAAAGAGAGAGTTAAATTATTACATGATCACAGACTATAAACATTGCTGGCTTCCTGAAATGGGTAAGTAAGTAAATGTTACTGTACCTTATCAGACAAAGATTTAGGCATGGAAAGGGGCAGAGACAGGACCAAAAAAACCAAAAGATGTGGGGAAAACAAGCAGTAAAGCAAGGGCTTTAGTGGACTAAATAGATGAGATTATTGTGACAAATATAAAGAATCCCTGAATAACTTACTGATATCAAGATAAATCATTTGAAAGTTTTCATCAGCATAGTGGAGTTTTCCTAAGGACAGGACCTACATTAACACAGATACTGGAATCAGAAATAGAAAAACAATTCCAGGAAACACTGCTGTCTGTGACACTGTCACATGAACTATTTTAGTCCTGAAATCAATTGCAATTGAGAAAAAAATGATGGTAATGATTTTCTGAAGTTGGTAAAAATCTTTCTTCTATTGATCTTACTGTATTTCACATGAATGACATAATACGACTTTCACAGTGATGCTATATCTTTTGCAATACTGACAGACATTTTCTATTGCAAATTTATTTGGTAATTTGGAATCAAATCACAAAGGGCCCATCTAATCCTGCTAAACAAGCAAAATTTCCTGCTAGATTCTAAATGCATCTTAACAATTAGAATATATATGTATACAATTTATTTTTCTGGCTAGTGAAATGACAAACCACCTGATATGGATCATGTAAAGAAAATAAGCTTTAAAATATGGGGGAAAATCTTTAAGAGTTTATTTCAAGTTTTTTTTTTTTTTTTAAGTAAAGCTTCTTAGACTTCTAATGCCACATGAGGAACATCTTTCTGATCTTAAATGATGTTAACATTTCTATCTGTTCAGTAAATCTCAGTATCCTTTCACTACAATATGGAAACATATGTTGGTTACTCTTACTTTTCCTTTTAATGTACTAAATGACCCTGGTGTTATTTTTATCTAAAGAAAGTAAAAATCACTTATATGTATTCTTTGTTTCTTAGCTTTGATCTCACATTTAAATTCATCTCAAAGAGTGTCATCTTGCTTTTCTCAGACCACAGAGAACATCAAGCCTTGCTGCAGCAGCAATTTGATTACAGGCAGAAAGGCTGCACATTTAATGAACTCCTTATTTGATCTGCCAATGCAAATGGATTTTGATGTTATTTCTAACATTGACTTCTAAACACTTTCACCATTAGTCTAAGGATGGAAAACAGAATGGGAAAGCTAAATACCCACAGACATCATCTTATCTACATGTAGCAGTACAGAATTTTCAAGGCAAAGTCTTCTATGCTAACTATGTTGATTAGCATAAGACACATAAATAAATATAATATTTTCTTTGGCACAGCATTTTTAACTCAAAATAACTCTGACAAGCTTTTTTAAGTGACATGAAGTTAAATAAGTAACAACAGAGAAATAAAAGGTGAAAGCAATGCATTTTAGCTGCTCATAAAATTTATGAGGAGTTAGAAATTCAGATGGTGAAAAAGTTTATTCGGTATGATAGAAAGTTCAGAGAAGAACAATCTAGAAACCACTGACAGAGTGTGGACACACAAGGGTGAAACCAAGTCGGACCTTGAAAGAGGACTAACACCAGGAAAGGTCTAACTTCCAATCCATGCTAGTATAAACCCATAAAATCTGTATGTTAAAAAAAAAAAAAAAAAGTTAAACGCTAGGAGTTTGTGGGGCAAAACTACAATTTCTTAATTTATGTATACTTCTGGATTCTGACACAAGTGGATTGGAGATATTAATAAGTGTCATATGTGGGAACAATTCCAAAACAAGCGAATAACAGGGAATGTCAATAGATCCAGAAAGCTATGAGAGTTTTTTCTACTATGATTTCCTGGTCAGGAGCTGATTATGGAAAATAATTAATTACCCACAATACCAATTTATTTGTTTAATTGCCCAATAATTTACTCTGTTGCAAGAAACTTAAGAGACTGTGTATTATCTGACAGAAAAATGAAAAATGCATAGAAATGCTGAAAAATAAATTTTGTGTTCATATGAAAATATTATATAGTACTACATATATTGGAGTTTTGACATAAATGTTTCCAGATTCATTCCTAAGCAGTTACTCAAAAACAATTTTTAAAAAGGCTTCTAAATTCTTCTTTTGTTCCCAAATCTACCCCTCCCCAAGTTTTACACACTTAAAAAATAAACCTCTTTATGCAAAAGAAAATACAATTTTCTACAATTAAATGGTTTTTTTATTTCACTCTGACATAGGTAGAAATATCAATCATTTGTAGGAAATCAGTAGCTCCACTATAAAGACATATTTGGTAGAGTATCTACAAAGCAGAGTCTTAGTAGACTCTATGAACAAAATTCCTGTAGAATATAGTGTTTTATATAATAACATATACTATGTTATATAGTATATACAATATAGTGTTGATGACGGAAATGTGTGTGCTACTCTCTTAAAAACTTAACCGGTCATATTTCATATTAATTAGAAATTACACATATATGATGCATTGCCTTGCACATTAATTAAGCATACATTTTCTCCTGCTTAATGAGCCTAATTTAGTGAAAAAATGGGTAAAAACATACTCTCAGAAAAAGCATGTCAACAACTTAATTCTGTTGAGTCATTTTATCTCCAGTTTATTGCAAGCTGTTCACTGATGTAACTTTTTTCCAAATTAAATATGGAATTATCTTTCTTAGATGCTCATCGTTTTGTTTTGCTTCTATGCCCTTCTGAAAGAATCTTTGTTTGCTTAGCTGATAGTGTATCTGTCATTAATCATGTTAAAAAAACAATAAAAGCTCCTTAAGGGGTGGCAAATTGTTCTCTTTAATCTGTCATTTCATGTAATCAGCTATGAGTACACCAGTAAAGAAGCGCAAATAACCTTTCTGATTCTTTTTGTTCTTATTGTTGTAAATAGCATCACTAACCAACAAAAAGGAAAATGCATCCAAGACTTCCACACATAACATTTGCGGTTTCGGAAAATATATCTTCCTAATTCATTTTTCCTTTGGTTCTCTTGATAAAGGTTTCTGCAATTTGTGCTCTTGTAAATATACAGTCATGCTTTTCAACAGCTAAGAGGCTGCTCTGAGTTTTCTGCTGATGTTAGATTAAAAGATGTTTTTCAAAGAAGAAATAGATGAGCATTGCAAAGTTACATCAATGTGTAAGAAACTTTTCTCTAAGGAAAAACAAAATCCTTCTTTCCACTGGAATAAAAAATGTGTATCATTGTTTAAAGAGAGTAATCATTACAAGTTTCTGCTTAATTATATAGAATTAGGAAAAATAAATTACCATGAGATTAAGAATGCTTTGCATTTAAATGCTAAATTCATGTAAGAAACTAAAACTAATGTTCTGCACTCTTATAAAGTAACATTGAATTGTCATGGGATTGATGTTAGGAGAGCAATTCAATATTGTAACTATCTGAATAACTACATAGGATAATTACTCATGTTTTATTCTGATGTAAAAGATTTTGTGATTTCTCTAACTAAATGCCAATACAAGAAATTCCAATTACAAATACAGAATCTGGACACATAGCAAAGATTGATAAAATTAACCTTTGGAAACATGCAATACTAGTTCGGAAAAAAATATTCAAAGTTTCTCATATAGACTCGGAATTCCAAAAGAGTTCTGATCTCATAATGGACTTTAAAGTGTCTTTTATTTTACAGCAGCTGGAATTTATGACTCTCCAGCTACTCTTGTGGATTAAAACTAGAGTCAAAGGAACTACAAAATTTGTTAAGTGATAGTCTAGACCATTAAGATGACTGAGATCCCCAGAAAAATTACAAGAGAAAACATTATTTACAGGCATGACTGAATGCAGAAGGAGACCAAGGAAGTCTTCTGTGCTGTGAAAAGAAGTCATCGATGCTGAGCTGCAATGACAAAGGAATTTGAAGGAATAGTCTGATCTGGAACTGAAGTTGCTGTGTTGTTTCCAGCCCTTCTGTAGCCAGAGCAGCCAGAAAAGCTGAAGCCACAGTTGCACATTGTTTTCTACAAGGTTTTACACAGATCACTATACATGATAAGCTATATCTCCCCAGAAGAATTAGTGATCATCTGAAGAATGAGATCAGTTCAGTTTGGTGGGAACTTTTTAAGCCAACTTAAACACTGTTTTCTATAGGAGGAAAAAAGTGGTCAATTCTGTAACCAAAATTTTCCAAAGACATTCTCAAGGACAGTTGCATCCATGTGTATCTAATTTAGGGCAACAGATACATGCAAGTAAAACAGATCAAGAAAAACATTGTAGACCTCACAGATCACTTATTTGAAAGTAACTGATGTTCAACATTATACAATCAGGAATTTTTTACAATCAGGAATTTTTTACAATCAGGAATTTTTACTTCTAAATTTTTTCTATGTATATTTATAGACAGTGAGGGCAAAGGAAAAGAGGAAAGGAAGAGGAAGAAAGCTTAACTGTCCCAACACTACCAACACACCCCTCAAACCAGGTGACAAATGCCATTAAAATAAAGTGTACTCATGGGGTTTTAAAGGTTCAGTGCTCTCCCCAGATACTACATTAGGACCTGGGAGATGTTAGGTTTGCACACCAAACACTAAAAATATTTTAAAAGAAACAAAACAACTCTGCTAAACCCCAGGTAATAATACTTCTGCTTCTTACACTTTTATACATTGCAGGAAAAGGAAAATCTATCATATAAGTTTGCCATAAATTATTTGCCAGATGAAAGTCACTCTTCAGAGGAGCATTAAAACCCACAGAGGATCAAAGATGAAGAAAGTCTGTGATCATCCAGCCACTTCAACTCCCCTTTCCAAAAATTTTAGGTAACCTTTAGTTGAACCTGAAGAGAATTAAATGACCACATTAATCTTTAGGAAACTATTCTGAGGGGTGGAGAATTGCCTAACACTCAAGAAGGATAGACCTCAAAATTTAAAAAGCACATCAGATAGTGTATTAAATCTGTGCTTTTCCAGGAATAAAATCCATGCCTGTTTCCATCAATAAATATCACATGGAAAACTAAAATAAACATTATATTTAAGATACATGCACTCAAGAAATTTCAGTCTAAAGTGCAAGTTTCTGTGGAATCTGCAAAAGATAGGACTAATTTCTGACCAAAAAAAAGGGTTCTGAGATGTAAAAATTTGTGCTCTAATCTTTTCCTAATGGAAATTACTTTTCAAACTAAAAATATTCACATACATTTGCACAACCTTTGATTTTTGCTTTTTTTTTTAAACAAAATTATAATTGCAAAAGTATTCACAGCATGGATCTTCTGTCTTTTCTTCCAAAATGCTGTTTACAAAGCATCATAAAAGCATTATAAAAGGGTTTTGTTTTGGTTTTTTTAATTTATTTTAATGGTGCACATTACTTTTAGGAACGAAGAGTAGAGTGCTTTATAGTCAGTTTGAGTATCTTTTCAAACACTTTCCTGAGCTCTGCTCTGTACTTTCAGATAGGACTGACTGATGATTCATTCTGATATTCCTTCCATTCTACACAGGACCAGATGGCTTCAAAATGCTGGGAAAAATTCCTGCAGACATCTTGATTCCTGTGCCTTCAACCAACCAGTTAGCACAATATTGGCATTCTGCGCTGTTTAGAATGGAAGATAACTCCTGAATGAAAAGGCTAAATGGAAATTCATTTGAAAGGTCCTATCACTCTCTGAAGTATGTTACATAAGGGAAGGAAACAGTGACCAACCACATCACTATCCTTAGATGGCCTACGAGAGTATTTATATTTATTTTCACTTCTCTTAGTGATGACACAAAGTAAATATGTTCATTTGGTCGTCTCTAGGAATAGAGAGATAGGGATTTGCACCTTCCCAAAGCTTCCCATTTTTCCTGTGAAATGTCAGACAGATTGTCACAATTGAGTCTGCAACTTCAGAAGCAAGTAAAACTCATACACTGGAAAAGATTTTTGTAGAGGAAGCACTATACATTCATATTACTTTGAAGACAGCTATTACTCAAATCTCACAAGCCTTCTGGCTGAGCTCTCAGTAATCACAGTGGAAACAACATTTGTCCCTCCTTGCAAAGAGCAAAGCACAGCACCGCTCTATGATTTTGCTATTTCCGTTCTAACATAGGTTCACTTCAATTTGTATTCAATAAAATCCTGAACTTGAAGTATGAGTACTTCTATGAAAAGAAGCAATGAGGTGGAAAACTGTCTTTTGCACTTTTTCTTTCAGTGTTAAGAAATTCATGGTATATTTCAAACAACCAGGAACTGTTACAAACTCGGAAAGCATGTACCCTGGAATGAATTTAATTTAATCCTTACAAAATAACTTGAGTGGAAAACACAGTTCAGAAAGAGATAGTGTACTGTGAATTTCATTTACAAAGAAATAAAGTTATTTACTGTACAACTATAATCTCTCCTCATACTCTACTGTGATGTTACGATTTTATATAGTGTCATTTTCTCTCCTTGTAGTGAATACAATTTTTGAGTCATCAAAAATTATTTAGATTAACTTGAAATACATATAAACCCTTGAATATAAATATTCTGCCCGCTGTGAAATAAGCCCAAGCTTTTAGTTTGCCTGGCATCTTTAGAGAGGAAAATATTCATCTTATCATGAAAGATTCCAGAATAATGGTCAACAGCAACTAATACACACTTCTTGAATAACATATGATGCAATGAAAGATCAACAATTCTCTTCTCCCAAAAGTTTATTTCCCTAGTGGTTTAGAGAATTCCATTAAAGATTACCTGAAACTTTATCACTGTTCTCAAAAGTAACTCCAAAATTTGCCCCTTAGCTAAAGGCTGCAAGGCAGGGCAGCCCAGTGAAATTCATGTGCAGCTCTATGCAAGGGGATAACTACTGAGGTCCACTGAATACAGCTTTCCAGGATCTCCATCTGTTTTTAAACTACATTTTGTTGAAAATCCTAGCTCATCACTTAAGCAAATTAAAGGGTTTTGACAAAACAAACTATGTAGTAAAACCCACCTCTGTGATTCCTTCCTTAAAAAACAAACACACAAAGGACTATTAGTCCCCACCGGAAGCCCCCAACGAGCAACAGGTTGAATTGAAAAATGGAAAATTGAGAAGACAAAACGAGGAAAGCAATTTCTGAAATAATAAAACAGTCCTATTTATAAGCTTTAAACATACTCCAAAAGCCAGATATTGTGGCTGAAATAATTCTGAAATAATTCTTCACTTTATTAAGAGCTCTAACAGATTCTATTTTTACAGTGTTTGAAACACAAGTAGCACTAGAATCTAGATAGGTGCAACTCAGAAGACCTCTGCAAATAAACTCCATATTACACAGGTGTGCCTTGGGCATTATGCTACCAGTGGAAAACACTACAGCAACCTGCTCTGGTCACACCAACAATAAACCACACAAATAAATCCACAAAAACACAAATAAAACCCCACAAACACACACCACCAAATCTTGGTGGTCCATACAAGATCTCAGTTATGTACACCTTCAACTAAATAGAGACTCCGCGTCAAAAATGTACCATTGTGTCTCTTAGAGACATGGAAGGATGACGTTAAAATTGTGTGGGATTTTTTATATACACACCTATGAAGCATACTAGGGAGTTGCCCTTTGTTTTAAAAGATAATGCTAATGTGGACATGAAGACAAGCAAGGACACAGGAGTGCCTCCTGACTTACTGCTGGTAGCTTCAGAGGACTTGTGCAATGACTTAGGAGCCAAATAAAAGCAAAAATAAAAGGGAATGAATGATAGACGCTACAGCTGGGAAGAGACATGGCTTTGTTTAGGTATTTTTCCAGCTTTGTCTTCTCTTTATCCCCATCAATGGGAATGTACAGCCCAACAGGGCAGAAATATGAGGTTAGCTCAAACCAATCTGAAATGATCCTTTGTAAACCTCATGTGCAAACCTTTCCAGACAAAACCTGATAATGTCAAGTATATCCATCCTTACATTGTTTCAGTGATGAAAATTTAGCATGGATTCACACTTTCTTCTGCACTTAAGTCAGAAAAACCACAAAGTAAACATTTACAGAGTTCCAAGCCACCAGTCTACTCACTTATCAATGGAAATGGATTTCAACACAGGAGTATTTGATAACCCATATAACAAAGATTTGGAAACCTCCAGGTCCCAGAAGCTTGGAGAAAAATGAAATGTTGGCATTGAGAGCTTCTGTAAAAACATCAAATGTGCTGCAGAGATCCCCATAGAGCAATCCTGCACTCACAAATAACATATGATGGAGAAATACAGGGATTTGTCCACCACAAATGCAGACATAAGAGAACTATTGTCTCATATAAATTCAGTAATAAGGCCTCCTTAAGGGATTAAAAAAGTAAAGAATTTGCTTTTGAGTAACTGAATGCAGTATAGCTTTAAATGTACATTCAGATATTGAATAACAGATGATTAAAACCAAGGACCTGGAAATACAATCACAAAAAAAGATTATGCAGGGTCACAAGCTTCCAGCTATAATCATAATTTGGAACAAATTTTGCCATGAATAGCTCCAATTGCAGTACTTACAGGAATTACTGCAGATGACAGGGCATCACTAGAAGCACCAGGACAAAACATTTCCAATCTTAACATTTACAACACCCACACTTACCTCAATTTCCATTTGAAATGCAGCTACTCATCTACTGCAGATGGTCTTTTCCTGAGTCTAAAATGAGAAAGAATTAAAGAATTATCACCATTCATGCTTTCATTTTCCCATGAACTTCAGAACATAGAATTAGGCCTTTTCATCAGCCTGAATGTATCCTAAAAGAGATGGAAACAAATTGCAGGCACTGTCAAGACACATGGAGGTAATGAGTCCAGTGAAGATCACATCGATGTCACATCTTTCTATCACTAAGAGTGTAAGCAAAACAGTTTTTCAAAAGAACATGTGGAACCAATGATTCTTTCAAAGTTATACAGGGAAATATTTTAACACAGCACAGAGTTAACACAAGTACATTAATAACCAGAGGAAAGTTTTACAAGGAATACTAGTTCTTTACTTGGCAGAAGAAAACTGGTTCCACTACACATTAAAATGAAGGTAAATTAAAATTTAATTTAGCAGAAACATAAAATCCTATAAAACATAATTTGTAATAATATACAAGAATTTCTCAGAAGAGTATAGAAAAAGATGTTTATCATACACAGAGACAGCTACTCAAGTAGATGATGATATAAAGAAATTTGAAGGGCCCCTACTAATCTGAGGAAACTCTAGGGTAGATTCAGAATGGAAAATGGGGCAAGTAGTCTGCTGTGGTGAAGTAATATCAGAAAAGAACAAGAAACAAAGCTTATGCATAAGAGACAGAACACGGAAGTATTTTTCAGCTTCTGTGTTACCTTGCAAATGTCTTAATTCAACACTGGGACGTGTTTTAGGATGAAATACTACAATCCACTGGTTTTCAAGGAACATGATGCCAATGGTGCAAAGTGGAAGGACAGAAAGCTGGCTAAGGAGGTTTTTTGAATAATCAAAACCTCAGATACTTGCAGCCAGAATAGAAGTAGACCAAGAAACTCAGGACAGATTTACTTCAATATGAAACATTCATAAAGTTTCATCATAGATCAAACAGTACATGGAAATAAGAAAATAAACAAATACATTTATTAATGAGTACTAGGATGAGTTAACAAAGGTTACCTCCCAAGCCAGAGGACACCAACAATACAGTGCTGTAAACACCAGATTAACTTCCTCTGAAATCCCTTAAAGCTTTGTGAAAACATATCTGTGGTTGAATTCAAACAGCTACTTTTCTGCCTTTAAGAAGTATATCCAGCCATAATACTCATGACCAGAAGTTTTCCATCTTCAGCTTTGTCACACATCTTAGCATCAACATATGCCTCCTCTCCTAGAAGTTAAACTTCTCCAAAAAGAGGAACCATAACTCAGAAAACAATCTCTGGTTTGCATCAGTAGTTAGAAAGTTTCATATTCAGATGGTATTTTAAAATAACTAAGAAAGAGGAAGAACACAGGCGTCCAGCTAGGGAAGCTGTCATGTGCACTTCAGTACATCTCGCTGAACTGGTTTCTCTCACTTTTGCAGACTCTATACAGTTAAGTAATAATAGAAGTATAGGAATAATCAAAAATAAATTTGTAATTTCCTTTAAGTTGTTCCCAGTATCTTCCTACAACAAAGGAATGAGAGAAGGAAGAAAGTTCACAAAAGTTACAACCTGAGGATCCACTCCAAAGATCATTTGTCATTGACAACCATTTACTTCATTCACCAGATAGCAGATGCTACCTATTAGAAATCCGGATCAAATTCTAAATCCCCATTAAGTATCCTTTTATAAACTTGTATTCACTTATAAAGACATCAGAAGAAACTGTAGGTCACCATGTACATGGAGTTCCCATGAAATAAATATAATGCTGCTTACATAATGTATGTTTTATTGGTTTTTCACCTCATATTTGTTATGTCCCTTTGGGTTCTTTATAGCTGAAAGTATTTAACAACACAAAATAATAGAAGGTTATTGCAGAGTACATGTCACACCAATTCTACATGTATTTTATTATTTTTTACCTGTTTTCTCCTGAATTTTGGGGAAAAAAGCAAGGGTGAGGCATTACATTTTCCTGTTAGCTTGTCTGACATCATTTCATCTGATTACAAGCTTCATTTTGCATAAAATGCATCTAAATATTTCTAGAAGCTTTTATTCTGAAGCAATACAAAACATAGCAAGCAATCATAACACAGAATATTCAGAGTTTATGTTGTCCTTAATCAGTGTAAACCTTCAAACATCCCATTTAGATATCAGTTAGCCTTCCTGTGAACAAGCTGATGCAATGTGATTTTGAGACCTGATTTCATACCTGTTCAATAATCATGAGGCCAGAAAAAATTATTAGATTCTTTTGTACCAGTTTTATCAGGTTTTATTTCCTTGAGTTGATTATTAACATTTACTTTCATCAGAGGTGAATAGCACTTTATGATAAAAGTACATCAGTTATAATTTCAAATCTGCTGACCATCACTGCTGATGATGTTGCTCAGAGGAAATTATTTATCATGAGAAATATCTTAACATAGTGACATTTCTTGCAATTTTAAGGTTACTAAAGGAAAAACTTTCGAAGTCCTTTAACAACAGTTCACAATAGACTAACCTTCAGTAATGTTTATTACACTTCCAACATGTACACTAACCAGCTTTTAAATGCAAATTAGGAGGAATTAGAATAAAAATTTAATCCCTGCAGTACCGACAGCCACAAAATATCTTCTAACAATGGAAATCCTTGTTAAGACAGGGAAAAAATTACACTTTTCATTATAAAATAATGGTAATAATACATAATTATAATTTACTAATAGACAGATGTTAATGATTATCCTAATCACTTTACTTGTGTATTCTATCTGATTCCTTGGTCTGTCCTCCCAGTATTCATACTTTTATCAATCAAGATGACACGTTCAAAAATCCTGGCTCATTTATTCAAAACCATTCATTCCCATTCAGGTGTTGGTCAAATAGCTTCACTTTCAGAATTGACTATTTTTGTTATGCTACTGGAGTTGCCATTGTCCACCAAGACAAAAACTCATTTGAATATTCTCAAACTCACTGAAATTAGAAAGGTTTTGGGTGGCAGTTAGAACAGCAGCATTGTATTTTCAAAAAATGGATAAGTAATACCTGAGAAGTTTATGCTCCAAATTAACAAGCTGTTCTCAGTTCTCTTCCACAGCATTTTAAAAATTTGGTTTGAATGCCCAATATTAGAGAAAAAATAGAAGTTAAGACAATTCTTTTAATAAGACAGCTGTAATCAGGCGCCAGTGTTTGGAAATATTTGAAAAAGTAGTCGTGAGATGTAAACTTGAGAAAACCCTTCACCAATAATCACTGCATCAAAACAAGATTTCTGGGGTCTTTTAGCATGAACAAATTCTGCTTAGCTTAACCACAAAGCCCTGTAAGGATGCTGATTGGCAAGCTGTTAATGATGCACATTTAGAATTTTCTCCTTTCATAAAGAATGTGCTGAAATAGAAAAGCAAATTAAAATTAAGGACATGCATATGTCCATTACTAATACCTGCATACCTATATTTCACAATTGCTTTGTAATATGTTGGAGAAAAACTAATTTTTTAAGCCACTGGAGCTGGATAATGTCTTTTCATATCTGTTTTGCTCCATTACTTTTAATTTGCGTGGAAAAAAAAAATGCAGCCTTATGTTAAAATTGTATCACAAATAAGACACAGTGCAATTAAATAGCTAATCTTCAGTGTACTAATCAATACTCGTAAAATGTAGGAGAAGCATTGGATGTGTCTCTGGCTGTGGATCAGGGAAGGAGGGAAGAGCAGGATCATTACCTGCAACTCCAGTAGTACAGTTTAATTTTGAAAATTTTTGCTGAAAATTCAGAAAGTCTTACTTTTCCCCCCCTCGATTTTTTTAGGTGCTTTCTTTGGAAAAACCTTGATAAGAAATATTGTAACAAAGGTCTGTTGGCTTTCCCACTACATACACAATAAATAGAGCCACGAGGAGAAAGGTAATACATATGAAAAAATAGCGTAAGTATTAGAACAACACTTGTGACTTCCAATTTCTCCCCCCTTAGTTTTTGTATCTTTGTAACATATTTATAAAACATCAATAACCAACAGTTGATCAACACTGGATTTATTATTTAGAATTATTATTTATTTATCCAGATATCACTTGTACAGAATTAACCATATATATATATTGAGATGTGCATAAAAAATTTGGTAGGAAGCATAAGCTCAAACTTTATTAATGCAGCCAAGGTGTCTGGAAAACTTTGAAGTTGGTGGAAGAGTAGCCAGACATCAAACTTAAAAAAAATTTCTGATATCAGAATAAACCTAAGGAACGTCCTAGGGAAGTACAAATGCCACAATCAGAGCATTTTTTAGTTTGCCATAACTATTATGAAAAGAATAACACTGGCCAGATACTTCAGTGTGAAGGACTTTGTGCTAACAGCTAACACTGAACAGTTTAAATTGAGTTCTTAGCAGCTGAAAACTACCAGAGGCAACTTTTGAACTGATTTCATCCCCATCCTGCCAGAAGGGAAAAGAAAGTATTTTTGGAGTAGAAAATATTGAAAGAAAAATATGAGGAAAAGGAAAATAGGGGAAAACCTGAGCTGTAAATTTTAGAAGAAAATTCCAAAAGTAATCTCAATCTTTCAGATTCAGCAAAAAAACAACAGCAATACTATTTGTTTATTTTAGCAATTTGTATTTGTAATTTGTATGATGCACGCTTAATACATATTTCTGCAGTGTCTCTCTGGGAATATCAGTAGAACTATTTTAATATCTTACTAATGTCAGGACAAAGCAGGAAAATCTTTTCCAGTTTTTACATTTTAAAAATGAAGTGAAATCACAAGGTAGAGTGCCAAATATTGATCCTTGCCATATACAAGAAACTAACACTGCTGCTCAGACCCTGCTGCTGAATGTGAGGAGAGCCATAAGTACTGCAGCAACACTAATTGCAGGTAAATGTCAGCATTTTAATGCCAGCAACAGTAACTTGGAACAATTGCCTCTTGTTTAACCCTCATTATTAATGCATTAGCAAACATTTTTATGTTCTTAAGAATGACTGCCCTATTACTATAGGAATATTTGAGAAGGTATTAAAATTAGATTTACTGATAAGTAGCAACAATCTGAAGATCCGTATTGGAAAAACAGGTACTACACATTCATACCATGCTGGTATTCTATGATCTCTCCCATTCTGATTCTGGTTTTTAAAGTCTCTTCAGCAATTTTGAAAACCATCCCAGGGATCATTTTAATTTGGTTAAATCAAATTAGTTGAGTCTCCCAAGCCCATTCTTTAATATCTATTATTTGGCTTCAGTTCGGTGAAAGGTAGGGTCTTCATTTCCTCTCCCGATTCCTTAATTATCCCCCTTTCTCTGTTCCTTTTAATTTAAAAAATAAATTGTTTAACTGACATGTTCAAAGCCTTAAGGAAAAGGACATTTACAACTTTAGTATAGCATAAAAGCTGTTATAGATGAAATCTAATCTTTAGGCTTTATGGTGTCTTTTTAATACACTTAATGACAACTGTTATGATCATTATTATCCAACCATATTAAAAAAAAAACCTAAACAGGAATACCTCCCAAGCACTGCTGCACTTCAGTTCCTATATTTCAAACAAATGTCAGGGTTTTTAATTTCCTTTTATATGAATTATTTTTGATAAGAATTACTTTAGAAAGAAATAAGGAAATATGGAAAGAGCTAACTGATTTGATAGAAAAATTAATCTCACATTATACATTATATGAATACAACTTTTGTTCCTTATTTGGGTCTTTGCTGTTTGACTACATTTCAAAATTATATTTTCACAAGTAATTACTGCCTTTATTACTGGAAAACAATCTTTGAATCCCAGATGGAATTCTTGCAACTATCATAGTTGCTGACTGAAATTTCTGAAGAATGAATAATTAGCACTCCCTCATCAATTAGATTTTTCATAAGCAATGGCCCAGCCTCTTTTTTAGTGGTACTCAAAAAAACTCTCACTCGGATTTTAGAAACTCAGTGTATGTCGTATCCATTCCAATTAATGCATTACATACTCAAAACATGATATTAGTCTTTCACTTTAACTAGACCAACATCCTTAATACTATGAATTATATTCCACTGAGGAACATGGAGGGAATTCATTGCCAACAAATGTGCTCAGTCATTACTAAAGGCAGCAGATTGGAAGAGTACTTTGGCAGGGGCCACGGCAGAGCTGTACAAACCAGTAGTATCTGTCAGTTCAAAGTTTGCAATTTAATTTGCTTAGTAACACCTCTGTGCAGAAGATTATGAACATAAAACAAAAATACCTCCTTAAAACTGATATGACTAAAATAAATATCTAGATCTCAATACAAGTACAGATCAATACGAGTCTTAAAGCTGTCCAGACAATTTGAGAATGTCTCCTATGACATTTTGGAGCATTCCAAATCAGAAACAGCAAAAGCAGCTAGAGCTTTGCTTGCTGGTAGCTACAGTGGCAAACACAGCAGGAGCAGTAACACTAAGCAACAGCTTCAAAAAAAAACCACCCTAGGTACAAAAGAACCACCCTGAATTAGTGGAAGCAGCAGCTATCTTTTGATATATTGCTCTTTTCCATTTCTTTGTCTTTCAAATACTGTCAGAGCACGTTTTCCCAGAAAACAGTGGTGGCATTTGACTTTTAGGGATGATAAACTCAAGACCAGCCTAAAAGAAGAACAGGCATAATTATTCAGCATAAGGTTGCTTCAGAGCATGTAAAAGGAGAGGGGGAAAAAGACTCATACATAAACAAAGAAAAGGAAGACAAGAAAAAAGAGAGAAAAACAACATAAGCCCATGATAGCCATGCTGAGGAAATCATCAGTGCCATATGTAAAAAGAGGCAAAAGCAAGTGAGACCAAAATATTGTGCTGAGAGTGTGTTAACTTTTTTCTGATACAAAAAATATTGGAATTTGTGATGCTATTCTTTTTCTCTTATCACAGACTTAAATAGGATTAGATCATCTTGCACCAGATGTAAAATGTAAAACTTCCAGCAGTTCAATTCAGATTTCCCATCCCTGTTATTTCTGTAGAACACTTCCAAAGAAAAATGCTGCAGAGATACACATAATGCATGCTGAAAATCTACATGACATTGCACAGTACATTCATTTTAATACCAAAAAAGTGAACACATGTGGTAGCTATACCCCATCAGTGCCATGTTAATGGCTCTAAAACTATCTCACTAAGCAGAAAACCAGGAAGCAGCAACATGCTTTACATAAAATAAAAACACATGGGATACAGAATATTTGCACAATACAACCTTCAAATAAAAAGTATCCATATATCTATAGATGGCTAATGATTTGTTGAAAATACTCAGCTGATTGTATCTAAAATGTCTCTGTACTATGCATTCACCTTGTCATCATATCTGACTGTATTTTTTTCACTTATACAAATAAATAGTGTATGGTTTAGATGTTATACCATAATCTAATTTTAAAGTTATATTGTATTTTAATAGACACCTTAACAACTACTGCTCTCTAAAGAACGGGATATTATGGAAAGCTTACTAAAAACACGGTATTTCATTCCACATATTATCCCTGTGGTGTTATTCCGCTCACTTTAACAAAATCCTCATAATTTTAATTTTGTTTCCCCTTAGAAATTTTCCCCCAATTATACCCACAAACCCTTGTGCATTTCTTAACACCTCTCTGCCTAATTGGAGCCCTCCCATTCTTATCTCCTAAATACTTCACTCCTCTCTACAATGACATCTTTCTTAGAGTCAGAATCACAGCATCTGCGTAAATTACTAAAATCAGGGACTTTCACCCTAGCAGGGGATTTGGCAAGGTGGTTAGAAAGTAAAGAACTTTTTATCAAGTATACCCTTACAGCAATGAAGGTTAACTGTATGTTCATCTGCCCCAGGAAAAGGACTGTGCAACTGTCCTTTTCCTCTCTGCTTAGAGTCAGAGGTGGGAATAGGAGGCACCCTCCAACTTGAATTTTCCTATGATATTATTTGTAGAAGGCCTTTACTCCTTCTTTACATATTTTCTCCTACACGCCTCTGAAAAACCTTAAAATTTTTCTCAGAACTAATATGATGCAAAAGGAAGAAGATGGCAGCTGACACCTTTGGAGCTCTGTGGGAGAAGCTCTGCTCCATTACATTTCTGCCAGCACCAGTGGTCAAGAGTAACCTTTTCTCAGCACTGCTTAGTTTCACACAAAGGGAACAGTCAGCCCCATTTTTAGGTCCTTCAAGCTGATACTAAGTGAAAGCAGTTGACAGCAGCTTTTAAGACTCAATATACCAGCTTATGATCTGAAAACTGTGGTGATTTCTGTTATACCATGGAGACAAAACACAATCCTTTTACAGCCTAAAATGTGCTCGGTACATGTACTAAGTAAATATCACTGCCTTGCCATTTCCATTATATTAGGGAAATTCAAGATTTTTAAGCAGATTGTTGACATTGCAGCTATTTTAGAAGTTCTAATGCACTTTGAAGAGCTTAAGTAAGCAATGAATTACCTTCATAAATATTAGACAATAGACTACAATAATCTTGTTATGTATCACCAGCTTTATTTGTCCTGTTGGAATGGTTCATTTTACAATACATTGCTGGCACTTTCCTCTAACAGCCAGAGACTCTTAGAATTTCTGATTAGATTACTACACTCAAAAGCCTCATTATTTCAAAATGTTTTATCATCAACTGATCGCTTTTATATTACTTTGGGGACAATTCCATAAGCCTGTTCTTACAAGATTAGCATTACACTTCTTAACTATATTTTGTTTACTTAATTCCACAGGCTCCAAAAATCTAGACATTTAGGAGAGGTAGATAAAAGCTTCCTCATCTGAAAGAAACAGGTAAATTGCTCATTTTCTTTCATCTGGTAAAGTGTGTCGCTGAATATAAAGGTTTATTTTCCTTTTCATTCTTAATGTGCTACTTAACTGAGGTTTAAACAACGTACAAACAAAGAACAAGGTACACTACAGCTGTATCAGTCCATGCTGTGTTCTAATTACACTTTTGCAAGTAAATAGAAAAGGACTGAGTCAATATTTGACTGAAGGATTTCCAATTTGCAAGAGCATCTGCAGTGACAGTTCTGTCATGTTTTACATGCAAATCTGCCTTCTGAGCCACTGTCAACAATCTGACCTAGTGTTAACGGTACAGGAATACTTCTGTACTCTTCAGTTATTGGTAATTCAGTAGTCTTATCTTCTTATTCAGCAGCTAGGTGACAAAGCTGAATTTATAAGCCCTTCTTCCTTCACTGCAGCTTTCTGCAGCAGCAGAATTTCATGTGTAGAGTCTACCCATTAAAATGCAGCTGTGGCCTGGGATTCAGCAGAGAAAACAAGGTTTTAGCTTGACCCATGCAGCACAGTTGGTGAGCTGAGCGTGAGAGCTAGAGCCTCCTTCAGCTGTACTGATAATTCCCTGTCTCTTTCTCATCCCTATCCTCTCACAGCTTACAGAGAACAGTTGCCTGACACAGACCCCCAACACTCAACAGCCCCATTTCTATTCAGGCAACTTCACGGTAATCCACTGCCTTTCCTAGAGCCCCACATCCAGCCTGTCCTTGACCCGCTTATCCAACACCCTCAGCTCCTTCAAACCAGCCACCAACCCCTTCTCTATGCAGCCAAGTCTCTCTGTATCAGCCTAGAGCCCAACACAGGAAGGTCATGACTTCCTATAGTACCCTCAACTCAAGGAACTTCCAAAGTTGAGTATCTGGGTTGAGTTCATACAACCTTTGCTGAGCGAACTCCTATGGTTGTGACAAAAAAGCCACTATTCCTGTTAAAAGCAGCAAGACATGGAACCAGTCCACATGTTCACAGAGAAAAGCTATAACATTCTTTCAAGATGCACTAAACACTGTTCACTTATTTCTCCCTCTATTTTCAATCCACTGCTGGGAAAAATGTCAAAGCACCCTTTTTCTATCATTTATTGAATGATGAAAGAACAAAATATTTTCTGCTGTTTTTTCTGCCTCAGAATAAAAAGCTCTATAACTTTTCTTATACAACTGCCCCATGACAGGAAAGATGATAGACCCACCTTGATGCTTCCCTAAAAACACAGAAATGTTTCAGAGACCTTTCTAATAGGAAAATAAATGGCTGAACTGCCACCAACAAGGGCCTTCTTTCTGAGACTTAGCACTATTATATAACTTGTTCTACCGCAAGACTGTGAACAGATAATTCATTGTTAGCTGGAGAATATTTGCAGTTCAGGGCTACTTTCAGATAGCATGCAAGATATTCCAGCACTCTGAGCCAAAGTGAAGAAAATAGGGATGATTAGCAGATTCATCTCAAGATTTTATGCTTCTGAAGTATTTCCACACTGCAGTGCAACAGTGAGTGCTGAGCATATTCAGTAGATGCAATGCTACGGGAAATGGGAGCAGATCATCATTATCTATCAAAAGGAAATGTTGAGACTACTTAAATACACCAAACTTAAAATGCAATATTTATGGACTTCCTGCTCTTGGAGAACAGGCCCATAACCTGAGATTCATTTTCATTACAGTATTTTTATACTGAAAGATTGAAACAACTAATAATTCAAAAACAAATAAAACTTTTTGAAAGTAAGCATAATTCTTACATATATGTTCCATTTGCACATGATTTTGACTATTTTTCCTTCTCTTCTGTTTTCCCTTCCCCTAATTTATATTCTTCAGTTTCATATTTTAGTACTTCATGGACAAATTACTTCAATATATTATAAAGACAAATTGTCCCATAAATAACAAAACTAATGATACTCTGTTTCCTATAGCTTCATGTTTCATGGTTGACTTATTTGATGTCTAATAAGCACTACAACGGAAGTTATTTCTGTAGCTAGGAATTCATAAAACCTCTCTGCTTTGTTGATCTTGCCTCCAGAAAGAAGTACTACAGCGAGGGACAAGGAGCCTTTGTCTAGCTGGTTGCCAATATTCTTGCTCACAGCAGCAATGTGTTTTGAGAGTAACACTTTTTCTTGTGTTGAAGTTGAATAAAACGCATGAAGAAAGTAGAGGGAGCACATTGACACAGAACACACAAAAACTTAACCAAAGCCCTTAAGCTATGCTAAAAGAAGAAATATTTTATCAGAAAGGTGTTATTATTTCTAGCAATTTTAGTACAGCATTTTAGAGTAAGTGCAACTTACAGCTGCAAAGCTTTTCTGTTAATACCCCAGTCTCTCTCTTTTTTTCCAACTGACAGCACAGATTTTTCCAGAGTTTCATTTCATGTCAAAAATATCTCAATCTGAATCATGCAATAATGCAATCTCTCTGACTTCTTTTTGTATGATTCATTCTCCCTTAATAAAATTTGCACTGAAAACTGCTTTTTAAAGAGTAAATAATTTTTTTAAAAATATTTGAATCGTGCTTAGTTTCACATTAGTTTCTCTCTCTTAGCATGGACCCTACAAAAATATCAAATCAACAGCCATTACAAGTAGGTTTGTAGCTATAGGGAGCATCACAGTTGCTGTATACAGAAATATCCCAAGGATGCAAGGGATATTCCGTACCATAGAATGCCAAGGTCGGCATACAAAGAGGGAGGAAGAAGAAAGAAGGAGGCATATTCAGAGAAACAGCATTTGTCTTCCCAAGTAAGTGTCACACATGATGGAGCCCTGCTTTCCTGGGGATGGGTGAACACCTGCCTACCCATGAAAAGTGGGGAATTAATTCCTTGCCTTGTTTGCTTGTGCATGTGGCTTTGCTTTATCTATCAAACTGTCTATATTTCAACCCATGACTTTATCCACTTTTACCCCTTCCAATTTTTTCCCCACCCCACTGCAGGGGAGTGAGAGAGCAACTGTGTGGTACTTAGTCACTGGCTGGGGTTAAAAACATCCCTATTCATTGAGTATATTTTTTCTTTCCAGTACTGTAAATACAGAATACCAGAAAAAGGAAACCAACGTGATTTAAAATAAGACTACATTTGAGTACAAAAGGAATTTTCCCTAACAAAAGCCAATTCTTTATAGCTCACCAAAAATCCTAGTAAAAACCTCTGGATGCACACAAAGTAATAATAGAAGTACTGAACTGTTTTAAAAACTTTTCAATGTTTCTGGGTGAACACTATTGCAATCCAACCAGCAACAAGAAAAAATAATTAGTTTTCACAGAATACTGACTTTTATATCAAAGCTGCTGCCTGTAGTCATTGGAAAAAAAGTGGACAAAACCACATCCGTGTGATATGTTCAATTAATTTTAAAGATAAATTCTTTTACCCAAAGTAATTTATTCTAGGACTGCCTCAAACATATTTTGCTGTAGATTCAATCTTTTTTTTTCTGTAACAAAGAGAGACTTTCGTGTGGTGCAGTACTTCTTTTTGTCTGTTCCACTCTGTATCTGCCTCAAATCCTGTGCTGTACAAGACACATACAGAACAAAAGATAAAATACTTCTCATAATAGATTATTAATGCAATGATTTTCAAATTATTCATATAAAATCATTTACAAAGCTATGATGGAAAATTCACTAGGCTTACTTGATACCACTTCTTATGATGAAATCTGCTAAGCACACAGTCCCATTTTCCTAAGCAGTTACTGGAACAAGCATAAAAAGGAAGATCTTCCAAGAGAAGCAGACAAATATAAAATGCTCATTATCCCGGACTAAACTAAATTTGGCCTAACTAATAAACTGACAGAAAAGGAGCTCCCATTAAAATATAAGAGCAGTTTCAAGTTCTTCTTTTGTGATACCAGGAAAGGTGAGATGAAAACTAACACTCTAGATCAATCTTTGGTTCTTACCATCTATTTCCAGGCTGCAAGTCTTATAAAACAAATAAACATTTGGTTCATTCAAGCTTGTCAAAACTTTTTTCAAATATTAACTGGCAGTATGGAAGGAAAAGCATGGAGGACCATTTCCAAGGATGACCCTAGAGAGCTACTGACTTCCATTAAAGGGAGGATCTCAGGCAAGTGATATGACTGAATAATGGAGGAAAGCCAAATGCTTTTTAAAGGCAGCTCTCTGGTCTCATTTTATTTTAGAAGTGTGGTGAAGCACACTCCAACACTAAGAGATGAGGCAATTTGGTACATTTCTCCCTCGAGACTGAGTTCAAAGTAATTAATTACAGGCAAAAGGAAATTCCTAGGAACAGAACGGAACTACATCTTCAACCATGGTGAAGGACAAGCCCATGACAGAAAATATATTTTGCAGTGGCCTGTAAGACAATAAGGTTTGACAGATGAGACAAAGAGCCATAGACCTAACCAGTAAGTGTGTCTCTTTTGCCCTTATGTCTAATAAAGCACCTAACCTGGGACCCAGAATGAGATAACATAGTAAGATCTGCACATATACACTAGTAATAGAGAGTTTAGGTCTTGATATACACTGTTGAGCTAAAGAAAGCAGGAAAACAAGCTTGATCATTCTGACATGCTTCTACCTGGTGTCAGAATGACCTTGTAATACTGGGAGGCAGCAAGAGCTTCCTACTATACATGCAGTGTCTATTAAAAACAATGCCAGATTTTAGTGCTCTTGCTGGCAAGATTTTAAGGGGAGACACACTGATTCTTCACGCTAATCATCCAGCAAGATGCAGCAACTCACAATCTTCCTGAAACACACCTGCATATAGGGGCAGGAAGAAGAACGCACACACCCCATTTATAGAGGAATCTTCCAAGGATGTCTGGACAAGTCACAGAGGCCCAATGCTCTTTCTCCTGGCACAGCCAGCACAGGCATCCTGGGAAAGACTGGCATAAGGATCATCCTCAGTTTTTTATGTGTGTTGTTTTAAAAAGCTGTAAATCTTACATACAGTTAGGAAGTAAATATCCTTTCTCTACTGATTCCTTAGCATTTAACCAGTTAATTTCACTCTGGCTTGGGAGTTGTATTTATTTTACAAGATGAACCTGCCCTCCTTTAAATTTGTATTGACTCTTACTCTACACAAAGGCATAACTCCTTGCTCCTTACATCACAGCTTCCACAGTAACCACTGCTATGATCTTGAAGATAACAATTTTGCCTGACAAAAAAGGGAAGAAATGAACACATTAAATAAGTTTAATCTAGACTCTTCAGCTGCAGAAACTCTTTACAGCTTCAAGGAAAAAAAGCTATCCCTCTTTCTCTACCCTGCATGTCACAGGAGCTGTAACACAGTTATCAGCCTAATGTACTCTCACAAAGGAAACCATGTATTTTTACTAAATTTATATTAATATAAGTTAGAAATTTCCTGTGTGTACAATAATTCTCTGTCTATATATCGCCTTTCTGAGAGCAGATGTTCTCTGAAATGACATAATCCTTCTCTGACTAGATGACAGTTGTCTCACAGTTCAGATATTTCAGCATCTGAGCACTTAATGACAGACATCAATCAGAGAAATAATAAAAGAATGCAAAACCTAAAGGGCACACCAACTGCACAGCTCCCCAACAAACCTGTAAGGCAAAAGAAATTCCCATCAATATTTTCACATGCATAGTGCAATGTTCATATCAGTAAGTGGGTCCCAGTGAGGCTCTTGCCAAATGATCTTTGCACACCTGTTCACTGTCAGGCTTCCTTTTTGACATTAAGATAGTACACAGTGCTTTCACATCTATAAATACATTGATCATCCAAGACTGAAAACTGGCTGAACTGCCAGGCTCAAAGGGCTGTGATCAGCAGCCCAAAGAATGACTGGAGGACTGCCACCAGTGAGGTTCCTCAGGATAAATACAGGGTCAAGAGTGTTTCAATCTGTCTTTGACAACACAGAGGACGGGACAGAGTGCACCTCCAGTGACCCTGGACAAAACACACAGTCAGGGAGGAGCTGGCAGCCATGCTGCCTCTCAAAAGAACAGTTCTTTTGCTTTTGAATTTGGGTTGGTTGGTTTTTGTCCTTACTGTGAGGATGGCCAAACATAGGCTGCCCAAAGTAGTTGAGAAGTCTCCAAGCCTGGACATATATAACACACAACTGCAGATGGCCCTGCACAACCTGATGTAGTTGACCCATGTTGAAACACAGGAGGGTTGGACTAGATGAACTCCAGAGGTGCCTGCCTTCCTCAGTGCTTCTGCAAAACAGCAGCTACATAAACCATTCTTCCAGGAGAACAGCAGCAGTAATCAAATTTTACATTGAAGAATTCCTTGAATATTATCCATGGTGGAGGCTACCTACATCACTGGTGTAAAGAAAGCTATTCTTTCCTCCACATTGCTGCCTGATCATATTTGTTTCTACCTTTTCACTAGTACTAGCAATCATGAGGCCATGGCGAATCTAATAGATGGGAAATTAAACAGGTAGGAACAAAAACATCAAACAAACTGAATTTTCAGCTGATGCAGCCAACTACATAATACACAATCTCTAGTAAAAAGTAAAAGACCATTATCACCTTAAACCCATTCAGTATCACCCTAGACAAATTTACAAACTACACTCTCAAAAGCTGGACAGAGTGCCAAAACCAATTCAAAAAGATTACTAGAGAAAAATCAAGTGTTGATAGAACAGAACACATAAGGAGAAGTTTCAGCTAAAAAGAAGACTGCAGCAAAGAGAAATATTCTCCATTTCTGATTTAAATAAAATAAATGGGAAGGAAAACCTCTAAAGAAACCAAAGAATACTCAGAATATATAACCAAGTATATATTTTAAAAGTTCACGTATTCAACATCCAGATTCATGCCGCTTGTGCAGCTTGATGCAAAACATAATGGGTTTGCCAGCTTTTCCTAAGTCCATACATACTTACACGTGTATTTTAAGCTACAGCTATCAGTTGCTTCTTAGAGAGGTAAATGGCCATTTCCTAGATCAGTTCCAAGATTAGAATTTTAGAGAAAAGGTAATTTCCTGCCTGGCCTGGCACACTCCTACCTGGACTCCTAGCAGGTCACATCAAGAGTGCCTCTTAATGGCACTCCTAATTCCCATGTGCCAACTGCTCCACACAATTTCACTGTCCACAAGGCACAGCCTCTTTTCCTGCAAAGCAGTGCAATATGCACCAAGCAGAGGAGGACAGCAAACAGATTCCCAGTTGGATGCCACATCATATAACCAAGGCCTTCAACCCAAAGCACAGACACTTAGCAAAGCAACAGGCATAGAACCTCTGATTTAGGAAATGCTATTTCCCTGCAAATAAACATCTGCTGCAGCAGGCTGGCAAAAATAAGGAAATCATTATTTATATACCTAATATTCTGTAAATTGATAAACAAAATATTTTCACCATCTATTCTAAAATTCCATGAAAAATGTTAACCTCCGTGTATGAGAATTTAAAATTTCTTAGTTCAGAATACACCAGCCAACAACATAACTCAAAACAAAAAGCCTGTTAATTGCTGTACTCCAGCATGATATTTCACCATTATTACCCTAAATAAAATTGATGGGGGATTTCTAATTTGGTTTTTTTTGCTACCATTTACAAGTTCAGTACAGAGGTTTAAAAAATATTTATCAATACCAATTTTTAAAAAAATATGAGGCCACTGGTAAATTACATGTATTCCACATATTGCAAAACTAAGTTCACTTTTCATGGAGTGCAATTTTTATGTTTTGCAATTTGGGCACAGCAACTGACAAAGCATGTTACATTTGAAATTTATCCAGACAGCGTGCCTTTTTAAGAATGTAATCAGTTTTGCTGCTAGATATTTCTGTGCTTTCAGTTTATAACAGATCTAATCAAACCTTCTCCATGAGCTTTTCCTTAAATATTAGCATCATAGTGAAACAGGATATTTAAGAGAATGAAGCACAGCTTTGGGCATTCCAAAAAATCTTTTTTTCTGTATTTTTTCATTCCCATGGGGGTTTTTTTGTTTGTTTCCTTGTTTGTTTTCTGGGAGATTTTTTTAGTTGGTTTGCTCATTTTCAGAGACACTACTTTGAGAAGTCTCCTTCCTAAATTTCACAAAGTTGTAAATCAGAAGAAATTAAAAGAGTGAACTACGCAGTCTCATCTCTTTCAACCTTCTCAACTTCTCCCCTCATTTGCTATATAAATAATTCTTTATATATCCAACTCGTTTCCAAGCAGATGAGATCTCAAGTCACAATCTCATCTGTGTTCAATGAAAATGCCTATTATACAAAACAAAGAAATTCTCATTATCTCACTGGTATATTGGAAAGTCAATGTCTTTAAATCCTTAGTTATTTGCATCTTTCATGTTTCACTAAGTGAAAAGTCACAGATATGGGAAAAAAATCATCACAAAGAAGATCAAACCACACATCTATCAGGTTGTCGACATATTGGGTGTACAACAGCCTAATCACAAAAGCTGCTAGATTTGTGTTTGGTTTGTCACTTCTCCAGGGAACAAGAATCTGAAAAAAATAAATATTCTGTTGTATATCAGACAATAAATTACATCCTTTCTTCTAAGTTTCCTTTTCTTCACCTGTCACTTGAAAATTGTCTTTAAACCAATTATAAATATTGTGCTGGACTAAACTGAATGAAATTGTTATTAAAATACAGCTAGTAGTGGAACTAAGCTTTATTCACCATCTTATTTTCAAAGTGATAGCTATTAAAAATTCTTCACTTTTGTGACTTCCATTCAGAGTTAAAAGCTCTATCATACATGTAGTATTTCATTTATTTTAAAGGGAAAAAAGGAAAACCAAAAAAATCAGCTCGTTTCTAACTTGAAATGTTGGAATTTTGGATAAGCATGATGTTTTCCTCCTCTACTACAAGCAAGAATTTTAATATTTGAAAGAGTCTGGTTTTGATCTGTGGGCTTGCTTTTTATTTCCTGCTTAGGAATTTTTCTCATAGGGAATACGAGGTTTTTCAATGCTAAGAAAAAAAAATAAAAAACAGAAATACCAAAATAAAAGCTTGGAAATTCCCTTATCTTGAAGTTGTATTGTTTTCCCATTGTTATGCCAAATTGTGTATTGTTTGAAGGAAATGAAGTGAAGGAAAACACAAGAGCAGAAATTGACTGAACAATGCTTCTTTCTTAACAAACTAAGCTAACAATGAAACAAAAACAATCACTTGAGTGAAAGTTATTCTCAACTACAGCTGACTTACCATAATTATTCTTCACTAACTCTATCCATCTTACAGGAGAGATGAACTGAAAATTCCTTCTCTGAGGAGAAGTGAAACGAAAGGACTTTGTTAAACCAGGTATTTCACTTACCCAGCCAGCAATCTTATCTCATGGAGATATTCAAACACATCTACAAAGCCTAATACAGAAACGTCTGCTATGTACATCCTGTAACTGTTTGTTAGGTTTTTTTTTAGTCTTTGAAATTCTATTTATGAGCTAATTACAGAGGTGCAACAAAAGGTATATAACAGCAATAGCAAGCAGGCCAGACTTTTTTCCTTCAAGTCAAAGTACTTCTGCCCACTCAAACTAATGGCATCTAATGCTTTGTACCAGAAGATCTACTGAACTTCAACAGAACTGATTTTTCTCTCTTCAAGCAAGTATAAATGCTTTTGTCCCAGAAAAACCTCTAAAGTTACCGGATAAAAGAATATCTGTGAATGTGCCATCTGGACGCTCTGCTAATATAAAAGCACCCAACTTAGAATGAACAGAGCTAGAAGCACTTAGATCTCTTCCTGTGTGGTGCTGCCAGTGTAATTGTAGTTTGAATTCATACTACCTATGCTCTCTCTTCACAGGCTGTGGAAGAAAATGATAGCTTGAAAAAATCCTGAGGAGCAAAAGAAAGGCAGCTGGTGCAAACTGGGGATCCATTCTTTGGTAGTATTTCAGACATTGGTTCAGGCTGCTTTCCAGGGAGAAAAAGAAAATGATAAAAAAATTTTAAAAGCATCTCCCAAAGTCATGACAAGTACCTAATAATTCTCAGAAAACATTTAGCAAACATATTTTCAACTAATTTTGCCAGTTTCAGAATTGTGGGTTGGGTTTTCCCATCACATACAAATCATTCTTGGACCCAATATAGTATTCCGGCAGGCGTTCCTGTGTTCCAAAAGAAGTAACCAAGCAATTCCTTCTCTCCTGAGTTCATATACATCAAGTTTGGAAGAGTCAGTACCAAAGCCATGATTCTAGGAAGTTTTTATTCTACTTGATGTGTTCGGTTTTGTCTTTAAAATGTTTTAACAAAACACAAGGAAACTTATAGATAAACTCATACAACCCTCACTGTCTGCCTCCTTTCCTTTTTTACTCAACATTCTGTGCTTCGGACATTACTGGTTGCCAGAGAAGAATCTGATGTTGTATTTCCCTGCAAGTCATTAGCTATAAATTATTCTGGTAAGGAGCTGATCTCAACTTGCCTCTCTTAACACTGCTCTACAGTGTTCAAAACACAGATTTTAGTGACCACTCAGATACAAGGCACAGTTGATTTGGGTTTTATGCAAAGCACCTTCTCCCTATCTACACGAGTCCCAGTAGATCTGCTGGCTGAGTGGACCTTAGGGATTAGAGACTTTTTAAGGCAGAGTCTATAAGCTTCAGCTCGGACAAATTCCAATATTGGTCCCACATGCTGCCCTTTCATAGCTTTGGGGAGGGAATGCTGAGCTCCTGTTGGGACTTTCTGGGTCACAGATTTCTGCTTTTCATAACTGCACGGCCAGCCTTGGGTCTCTCACACTCGTTCCTCCTGACCCATGCAGAGGAGCTGCAAAGTTTATTTCACTTCAATTAATGGATACACATTAAGCCTGGCAGTTAGAACATCAGCTTTGGAGATTGGGACACAGACTCCAATCCCCACTCCAATAAATAGATTTGCTCACTTTCCATAAAAAGTAAGCAAGGCAAAGTCTTGGGGAAAGAGCTAATGGTTGTAAATATTTGAAATGACATACAGAATGTGACATCAAAACCAACATAAATAACATTGACACCATAAATAAATGGGGGATAAATAAATACAAGTGAAATCTGACCTCATAAAAAGCAGTTAATTTGCTTCACTGTAGTAGAACTGGGACTAAGATTACATAAACTAAAACAACTTTAATGCTTTTATACAGGAAACTTTCAGAGGTACACATTTAAAATTACAATATATGGCCAAAGCATTCTTCATAAAATGAGGCTAAATGCTGCTGTATTTCAAGTATTTGAGTATTTCAAGTCCTAAAACTTCAACTCAAACACAGTCCTCAGATGCTGCCATTTTTGCAACCTTCAAAGTCCTTAAATGAAGGTTATACACTAACATCACTCCCCATTTCCCTAGAGCTTGAGAAGCAAGATGACTAACACTTTTTGACAATGGAAATGGATTGAGTCCCACTGAGGACTCTGTGCACAGACCATAGAGAGGATGTGATGAGCTTCTAAGTGACTACATTACAATTAAAAATGAGCCATCCTTACTCACTCTGCCCTGCCTTTTGGTGTGCTGGTTTTGAACCATCTGTAAACACACCACATGCCAGGAGGGCCAAGGCAAGAAAGCATCAAAGCACATAAGTTAAATGGCTCTTTTATCTCAGACCCATATGTTTCTACATTTTATTCTCATCTTTTTATTTCATACATAGCAGAAGTGGAAGCTGACAAATCCAATAGATGCTATCATTTTTACTCATCTCAACACCAAGCACCTCATAGTTCATTATTTTTATAACAAAAAAGAGATTTTTCTGTTCATGTCATAGGTGGCTGACGGTTCCTAGTTACCTTCCATGTTTTGATTTTGTTGTCAATTTCCGCTGGCCATCAGACACAATAGGCTAACTGGAATATTCATGATGTGCAGTAACTATTAAGGGACAGAAATTCTTCAGTGAAAGATCCTTTAGAAATATAATTATATTCTCATGTAGTTTTCAAATCAATTTCAAATATCTAAATGCATAAGGACTGTCATGTAATTGTAATTCAATTTGATTCAGAATATAATGCAATTTTACTAATGTCTATATAAGACATAAAAAGATGAGGTACCTTACACATGAGTGTATCATTCATTAATATTATTGAGGAACTGTCTTACTAAAAAGTTACTTCTGAATTTTACCATGTCTTTTGGGGGATGAAACTAAATTGTCATTTGCATTATTTATTGCATAATTTTTGAATGTCTCTATCACACTCTTTGTGAATCTATAGCTTCATACATCAAACAGAAAGGGGGAAAAAACTGAGCATAACATTTAGGACATGTAAGTAAAAAGTACAACTATTGTCAATTCTATCAGCCAGAGTCCATCAAAGAATGGCTACTTAATTTCAAAATCTATAAAAGTAATATTTTAATATTTCAAAGGTGCAAGAAAATGTTATATCTCAGTGGCTCAATTCCTACATAAATTACAGAACCATAACATGGTTTAGTAGAACTTTGAATGTCATTATACAGATTAAAGTACTGGTACACATGGGCAGGCAGCTGATATATGCACTTATTAAAAATGTGAAAGTTCTCAGTACAGTTTGGGTTCTTTAATTTAATAAATAGCATACACTGGTCTTTGAAAACTCTTTAGGTAAGCCGTATATCATCAAAATACACATCTACCCTTATTCTTCTTAGAGGTGTTCTGCTAAAAATCCTCAAATATCATATCACAGAGATACATTTACACTTTGTCATTAATGTGCTCTACCTACTACTTTAAAAGGCTCAAGAATATTTCTGAAAAGAAAGAAACGGTTTTTTTAGCTTGACAAAATGTTATTTGCTGTTATTTATTTCATCTAGGCTGTTAGATATTGGGTATTGGGGATCAGCACCAATACCTGGGAATGGGGCTGGGAACAGGCAGATGTGCTGCAATTGTCACAGAGTCTTTGGAAATTTTACTGCCCAAAATGCATTGAGTTGAAACAAAGAAATAAAAGTTTAATTAATTACATTTTCCTGCTGTAAGAAATGCAAACTATGAAAAGTAATTGTGAAAAACACACTCAAAGAGAAGCTACTTTAGACCATTTTGAGTCATAGCACAGTACAAATGCTAAAGGACAAAAGTAAACATATTAGACGGACTTGATCTTTTTCATGCAAGAAAATTTTTAAAAAAAAAAAATTATTTGCCTTTGCATGGTCTTATGAAAGCAATTCTATGGTGTTTTTATAGCTCAGTATGCACTTTTATTCAAATGTTATCACTTCATTGAAAAACTGACATTGCTGATTCAAATATATAACATTATTTTAAAGATAACTATCTCAAAAAATCTTTTTTTAAACCTACTTTATCTTTTTGGTTTTAGTTAACTAAGTGTAAAGATTTTCTTTGTACTTTTCTTGTATTGATAATACATAGTGTTAACTCTTAAGTTATTCCTTTCTTTTGCAACAAACCAAATTATAAAACTAAAACAACTTTTCCCTTGCACGGAGAACTATTCAAGTGAAGAGTATATCATAGTATTTTATCCTTTTCCTCCCAATTCTTAGACAAGACGTATTACAAAGTGATTTAGTAATCAGTCAAAGATCAAGATTTAGATGTGGGTTCAGGTAAAGAGAAATCTAACTGGTTTTTTAGGTATGTAATAACATATAAATGTACAGATATAAGCAGATGTGGGATACTTTAAAACCTTGGTTTCTAATCTCAGTTCCCAAGAAAAAACATTAATTTCTGGAAAAAATGTAAATGGCTATAATGAAATTTCATAGGTCAAAGTAATTATTATTAATAGTAACTGTATTAATTATTTATTAATAGTGAATAATTACTGAGAAGTAAAAATTGTGACTACACTAAGATGTTAACCAAAAATCTTTTATAAACTTATAACAAACTGATAGTAATTATGTAAGGAATCATAGCAATTTTTTTTTTTAAAGAACTTACAGAAGTTTCTTAAGCAACACCAAGTAAATATCTCAGACCCTGAGATAAATCTGATTCAATTCAATGCAATGACTTCCATTGATTTCAATGGGTTTTGAAACATAATTTTAAGCCATTCAGGATCAGAACTATTCAAAATTCAGATTTTTGACATTCAAAAAATGCTAACGTATAGAGTCTGCAGCAACTAGTTAGCAGGCTTTTCAGGTACTATAAAAAGATTCTGAAAAAAGTGAGAATACAACATTTTAAGGTCTGATTATTTGATGAGCCACAAGTCATCTTAAGTTTAGAGACCCCAGAATGATCTCTCTGCAGGTAAGCACTGTTTTCAGTGATAACTTCATGTGGATGTCATTTGCCAACTACTGTCACAAGAAAAGTAGACTTGACGTGGAAAATTAATTTAATTTATTGCTAATTAGAATAGATCTTGGTGGTGAGAAACAGACCAAATTACAAAAATGATTTCCCTCAACTCCCTTTTTTTTTTCCAAGGCTCAACTTCACTCCTTCACTCCCGTGTTCCTCCACAGTCTCCGCACCCCAAGCAGTGAAAGGTGATGGGGCTGAGGGGCTGAAGGGAGTCCTTGGCAGCTTCCCTCTGAAATTGTGTTATAGAAACATCTACTTCAGAGTAAATCTGCATCTGCAGCGTTTTGAAAATATTTAAATGATGAAATAAATATACTTAGATTAGAAAGAAATGTAAAATCCTCAGAAAGGCTGATGGTTTTGTTTAAAAAACAATAAAATCCTTACTTTCTACTGAAGTCAATAGAAGTTTCAACATTACCCTCATACAAAAGACAATTGATAATTACAACTGACAGTAAAATTTGTTGTCAGCATTACCATCTTTGCCTTTTTGTTTTGTTCAGCTTTTACTTGGCAACCATTGAATTACATCAGTTGCTTAACACATGGTGACTGTTCACTGAAAACACAGCCATTCTACCGTGATGCTATCAAACGCCATACTTGAACTCAAAATTACATTTGATTTCAACAACAGACATGTAAATAATTGTTAAGAAAAAATAAAAACCAAACAAACAAAACGAAAAGAAAACCAACAAAACTATACTTGAAATAAAACCATCTGCATAAACTGAAAAAAGCGAAGACAGCCAAGGTATGTTGCATCGACTTTCAAATGGCTTTTTAAAAATCTTTTTTATCTCCCAATCGTTCTTCTTACCCTCTACAATTCTTAGGGAGGGGCTTAAGGCTGGTTTATTTTGTTCACAAGTTCAAATTTTTTTTTTTCCATAAAATAATGATTCAGTTTCATAAAATAATTTTCAGTTTATAATTTTTTGCCTAGTTCAGCACACTTTCACATTTATTTCAAAAGAACTAATCAAGACAGTATTTCTCAAATATGCAACAACTGGTGTACATGAACAGGAAATGTCATAAGGAAGTATTAATAATTTTCTCCACTCCCTAAGGAGCAAAGAAATTAAAAGCAATTTTTTCCATAAACAAAGTTTTGATTTTGATTGGATACGAAGGAAAATCATATAGAAGCAGTGGCCATTACTGGATTGTTAATTTGCACATCCTGCATGGTAGCACCCACTTACAGGAATTTATATCCCTGAATTTGTGACTTAAAAAAATTTATCTATCTTTTACAAAGCAGCATCAGCCCCCAAAATCCATGGTTTATGGAAGTAAACTGGAATTAATGAGCTGATTAAAACGAAAGCTAAATACCCGGTCTTTCCCACAGCCGTTCATGCTTGCAAAAATTAATGATAACTACACCAGAGATGAGAAAGTCACAGTGCTGGGCTGGGACAGAGGAGAAGAGAAAGGAAGTGGAGACTGATATAACGTAGAAAAGTAAAGGAAATACGGTTAATTAATGTTATTTAATGTACATATTGTGGTAAGAAAAACCTCTAGCTGGATTAATTTTACAGTTGAAGATTCTGTAATGACCCATTGGTTGCAAGAGATTACCATGAAACATCTGTTCCAGTTTAGTCCCATAAACTCAGCAAAATTAACAGACCAATTAAATCAGATGCCTGCAGGACTTGAGACCATTCTGGAGACCTGCTTGAAAGTGCAGGACAGTATTTTTGAAAAATCAGGGTCTCAGTGTAGGAAACCAGAGGACCAGGAAAGCTTTGAGACCTGGTGGAAAATATGACCAAGTGACTGCTGAGCTGGAATCATGAACTGAAATGTAAAATACATAAATCAATAAATTGGACTTCCTGTACTTAAGAAGTAAACAGTACTGGATTATTTTTTTAATTGTCTATATTGCTGTTGGAAAGCAGCAAGCCTATGTTCCTTCCAGACATCTCTGGTCAAATCTGAGGCATAGAATTTTCAGGTTAGTTTAAAACTTCCATTATTTGCTAGAGAAGGAATATCTAATTTGAAAATATATTGTCTATGTATTTTATATACAGACTGTTTAAATATTTAACTAAATCACCTTCCACTACAGCCAATACTTTTTTATTTCCCAATCTTAAAAGAACTGAGAACATGAGAGCACTATATTGATGCTGTGCCTTGGGTCTAAGAAGAATTGAAGTCTCTCCCAGTGGCCCAACAGTGTACTGAGACTTCAAAAGGAACCACAAACACTACCGTTAAAATAGTTTCAAAAAATGCAGTCACCGTTCTTTATGCTTTGTTCCATTATATTCTGCAAACCTACTGGAAACCACAAAGTGTAAAAATAATTAAGTTTTAGAAAGTCCCCCGCAGCTGAACCTCTATTGAACTCCCTTGAAACTGCATAACTCCTCAAGCACTGTAATAAGTGCATAGTTTGAGTCTTGATCCAAAATGCAAAGACAAAAAAAAAAAAAACCCAACAAGAGAAAAAATACTTTTAAGTGATTCATATTTGGATAAGAATATTTTCTAAGCCTAAAATATTCCTTTTTCTTATGTCTATGGAAACCAATAGACAACAACATTGACAGAGGCATTTATTATTCTTATGCTCATCGAGTAGAATTTCAGAAAAGTCCATTCAAATCAATAAATTTTCACAATAGGCTGCAAATCAAATCATTACTTCCTGCTCAGAATGCCTCAGAGTAGCTCCACACTGACGATCATAATGAATAGGGAATAAAGCCACAAAATTGCTATTTAGAAATTCTTAGTTCCTAGGCGTAGTGACAATGAACTGAAACACAGGGGCACCCTCCAGAGGAGGAGGAATTGTATACAATTCTGCCTCAGATGAGGAATGTGGAACTGCTTATGTAGTTTATTAGATGCTATTTTAATCTCTTACACCATGAAACACAAGAAGACGGTAAAAGAATCCAATAGGAACTGCCACAACATCATGCTGATTTTCATTAAATTTGTTGAAAGGGGACTCAGCATGGAATTATTAAACTGCTTTCAATGGCAAATGACTAAAATGGCTCATCCATTTATAGCCATCCTTCTCAATCACTATTTTTTTATAGTGACACCTGCTAGCTCCTGCTATAGTTAAGGTTCTGTCAGGCTTTCCTCAAAACAACAATTTTTTCAGTCTTCTACCATGGTGATAAAATAAACAATCTTCCTTTAACATTGGCAATCAAGCTCCTTAAAAATGGTTTTAAAAAAAAAGAAACCTTGTAAGACTTGTCTTCTGGTTATATCTAAAGATCTAAAACTATCATCATGAACTTCAAGTTTCAAAATAATCTTTGCCTTTTAGTGACTCAGATACCAAATTGTTTTTTCAACGCAAATTTATAGAACTGCAGCTTATATATAAGCTAAATACATCCTTAATAGGTACATACACATAAAAAAACAATAGTTAATTTTATATAGCTTTTACTCTACAAAGTCAGATAAATCACCAGTATTTTATTCCCTTTTCTTTGATCATGCACACACTCAAAATGTGGCCTTGCCTCATTAAAAAATTCCTGCTTGAGATGCTTAAAATTTGGTCTGTACTTATAAAGAAAAACTGACTTATCAGCTGGCTCTTCAGATCCATCTGAGCTACTTCAGGTCTCGAGATACATCACATTATAAAGAAAAATAGTCCTTGCAAAGGGAAAAAAAATTATTCAGGAGAGACCCTGCTTTTATGAGAAGGTGTTGAAGGTCCAAGAGCCCCAAGATCATTAAAAAAATGGCAGGGGATGGAAGTGTCTAAAGAACAGACAACTATAAATAATTTTCAGAGCATGAAAGCATCCGAAGAATTATTCTAAAACAAACCACCTCTTAATTTCGTGGTAGAAACATACCTGGATACTCAGCATTGTTCATCTAACCTGCTGAAATACATTTTAGTAATTTAAAAAAAAAAAATCTACAAATTTGTGTGATGAATCTTTCATTGGATTTGAATTGTGACTAGGCAGAAGCAGCCATTGCGACCTTCCAGTCCTAGCAGTCTGCTCAGGCAACAGAACCCAGCCTAAGTAAAGCTCTACGTGGTTTGATTAGTGCATGCACTATCAAGCAAATACCTTTTGCCACTGACACTCATCCCTCCTTTTTGCTTAATTCAACTTCTTAAAGCCATTTGAACACGAATGTAACTTCATTTGAGAAATTGTTGTCTTTTGATGTTTAGACATCAAAATTGGATGGGATTTCTGAGGCTTCAAGTTACAAACAAATTACTGAAATTTAATTTTAAAGAAGTAACAGTAGCTATAAAAAAAAAAAAGAGTTGAAGCCTTTGCAAATCCTTGCTGCAAAGTAATTGGTAAACAGAAACTCTCCAAATCCAAATCAAAAATACACTTTACAGTAAGTTTTAGGAGACACATCATTTAGAAGAAAGGAAAAGTTAAAAGTTTGGTTAGGTCACAGTAAAAACAACCTGAAAAATTCCAGTTACTGAATGTGAGGTAACTAAAGTATAATCCTAGTTGATACCATGAATTTGTTCAGAATGCTAGCTCTATACTGATCTGCTGTTGAGTGGCAATAAACGTCAATACATAAATTCCAGACAGATTGTAATCTATGCTAGTCCAAGTGCTAGAATTTTGCTTCTTGGATCAAATTAACGTTTCTGAGTTCACCCACAATTGCACTTTTCACTGTAATTGGTCCAAGGATAAGGTAACAACTTCTCTCAGGCTGTCTTGTCTGCAAAGGCCTTATCCTTACATTACAATGCTTTTACCTAGGCAACATTAGTGTTTGGTAACTATTTGTATGGGATCATACATACATATAAATATATTCATATAGGTAATGTCTTCCCTTGATAACAAGCAATTAATGAGCTGGGGCTTTCCATTTATCATGTTTTCTGAAATTCTTTCTTTGTGCCAAAAAAATGCATAAGTATTCCATAAACTAATTCCAGAATAGGTGTTAACAATAGAGATGTATAAGTATGTCTCAGTGACATCTCCAAATGTCCAGATTACGTAGGTAGAAACTGGAGTGCTCTTCTGTGGATGGTGGCAACACTAAGCAAGAACTTTAAAAGCCACAAAATCTATCATTATTATTAATAATACTTTTATCAGCTAATGTTATTGAAGGATAAGAATAAGTGAAAACACATTAAAGATCATGTTCTGGTCAAATTACCTCATTTTATTGCAACTTATTGCTCCATATTTTGTATTAAATATACACACTATCTGCAAATCCAGAAGTATCTTCTCAGTCAGATTTCAAAGACACAATAATGAGCCTGTGTTGAAGGGAAATCTTTAAAGGACTATGAGATGCCTACCTGAGCAGGAATGCAAATTCTTATTGCCACATACAGAGTTCAAAACTTTTCTCCATATTAAAAATATCTTTAACATTTTATGAATCGGCGCTATCATGAGCTTTGCATTTAAATGTGTGTAAATGGCAATTAATAGCAGGCAACTGCTGAGTTTAAATTGATTACTATGTCTTATTCCATGATAGTCTCAAATTTATCTGTACAACATAAGTTCTGTAAAAAATAAATTGACTTCCTAAACAGCAAGATGTGAGGAACTTAAGCAGCTGGATGCTAGAGGCACATGCCAAAGTCACGGTGCTATAATGTTGAAGCAGACTTTTTTCAGAAAGACTCGCATGTGTTTAACTACAGAAATAGATCATTGTTTTTCACTTCCACTTCATGTACTGATATTCAGATCAAAAGGTTCTTTATGAAAACATAGAAAGCAAAATCAGATCTCAGAGCAAGTATTGTCCAAAAGTAAAAATATGACGTCTGAACATTTTAAAAAACTGGGGAAAGGGTTATATAGTAGATTTTTGATTTTTTAATCACAGTCCGTTTGTAAAGAATTATCCCAGTTTTCACAGCTACCATTTTAAGAGTCACATTTTTCTTCTCACCCTACTTAACTCATTAATGATGAAAGTTGAAAATAACAGCCAAAAACTAAGATAAGCAGTACTTTTCACTGCAGCTTTCATTTGGTTTTCTCACAACTAATTACTGTGCCTCAAAATGATCAGTACTTACCAGAAAAAACATCTTTAGAGCAGCAGCAGAGAAAAGTTCCATAAAGAAAAGAGTTTTTTTCTTGTTCCGTGACAAGAAGTCAGTCCTGAGGTCTTGCAGCTACTGGGAACTAGGAGTGTGAACCACTTACTGTTTTGATCAAGGTCCAGCACACAAGAGCAGAGCCAGAAAGGAACATTTCTTCCTCACAGCCCTCAATGAGTTCATACTGCCAGGACCTGGCTACTCAGCTTGATATGAAAAAAGATGGTTTAAACCTAACAGTTGACTCATTCACACTCACTGATATGAGCACAAAGCATGTGCTGGGGGTTTTAGTGTTATTATTGCTATAATGAAGATTGTATTATCTTCTCATACACCTAATTAGATTGCAGCCACTAAGTAAATTCTAATTTTATCCAAAAAATCCATCCAATTTTTTTGTATATAATAGAATAATTGGCCACCAGAAAGCTGCTGTATCACACTACTTCTCAAGAATTTGCAGTCAAGCAATACCGAAAGTGTGGAATTTCTGCCCTCAGTGCAGTGACTACATAAGTTGCTATCTTTCAATTAATCAGCATGACACAAAACATTTTATGCTACCATACTTAACCTTTAAACAGCAGGTATATATGAGAATCATAAAGCTGGCATTCATGGCTGGCCATCAAGACAGTAGGTTAATTTTCTGGGGGCTGCACTGTAAAGACAGCAAGGGGCTTTGGGGACACTGTTGATGGAATGCGGCAGTTACAATAAAGTGTATTTGTTACCAAAATAATATAGAAGGCGAAAAAAAAAACCACGTGTATTTGTTACCAAAATAATATAGAAGGCGAAAAAAAAAACCACGTTTCAATAATAATTATC
>VZRM01006014.1:551291-703601 GCA_013397955.1 Grantiella picta | reverse complement strand
CCTTCAAGTAAAAAAAAAAAAAAAATCACATTCCAAATCTGACAAGTGAACATCTATATCTCTTACGTCAACTTGGTAAACCAAAATTCATCTTAAATACAAATTTAAACTAAAAAGGACCTTGGACATGAATTAACTTCAAAAACATAGTCAAATCCAGAGTTTGCCTTTTTCAATCCTCAATGTGTATAAAAACCTGCATTTTTACAGAAGACCATCACCAAAGATGCTACTTGTAAGAAGGAAGACAAAAAATAAAAAGCAACTTTCTATCTATTGTACCATAAAGCTATCACATATAAAAAATTAAGCCACCAATAGCCCTGACTAAGGACATTCCTTGTTCATGAAACACTGGCTGTCCAAGAGAACAGACACTATTTTTGCACAGCAGGGCAAACACACACAATTTCCCAAACACAATCTGAGCACAGATTTTTCAAAAACCAAGTTTGGAAAGTAATGGAGGTATCTAAATACCATAGTAGTATGGTATAGTAGTGCATAAAAAGCACTCCTTTCCAGAAATACGATTTACTACAAAATGACAAAAATCAGTGTAAAGCATTTAGAGGCTCACAGATCCCCACTGCCATATGGTATCACAGCATTAGATGAGCATAAAATAATAGCTACCTATTGTAAAGTTAATGGAATAATTTATCTCATAAAGTGAATTTTAAAATCCCACATGAAATCATGCAAAAATTTCCAGTGGCTAAATACCTTAGCAAGCAGAAAGCCTCCACTGCACTTGGCTTTAGTATTGTTTTAGTTTTCATACACCATGTGTTTTCAAAGCACCACAGTCTCAAGAAATTACTGGTCTCATAAATGCCAGACAATGGAAGCTTTTATTAACCCTACCTAACAAAACTTTAAACCTCAAACAGCAGATTAAATGTCATTTTTATGGGACTGCCTCTCTTGAAGGGGCAGGAATGTAGCTCTAACACAAAACAACGGGGCTAGAGTAGATGATGAAGTTGAACTGTGCACTCTGTAACTGAAGAGCACGAGGCTGTGAACGCAGAACATTCCCCAAGGCATAGCACACCAGCCTGGTGGAGAACTTGCTCTCAAGTGCAACGTGACAGTTAAGAGCACAAGAATGAAAAAAAATTAACCTACATGTATAATTCAGCCTGAAACTGAGATGTATCTTTCCTGGAAAATGTCTTTTTTCCACAGAAACACAGGGAAGGAAAAACAAGTGAAATGCCTGGAAGGAATTGTCTGTCTTTCTCTTGACAAAGATGTTGCTTTTCAGTCCCTGCTCCGTGTTTTGGTGATAAACACTTACACCGCGTTTAGCACATCCGTGATGTAATTCAGTTTTAGCTCTGTAGTTATACTGAACACTTTGCCCATTACAGCCCCAGGGTAATAGTTCAGTTCAGAGGGCTCTTTTCCATTCTAGTTCTACCTGCAGCTGCTTCAAATGGAGACATTTGTATTAATATTTTCTGAGTGAACTGACATTTCCAAGCAAATTTTCTCATCTGTCAGCTCTGAACTCCTGTCCATCTTCAACTTTGTTTTCTTTAAGTTACATAGATTTAATTCAGCATCTCTAGTTTCTCTTCACATAGGATCTTCAGAGGAAATCAGAGAGCTCTTTCTTAGCTCTTCTCTGAGTTCCCTAATTTACTACAACAAATTTCCTACAGATTTCTCTGGACCAGAGAGGAAAAGCATTTCTCCTTTGCATATTCCAGAAACAAGTCCAACAGCAGCATGTCATGCCACATATAGGGTATGACATCTCAGCCATTCATTATGTTACATCCATTTCAGCTGCCAAAAAGCTAGTTGCCTGAAAATCTTTTTCTTTAGCAAGTCTGTCACCTTTTCTCTTAATAATCACCTTTGGAAAAAAAAATGCTTTCTACTAAACTGGTAGAAAGTGTACATATATTAACTAAAATGGTTACCAAAAAATGAGCAAATATTTACTCTGTATATTGATTTTGAAACATGCATTATAATTGCTGCTTTTCAAATCAGTACTTTAATAATTATAAATTCATTGGGTTTGTTTTCTTATCTATTAGGCTACAGTGTTGTGTCTTTTTCAATTAAAAAGCTGTTCTGTAAAAACAGGAAACAGACTGCACATTTAATACACACTAAGGAAATTCCTGAACAGAAGCAGAAGATGGGAAACTTGTTACTGCTAACTATAACAAACTTTTTGTCAAAGCCTTGTCACAGGCTGCTTTTAGCAATGAAAAGATCCATAGCCTATTTCAAGGCAGAGATGCCATAAAAATAAAAGAGTGATCCGGGTCTCTGTATGGTGGATCTACAATTTAAATTAACAATTTTGGTCAGCAACCCAGAATTACACACAATAACTCACCAAGTCTTGGCTCTTCCATTAACTGGGGCACGAGGTGTGCACTAGTTCTAGTCTGGCTCCAAAGTAGTTCTATTAGTGACTAAGTAGGAAAGCTATAATTCTGACAATATATTAAAAATGTTTTAGCTTTTAAATGGCAGCCAGTTAACCGTTTATGCAAGATATGTATATAGAGAGAACAGAGCTAGAAGCAATGCAGTTACTAAATCACTCAAAATGCTATGTATTTTCTGTTGTCTCTGGATAAAGCACTTCAGCTTTTCACTTGCATTCACAACTTGGTAACGAAATAAAGTTCAAGTTACAAAACTGTTATTTTTAATAAAATGGGAATTTTACTAATTTGGAAAAAAATAACACCACCACTAAAAAGAGTTGGTCTTTTCAGAACTGTACTTAATCCCATTTTGCACGTTTCACATGCTGAATGGTTAAAGTCTTCCCATATAGGCACAAAAAACCCTAAACCAGAGTTTGGTATTCTATTTCTCTTTTAGTAACAAGTCTGAAGTTCCATATGGCCAAAAAACTGAACAATATTTTCAATGCCATCTAATAGTAGAGAATACCATTATGAGCAAATTCCTACATTTGCCATCTTTCACACTGATGATTAAATATAAAACTGCTGCTTAAATCACATAACTTTTTGTTTGGCTTTTTTCATCCCTTATTTTCTTCCTGTTTTTCAACAAATCAATTTTTTTTCTGACTTCTTTTTGTGTCTTTTCCTCCAATCTCATTTTATCACTATCACCCTATCTTTGTTTTCTCCCCTCTGTCCATCTAAGACTGAGACTCCTATAAAGCTAGTCTGACATGTCCAGAATATTTTCTCACTGGAGAAACTTCACTCCTTGTCCTTTAAAACCCTTAGTCAGCCTTTGTTTCCTTTCTGATAATTTCTTTTGACTTTTTTTAGTCCCTTATTTATTTGCAAAAGAGTTTAGAGTGCCTGATTAAATCAAGAAGCATGCTAAAACCAGAGTCCTCAAAACTATGTTTTACATTTTCATAGACTTTAACTATGCTAGTAATTGAGAGAGTATTCTCTAGAGCACTTATGTTTCTACTGCTCTCTAATTAAATAGCTTTGCTAGCTTCATAAAGTGGTATACAGAAAGTTACTTTTCCCCTGCATTAAAAGAAATGTGTTGACAGTACTTTTAAATAGTAATTACATTTTTTGTTACATCATTCACTTTCATAACTAAAGTTAGCTTGTTAGTGTTTGTAACTACAGTAATTGTAAGATTAAGTTACCAGAAATCTTACAAGAGAATTTCTCAAAAAGAGAAGACAAAACTTCAAGACATTTCTGATCAGCTGCGATCCTAATTCAATAACCTGGATTTATAGTTGGCTCTCTCTGGAAAAGATCTTAGCACTAAAAAAAGGTGCTTTAGAACTGATTTGTACATTAGGACTGATTAGATGACCTTTGATTGTGATCCATCTAACCATCCCCTTTACAGTTACCTAATTCAGATGTTTATTTCACAGTTCCCTGAAGGCAGATGTCCAGCACTGAGAGATGCAACACTTGAATACAATAAGGTAAAGCTTTCAGAGTTGATGAAAACACAAAATTGTGTGCTATTCAAGCATTAATATCATGCAAGGTATTTCTTTTTAGGGGACAATACACAAGGCAGATTTTATCGTTCAGTTTACAGGGCCTTCAAAAACAAAGAAATATGAAAACAATTTTTAGCTTGGTATAACAGCTTGTAAATGATTTTAATGTTTACTATTGTTACTAAATGAAGCATTTATTAAAAAAATCATTATTAATTCTTTTACTTTTTTCCCCCCATTTCCTGTAAGTTCTAGACTATCAGTATAGAGAAGATGGATTCAAGTTTGAATTTTTGGTTGTTTTCAAAGAAAAGAAATCATGGAGAACACTGTAAAAGTGAGAAGCATGTTTCCTACCTCCTGGAAATTTGAATATACCCTAAATCATCAGCTACTTATAAAACAAAAAATGTGGCTACATCTTCAGACTACTAATGCATCTTCATACTGTGTTACGTAGACTTGACTGACATTTAGATATATAAAAAATAAGATGTATCCTCGCCATTGAAACAAAAATAACTTTCTGGAAATAAATCTTTGAACACTTTCCAAAGAATTTATCTTACTTATTTTCTGATTCACGCAAATTATGTTAACCAGTCTCAGTACATTTCAGGTGCATGGAAATTGCAAGATCAGGTAAAGGACAGAATCAGCAGCACACTATACTGGTGTAGTAGTGGCCATAAAAGACTGTATTTAATTAAGTGCTCTCTAGGAGTACTGCAGACTATGAATAGCTTAATGGAAGATGACCAGCAGTTTGCAAGATTACAGCTTCACAGGGGATTAAACCTGCCAACTCCTTTTTATAGTTCTTATAGAGACTTTCTTCTTATCCATGGTAGATTTCAATAACTGGATTAATTTCCGGTTTGCTGAAAGCGTTATGTAGAGAACTGTCCTCTCTGAACAGCTCCAAAGTGGACACAGAGAATCAGCATGCATGTTGCCATGGACACAGGTGTTGTGCACTGAACAGTCCCAAATCCATTCTCTTCCCACAGGTTCTCTCCAGTTCTAAGCTAGACCAGAAGTATCTACCTTGTCCTGTTTGCTAGTGGATGCAAGCATGGCCCTGACAGAACCAGGATGGGATTCAGTGTCACAAGGCAACACAATTCACAAAAAACAATTGCACTTGGTACCAGTCAAAAGTAGAGGATTGAAAAACACTAACCAGCAGATTCTGAAGTCCCAGCCCAAGGACGCCTTTGCTGTGCTTTGCTTTACAACTAATCCTATTGATTTCAATGGCCCATGTGCTCAACTAGCTCAGCATCCTATTGGGGTCTCAAAATTCACACTGAGTAGCCTTTTACCGGAGAAATGAGAGGAGTTTACAGGGACAGAAGCCCTTCCTAATCTGGCCATCCTGGAGAAATATTGCTTTAATCACCTGAAGATGCACTCAAGCTCCCAGAAGCACTTGTCCCCTCTCTCTTATCTCCTCACACAAGTACCTACTTTAGATCCACTGTTCTAACAAAAATAACCTTCCTCTTCCAACAAGCATGGTCTCATCCCATGGGCAATCCCAGGTGAGCATAACTACTATAATGCAAATGCTATTTACTGAGCAAGGCCCTGCAACACAAATCATAAAACTTGAACACTCATCCCTGCAAGTTGCAATGTCTGGATGAAAATGAGAAATAACCCACCCATGTGTCATCCTCAAAGGCTATCAGTATATACAGGATTAAATATTTTCATAATACATAAGAATATGTAATGCAGAAAATAGCCTAATTTTAGGAGTTTTTTTAACAAAACGAGTATCATGACTGAAGCAGATATGCTGAATTAAAAAGGAGACTTAAGGAATATTTTGATATATCACAAAGCAATTTTGCATATTATTCCAAGCACATTTGGCAGTATTTGCTCCACTGACAATTCAAAAGAAAAACAATAATCTTTTATTAATTTCTTCTTGTATATGCATACTGATAATGAACTAGCATTCTGAAATATTATTGCTCATTCCTTGTGTATCCATCCCTCCACAAAATAATGTAAGAAAGAATAACTTCTCACAGAGAAGTGCTAACACGTACTTATTTTAAACTGTTGTTACTATTGTAGTGGCTTATTTCTTTATTGACACTGGAATTTAGATCTTATTTTATTAAAAAAATGTTATTGTTGCAACACTGATCTTCATTGTATAGAGTCACAGAATCAGGAAATGTTTTAGGTCGGAAAAGACCTTAAAGATCTTCTACCTTCAATCACCTATATAGATCAGATATACTATAAAGAGGTTGCAACTAATAAAATTGTCCACGGCATATATCCAGATGTGGTAGGTTTAATCTTGTCTGGATACCAGGTGCCCAACCTCTTCTAAAAAGGATCAGTTTGCAGGAGCAGTAAAAAAAAAAAAAAAAAAATTAAAAGGATTTTACAGTCTCATGCATTTTGCAAGACATTCTCACATACATCATTGTGTAGATAACATAGAAAATATACACTGGACTTTCCTCACTGAACATCCTGTTCAGATGACATAAAACAAATGAGAATTTGTCTGTACAAACCCTTCTCATTCAATAACTTAAAAATAATAAGGTAATGTGAAAAGTTTTCATACCATAGCAACTGATTTCTTTCTGTTATTGGCAAGACAAACGTTGATTTCTCTAGCTTTTCAGTATTTTCTTTGACCTGAAAATTCTAGAGCACAGGTAAACATTAGTCTTTTCTAAAGTAACTCACTTAAAATTGTTTTCTATAGTTTGAATTCATATGAACCCTATTAACATTAAAAACAATGATCTGAAGTGAATTCATACCGCTGGTTTCACTCTCTACATATGAGGCAAGTTTTACATTACTCCAAAACAAAGAGCACAATTTATATTAGTAAAACATTAAATAATAGAATTCTTAAAGATTGAAGAGACACGGTTATTACAAAAACAGCAGTTTTGCACTATTTCTCAGCTTATTTTATATATTTGTAATTATATCATTATCCAAGTAATATTATGTAGCTGTATTCACTAATATATTTCTAGTCAGTATTACATAATAATATAAACATTATAATGGTCTTATTATATTTATGTAATAATTGCAAAAGTAAACACCTAATATAGGAATCAAAAAAATAAAAAAATTGAAGAAAAAACCTCCAAATTTCACTTTGACTTTTGTAGATTCACTTTTAAAATTATTTCATGCTATACTTACAATACAACAGCAATTTATTTGAATTCCTGTGAAAGAATACATACTACACTTCTTACATGCATGCATCATACTTTGTAGCAACACACAACAGAAGCACTTTAAGACATGTACCCAGTCAGTTCCACTGGGTCTATCATCAAATTATTTGAGTCCAGTTTCCTGCATTCAATCCAAGGAAACACATAATAACATGTATAATCTCAGGGACTTAAACTCTATTTGTGTTATTATAATGTGAGGCTCAGATTCTAAAAGTCAAAGGGCCAAGAGCCATGCCCTGAAGTGCCAGCATATCACCATCACTGAGAAGGAGAAGGAGGCAGACACTCAGTTGTTGAACTCAAAAGTTGAACTGGACGAATCCCTGAATGAAGCACTTTTAACTATCTGCCTTTAGATCTATGTGACAACAGTAATTCTGCAGGGCTTTGCACCTTCAGTACCACACACGGAGGATTTGTCACAAGAATTGGGTATGGCTTAAAAGGTTGCTCCCAAGAAACAACAACAACAACAAAAGGGAAAAGCAAAGTTACAAAAAGAATCCCCAGGATCAGGAGAAACAAGTCTAAGCAATTGTTTAGAAACGTGAGTCCATAAACTCAGAAGATCTTTCCAAAAAAATTAGAATCCATGGTGTTAGCAGAGAAAAGAAGAAGTACTACCGTGGGTGATGAACACACCACAGATATACAACAGCTGGAGGGAAGTGTGGAACTTATTTATAAACATGTATCTTTCCTTATTTATATTCTTCTGCTACTCACAACTTTTATGCAACTTTTTTCTTCCTTACAAGAGGTCTATATACAAAAATCTTAAAGAAGGAAAAAATGACAGCAAATCCTGAGATTACTGTATCTTCTTGTGAAAAATACTTAAAAGTTTTGAAATACTTTTATAACATTGGATATTATATTGATTTCTCAATATTGACATTTCAAAATGAAGACATGTTACCCTTTTTAATTTGTTAGGCATATTTTTGGCATAAAGTTATTTTACCACTAGGGCTCAGACTTCCTTACTAGTCTACTTCAATCAATCAGTAGAATATAATATTTATGTGTATCCATGTGTGTGCATGCTTTGTTGTTCTGAAAGGCTAAGTAAAACCATTTCAAAATGAAGACAGGTATTCCCAATCTTTGCTACCAACTGATTTTATTACACAGGCTTACAAAAACAAATTATCTTCAGTGTACTGTCTGCTCCTGATTAAACAAGTGCCATGTCTAAATGTATCTGCAATTTTTTGCCACAACAATCCAAAGAATAACTCACTGAAGCAATGTCTATGCTGTGGGATTCATGTGTTTCTACACTTTGGAGTCAAAGCACATTGCTCCCCTCCACAGTCATTCCTCATCCTGATGAGGCTGGGCTCAAACCATCACCCCAATTCCCGTGGATGGGAAAACTAGGCATAAAAAGGAATGATGGTCCTATTTTTAACAATCAGAACATGAGAATCCCCTCAGACACCAGCAATGTAGCACAAATTTAGCCTCTAAACCATAAAACATTTACTGATTAAGTGTGGCAAATGTGAAGGGACAAAATACACTCTGACTCTAGATGTATTCTTACAGTAGCTTAATCTCTATAGGAAATAGATATTTACATTTGATATTTGCAAAAAAATTCTGCCTTTTAAAACAATTAGTTTTAAGGCTCTTGTTACTGCTAAAGAGGATACAGGGGCTTAATGCAAGTACATATGATGCTCTGTCTTTTTCAACATGTTTAATTATCCAATTACTGTAATCTTCATCTTACTTGCCTAGCTCATCCACTTTCTAATCACATTTATCACATTTTGGCCTGTTAAACTACATCTTTGTATTCTATATTTGAATCTAATTAGATTTAAATATTAAAATAGAAACAATGGTGAATGAGCACAATTCTCTTAGGGCAGCAGCAGAACTACCAATTTGAGTGTATATATCTAAAAAACAATAGGTTATTCATCTGTGAATATAGACAGAAGATACTTTTTTTTCAGCAACATAAACATGGCAATGGAACATTACATTGTTTAGAATTAATCATGTTATTAAATGCTTCCCTTCAGTAGATGGTGATTTATACAGTGCCAGGTTGCAATATGTTATAATATTCTATGGCACATTAGGCAAGTAGGGAAGAATATATTTTAAAAGTACTATCATTTTGAAGTAGGGGGGAAGTTGTGACAAAGAACAGAAAGAGTATGCAACAAAAACATAAAAGTAGGAAACCTGAATGGTCCAGGAACATATTATTTCAAAAAGAACAATAACATGTCTGATTAATCACCATACCTTTGTTATTTCTTCTCAAAGACTATATAATTTCATAATTAAAACTTCACAGAAAAGCCTAGATTTCACACCATTGTGAGTAAAATACCTTTTGCTTTAAATGACAACAAGTGTCAAAACTGATTGGTTTTGCCTTTAAACTCGTCACATTTACAAAAAATATACATTCATGAGCAAAAGTGTAGGCATGTTTGCTGAGCACAGTCAGTGTCTGTCTTGCACGCTGGCAAAGTATTGGCACATGCAGACATTCCTAAATCATTGCTGCTATCACTATTTTTTGAGTTTACTGAGTATCACAATAAGCTTTACTTATCAGAGGTCTTTCCTCCATAAGAAAAGTACAACGAATTTTCTTTAAGTACATTTTTAGGAAAATGCTGGTTGTTTAAATTATTTCTGGTATGAATCTCATACCAACTCAGCATTTTCCTAAATTACTAGAGTATTATATGTTTAATAATAGGAAAGATTTCTATTAGAACATAACACTAATGGGTTTTTGTGACCTGTAACTGATGATTGATTGCCTAATTTATAGTACATTCTTTCCAACTTACACAACTGCAGGGATTTTACATCTGCAGAACTTCTTCATGCAATTGCAACATAAATTACATTAACCTGAGTTACCATGGATTTTGTTTTTCAGAAAAAAATCTGTCCTATATGGTCAAAACACAGCCTAATTTAAAAAATCTAACAGCTTTAGATCGAGCAAGTCAAGTATAAAGAGATCATGTGGCTTAAGAAGATCGAAAAACAACTGTGGAATTGACCTGAGATAGTGAAATGAAAGATGTTGTCCTTAAAATTATGAACTTGGAATAAGAGTTAAAAAAAAATCATCAGAGCAAAACTAAATCACAACTGTCCTATAAATTGCAAAACTACATGGCAAAATTCTTTTATGTCTAGGAAAAGATAACCTTCAAACAAATGTTGTGAATTTGACCAGCAACAAAAGATTTTACTAAGTTTTTACTCCATCTAGTAAGGTCTGTTTATATTACAATAGGCTTTTTCACACAGAATACAGAAAAACTGCTGTATACAAGTTAATCATTACAGTGAGTAAGAATTAATTTTTTTCTGAGCAACTCTGCTATAAAAAGATATTAGAATTAATTTTCATGATTAAAATCAGTCAGTCATACTCATGTTTACCCTTTCATTAAACTGCTATCACTCCAATACAATATGTCCTATTGAATCATTTATGATGAAATAGAATACTTCCAGTAGCATCAGATTATTTTATAGTCTAGGAGTGGGAACACATATCAGACAAACAAATTTAAGACTATTTAAGCACACAATTGCACTTGCTATCAGCTACAGACTTCGTGAGAGTTCAGAAACTACTTTTATTCTATGCTTTAAGACAAGCAAAACATGAAAAACTGCAAATTTTACTTGCAGTAAACTTTACTATGATTCACACATAACCTATGAATAAAATTACATTCAATGGTGGAAACACAAATCAGGGTCATATCAGTGCTTTTACTTCGAGGATTTTTTTTTCCCCCTTTACAAAAAGAGTCACTGTATATTTTGGAAGCATAAGAACACTGAACTACTCCAACCACGAATTCAAATACATTTTTTTTTATAGCAAAAATACTATTGTATATTTACACTATCTTGAATATAACTATATGGAACGCTGCACATATATTATTAAACCATATTCTTAATAACTTCACTTATATTTGCAAGTATTTTCATTCCTATTTTACTGAGGAAACGGGAACCCTAACAGATTTTAATCCTAAATTTCAGAAAAACAGCTGACAAGACCTTCAACATAACACCAACCCAGTACACTAAAGACAACTGTGATACACAAATGCCTGCAGCCTGTACGACATAAATAGTGCCAGTGACGAACCCAGAGCTTCCAGGACTCCAAGTCTGGTGGGGCCAGAGGAAGCCTTGTTGCATGTCTCTCCAGGAGGAGCCCACCAGGCAGAGATGGTCTGGGATAAACTAATTTCTGTCTTGAAAGGAATGCCCAGCACAGCCTCACCTTGCCTGGGAGGCTGAGGCAGGAATAAGAGTTCTGCTGACAGCTTGCAAGCTCCAAGCCCAGAGCTCAGGGAAGCGATGAACAGGTCTGGCAGGAACAGAGCCACCGACTGCTGTGTAGGGTCAGCAGTGACTGACAAGGGACACGAATCATACAGCAACATCCTAAGCAAGGCAACAGAGGGACCATTTTTAGCTTATTTTACCTACAATACCCTGAACTTCAGTCTATTTGTCAGTAACCACGTACAGGGAAGCACAGGCAAAGTCCCACTGCGGATCTGCACAGAGGAAAGACCCTTGGGCATGAAACAGCACAGAATTAAATTGAGGATCACCGTTCTTTTCCTCAACTCAATTTTCTGGTTCAGCATTCTCTATACAGATAATTTTAAACTAGACCTAGAAAACTATTAATCTTGCATATGCTGAGTATTTATTTCTATTTAAAGGGACAAGAGGAGGAAATAGAGAGAAAAAGCTTGTAGGTCAAGATAAAAACAGGGAGATTACTTAACAATTACCACCACGGGCAAAGCAGGCTCAACTCAGGGAAAGTTAACTCCACTTTCAAGAAACAAAAAGGCAAACATTAAAACACCACCTTTCCTTACCACATTTCCCAGGCTCAACTTCACTCTTTAATTCCAGACTCCTCTACCTCTATTGAAGCATATACTTCAATAGGGTAAATAAACAGGGTAAATAATTGGGATTAAAAATCAGAATGCAACAGAGGATATCAGGTGTGAGCTGGGAGTCTGCAATCATTCATGAGATTTCTTAGTGAAACTCATTATTTCAATCAAACCTTTTCCATTGTCACATAGTTTAGAAAGTTGCTGCCAAAGAAATTACTCCTGACTACCAATCTTGGACTTAGCAATAATTACAAAGGCATGCTGAGGTCCAAGGAAGATGCTGATGGATGCCTCAGATGCAAATACTTGCAGTGGGGATAATTCAACATGCAGTGCTCCTACACACAGTTTGGAGGGAACCCAGAGCTCTTCACTGAAGAGTTTAGTAAATCAGACCTAATCTTGTGTCTCATCTCCTGTGCTCCCTTATTCATTTTAGACAGCTTCTTGTTTACAAAAACTCAGCAGCAATTGGAATATTCAAATAGAGCTTGTCAGGGAACAAGTGGAGTTACATCCATTTAACCAGCCCATTTTAAAGAGCTAAGATTCACATATTTTTAAAGTTAGGACTGTGTCAAAAAATATCATAAATTATTTAAAATGATGTCACCAATGTACTTCACTTAGACACGTGCACAAAAAAACCCTACAAAAAACCAACAAAAAAAAGAAATCCACAAAAAACCAAAGCCACACAAAGAACCATGATAGCGTTTTTCAAATTGCTCAAGAACATTCTTTCAGCTGTGGGGACGAACTAAGAATGCAAAATTTCAGCCAAGAAATTAGTTTAAAAAAATATCAAATTATACAAAAACTGCGGTCCTAGAGTTCACGATTTGTTTATAATCACAATATACTTCTTTTAAAAGAACTTAAGCTGAAAAATACGGAAAGTGAAACAATGAAGTCACTTTGTAATGCTAATGGATCATATCAAATATAACTGGCAATTTTCAGGATAATAACTCATTTATCAATATAAACAAATTCACTCTTTATAGGTCAAGCAGAACATAGAGTCTTACAGCAGGAAGTTATATAGTCAACTAGATAGTATTTCCTGAAATGCTTGTTATAAGGAATGTGGAACAACAGTTTTGTAAAAACTAGATAAAAAAGAAAGTGTTGAAAGTAAAGATGGAATGATGATTTTCAAAGCCGTAAAAGCACATGTTGAGATTCAGGGAGGAAAAAATCCCAGCAGCCATGGAGATTTTAATACATTATTTTTAATTAAGACACAGAAATCACATTTTAAAAAGCACATCTCAATATGTAAATTATTACAAATTTCACACTATATTGTGAAAATTACTTTCTTCTAATGTGTAAATACTGACTACAGTAAAAATCAAGTTCCACAGTATGATTATGTCAATTTTTTTTTTGTACATCAGTATCATTTTGTTGTCCTACAACTTTTTCAAGTTTTCCCTCCAAAGTGATAGTTCCCAAAATACACAGACAGAACTGGAAATAGAAATTTCACTGTAAGACCCATGAGATGTCAGTTTTGGAATTAATGGATAATACAGTACTCTTTGAGCCTTTAATATTTTCTATACTAAGAAATGTAAATCAGCTCAAGACAATGTCACTGCCACATACAGCTGAAGCATTGCTGAAAAAGGTATAAATGCCAATGTAGACAAAGGCAAGCTACCTTAAGCTTACTTCAAAAAGTCTGTTGGAGCTCTGCTGACTGGAAAAGTGTTTTTAAAGGCTCAAAGTACTATTGAATTAATAGTCATTAAGTGTTAAGAAATATGCTAAAACAAAATCCTGGTCCAAAAACCCCTTTAGGTGTGTGAACTACTGTAGCTAAACACCACAGCCGTTGGTGTGGCTAAAAGGAGACTCACTGTGCACAGGATAAAGTGAACCTGCACAGCAGCTGTGAGCATACAACTCAAACACACGTTGAGCAGCCTATATCACAGTTCATTTTTTTTGTTTTTCATTTACTGCCTGATAAAAGAAAGCACAGAACCTGAAAGTGACAACATTTTTATGATTAAAAGTCCCACCACTTTCTTGCTCCTGGATACTTCACTGCACACAACACACACAAACAATGAGCTTTTTGCAAATCCTTATCCCCTTACATTTATTTTAGGCACTGAATAGAGAAAAGCTCAAGTTTAAAGTGTCTTTATTCAATGCATTTGCCAAAACTGAAAATAGGGGATCTTCCCAGAGCTTCCTCTCATTCAATCTATATTTCTCTTTGAACAAGACAGATTATTTCTATTTTTTTCCAGGTAGTATACTAATTTCTATAAACAATATGCTTACAAACGCACTTTGCAAGTCTTATACTATTAGAATATTCAAATTATTTGTTCTGTTGGTAGTTAAGACATGCATTATTACCAAATAAAGATGAAGTAGTCTAAATTCCTTTAAGTCATTGTTTTTTTCCTACTGACTCAATAAGGATTGAATAAAGTATTTGGATTGCATGTATGAGTTCCAAGTTCTAGACATCTGAGCAGTTTCTTGGGACCTTAAAAAACACAAGTTAAACTGTGAAATGTTACTTTCTTGAGAACTTCCCATGCTTTTGCGATATTAATCTAAATGCAACCATTGCAACACTAAAATACTTTCAGAGCTAAAAGCATAATACCTCTCAGCTATCTGCCCTGCCCAAGAACAGCAGAAGTTGTGCCTGCTTTCTTTGGAGTGTCTCTCCAGCAGCTGGCAAGGAGTAAAAGACATAATGCTGAAAGACAAATTGGTCAAAACCTCCCTGCCTCTCAAATCAGACTAAAAGTTTAGAAGTGACAAAAATTTGCTATGGAAGCATTATACAGCACAGATTTTCTTGGCCTCTCATATTTCATTTTTTTGAGAAGCTTTGACACAAATTACAACATAGCTGGAGATATCAAAAGCCACTTCTACTAAGATTTCTCCACACAAAACCAATCTTTTCTTGAGAAATAACATCAAATATTATACAAGTATTACCTTGTATCAATACTGTCTCCATTAAATTAATTTAATCTCCAAAAAGCTCAACTAACTTGCATATTCTAATTAATATCATGCTGAAAATAGTTAATGATACTAAATTACAGCAATCTTTTTAAAAGGGTCAAATTTGCCGATCCGCATTTAAGCTATAAACATCACGCATGAAAATGAATTGGTTTTGAAGTAACACTAATTCTGAAAGGTCCCACTTAAGAAAATTATTTCCTTCCACAATTTTTTTAATGTTTAATCAAGCCACCCAGCAGAGGATTATAAGTGAATTGCAGTGTTGTACCTCTCTCCCTACCGTTCTTAATGGTATTATTATAAAACTCCTGTTTTATTCCCTGGAGTTTCAGAGAAGTTCCTGAGTCTCCACCAGGATCTATGCAGGCACCCAGCAGAGTACAGCTTTAACACTGGGCTAACATCAGGTTGCTTCCTCACATCTTAGAGAAATTTTTATTAATGTTTAATTTTATGCCATTGTATATATGTTCCCACAACATAACAATTTCACACTGCACAGATCGGCACCAACAATTGCCAAGTACTAATCCTCATAATGAACTAATGTGCTCTAGAATTTATGAGTGCTAGTTCATGTCTCTACTTCCAATAAATAGCTGTCTTAAAAAGTCACTCCACTACCTGTTGAAATTCAAAAAGATAACCCAGTGGAAAAAAAAAATGAAGCAGCTATAATGAATGATCTGCAAAGTAGCATTATTTAAAATCAGTGTTATGTTTGTCAAATAGAGATAGCTATACAGAACATGAAATTTTCATATTCTGTATAATATATCTTCAATTTCTTAAACACTGAAAGGTAACTCTGCTTTTGTACATGCAATTATGAAGCCTCTGAAAAGTATTTATCATTCCAGTATTCCTTAACTGTGAATTACCGTGCTAAATGTACAAGTGTTCATGTTGTCAACACAGTCGTGAAACACTGCCATTCTTTCTAGGAACATTAACACATGGTTACAGAGTCAGTGGTTTTGACCAAGATAAAATTTCAAGAGACTATATCCCTTTTCACATATTCAAAATTAAAGAGCAGAATGAAAATTATTCATGTAATTGTCAACTGTGTCAGGAAAGCTGGATGTTAGAGTAAAAAAAGTAGTTTTTAATGGCAGAACAGAGAATCAGAGATGCAGGAAGGATGGGTATAAGAATGAAAGATCTGATGCTAGTTACCAAAAAAGAACAGAGGACAGAAGCAATGAAAATTAACATGACTAGAAGTCATTGAAAGATGGCACATTTTATGCTTGTAAAGGAGGTTAAAAAACCTCTACAACAAGCAGCAGAGGAATACTAGAAAGGAAATTAATCACCTGCATTTCAGAACACGGTAAAGAGGATGTGCCATACATAGCATGGAGCTCACACAGATCAAGGAAGATAAAACAGAAATAAAGCAAAGCACTTCACTCAATGAACACTATCTGTTCTGTATACCCTAAGGCAAGATTCTCCGGAAAACATAGTGTCATCATGTAATTAAAGATTGTATCACAAACTACACACACAACACTGCCGTATTGAGGTTACCTGCATCACCTTAAATCAGAGCCTCTCAGATCATTTTAATGGCTTTTGCAAACAGTGTAAATGCATGCAAATATTCCAGATAGATGTTGAATGTCATCTTTAATGCTGGGTAATCAGAGATCATAAATACACAGAACATGCTAACACAGGATGCTATCTCTCAAAACCTGAAAGGATGAATAAATGTTGGTATTTTCCTTAAGTTACAGCAACAAGCTTCTGCCACCTTCTTATTATGCAAAACATACACATGAGAAAAATTTTGTTGAATACAGCTACAGCAGCAAGATATTGCACTTCTCACAAGAAACTATTAATGCTCCCTTCCATGCGCCAAGGAGAATTAATCATCTCTTCTGCAAGTAGAAAGCATGTCTTTCTTTGGTGTCCAATTCATCTGTTATACATAAGACTTCAAATATTACAGCCTTTTCATTCAAGTGTATTACTTATGAAAACCCCACTAATGGTATTTTTCACTAAATATATAGCATCTATTTTATTTTAAAATCCATTCAACAACAATAGTTTATAATTTTTAACCAAGGAAAGTGACCACACGATTTTATTTTTTTTAATATAAACAAAATAGTCCATTCTTACTCTCACATGAAGTTTCACTGTAGGACGTGAAATCTTCCTAAAGGGAAAGATCTCTGTTACAACAGGCACATGCTCCAAAAATACTTTTGTCTTTAAATTCTACTTCACCACAAAAAGGAAGCAGATATCCACACACACCAATATGGAATGCACATTTTCTTGCAGAAACAATTTTTCACAGAAGTTTAGTATGAGATATATCGTTTTTAAAATTATATTATTTTAATACTAGGAACAGAACTGGATGAAGTTAGTATCTATCCTAACCTATGAAAAGAGAAACAATATACTCATTATTCAAATTCAGCAAACAACTGCCCACTAGATAACTTATTACAAAAACCAAGAGAAACAAAAATCCTATGATAACAATTAAAGTCCCTTTACAGTAAATGTGTTTAAGTGAAGGATAAGGTTTGCCCAGTAAAGGAGAACACCTTGGGTATACTTTTAATACAGCAACATTTTCTTACAGTGGGAAGGGGAGCCTTTCTTCGCCAGTAAGGGTCATTCTCGTTTCATTTGGGAGATAATTCCAGGGGAAAAGTTAGTGGTATAATCAGGCTTTCTAGCTGTAATCAGTTTGTCTCACATTTAAGAGTGTTTTACTTTAACACAGTGAAATAAGGAATTTTCTCCAAAAGACGCTGAAACAGAATGTCAATTACAATGCTGCTAACACTGAAAATACATGTTTAGCTGCTCCAAAATTTTGAAAGAAGGCAACCCACAGTAAATCACTGACACACAGAGTGGGGATTTTTTCAAAAATGTCTTTAACCGTGGTATGAGAACAGGATTTAAGCTCATGCAGTGTAAACAGCATGAAGCAATAAGGAAACAAGGCTTTTACTTTCCTCTCCTGGCAGCAGAATTATGAATGCATTTTATCTTCAGCGTTAGCTCATAGAATTCTTTAAACAAAAAAATTAATTTAATCTGTACATAAAACATTCCAGTTCTAGAAAAAGAAAATGAGATGCTGAAATCACACCTGGAGTTCAAATGAAAATACTGATTAACAGTTCAGCATCACTATATGCTGTACTCCACATATTTTTTAAGAAATGGTGATGAACAATTCAAGTCTCTGTTTTAGCCCTTTCATGTTTTCAAAGCTGGTATCAGACAGAATTAATAGTAATACAAATAAATCCACTAAGTGTGTGTAACTTGTCTAAAGTAAAAGCCTAATGTTATTAGACTTATCATAAATATCTTGCCCCATTTCTATAAGAAAATAGGCATCTGTGTCCTGTACTGGACGACTTTGTCTGTCCTCCAGGTATGCCCAGAGGGCAATGTAGACTATAATGACCCATCTGTTCACTACTGGCAAGTGGCAAACTTCTAATGAAGACAGATGTGGGTCACCCTGTACAAGAAGGCTGCGGGGTGCTAATGAATCCACCTAATGGTCACTACCTGCCTCTGCTGACTGATTGATGAGCAAAAGGGTTAAGCTTCAAAGACCCAGACAAGTATTTCAGGTAATCATTAGTCTTACTAGGATATCTCTGTCACACTCCCTAATACACATACACACTTACTTTAATGTTGACTTCTCCCATTTACAGAAAAAAAAAAAAATGCTTCCATTATTTCACTTTAGACAATTTGAAATAACCTGAAAAGCTCAAAAAGTGATCTCATGAAAGATTCGCTGCTGTTATTGGCCAGAGAAATAAAAGTTTCCAATATTCCTAGGAATTTATAAACGCATGACCTTTGGCACTAACAGTAAAACCAAAAACCTTAAAAGGAAATAGCTTCTAGTTGCAAAACCCTACAGCTATTCATCCTTTCTAAATACTACAATCTGACAGCAGCACATGAAAACTTTTTACAGTGAACTCCATTCACACAGACCTCAAGTCAAAGGATTTTTTTTTTTTTAAATAACAGTTACAACAGAAGCAAGTGAGGATTTGACTCATTCTGTCAATTTCTACATGCAGGTGGTGGCACCACAAAAGCCAAACACTTGTGATAAAATATTGCTGTAGATCCAACCATTCATCAATTCAAGTAGTGAGCAAGTGTCAGGAAGAGTTACAATGGAGAAACTCCAGCGAGTGAAGTTCTCTAGAGAAAATGGAAAGTGGGAGTGGGAAGGACAAAAAGAAAACCCACAACCAAAACAAACAAAAAACCGCACACACCACACCAGAACCAGCCTAGAGTGAAAACTGTTGTGACTTTGAGCTACTGTGGGGTGAAAACTGCAGAGAACATTGCCATCTGCCTGGGTTCACCAGGATTTTGTTAATATTCAGCTGCAACAAAGCAAAGTCGCAGCACTATCCAAAAGTACAGAGAAGCTGAAACCAGAAGGAAGTATTTTTATACAAGAGCTTTTGAGGACAAATACCCCTCTTGCTGTCAATCAATTAATTTCTTTTCAAAACACCACAAAAGTATCTACCCATTTGATTTCTGATGTAATTCTACTAACAGAAGATAGGAAACACAAATTTACCAAGTGCTTCAAATCCTTCACTGGGAAAGATTTCTTATCAGCTATATAAGGTAATGGCATATTAAAAAACAATCCTGTATTAACACTAAAACAACACTACATTGCATCAATAGCTGTCTTATAAATGTCTTATAAAAAGGCAGAAGACATCCTTACTAGAAAACAAAATTTTATTCCTTGCCATGCTCATCTGTTGAATAATCTTTAATTTACCCAGTAACCTCATTAGACACCCACATTCTTAACTGCAAATTGAACATCAAGATCCCAGCAGATTCATTTTGCAAGGCTCAATACATTCTTAAGGGTAGGGGAGAATGTATTGTATGTATTTCCCTAGCATTTTAGGAAAAAAATGTATTTGAAAAGTAAAGAGTATTGTTATATCCTTATCCTAGGCTAAAAAGAAAAGTGAAGTTTTGGCTTGGCAGAAGACACGTTTATCCAGATCATAGCCTAGCAAAAATTCTCAAAGCTTTGACAAAGAAAAGCTGACACTGAACAACATTTAACTCCCAGTATTAAGAAAAAAACCAGCCTTTTGAATTTTTTTAAACAGAATTGGACATAGTTATAAATCTGGTCTATATGTTGCACTTGCTTGTCATCCATATAAAACTAATGAGTTGGTGACACTCAAAAACTTAACTTGCATATAAGCAATGATTTCTAGTAAACATAAGGAAATTTATGCCTACTCTGTGAGGGTATAAATTACAGTTTTGCCTAATATATGCCAAGAGAGACTCCAGTGTAAGTTACCTTTTCAAACAGATTTAAATTCACAGATGATTTACTGTTGTTCCCAGAAGAGAAATGATTAAGCAGCCTCAGAATTTTGCCTGAGGCAACAGAAGCTCTTCAAGATCCAGTAACCCCAACATACACCAACCTGAGAATCCTATTTTGCAAAAAGCTGATGTTACATACAAGATGAAACTAACTATATATAGTCAATTCATTTATGACTGGCGATTTCGCTGATTTATCCTATGAAAGCAAACTAAAAGCAGTCAGAAAAGAGAGGAAAAAAACAACAAAACAAGAGAAACCCATGGGAGTGAGGGGCATCAAACATAGGTGAAGTGCTGCAAAAGCATAGCATTTGCATATTCATGGGTTTACAATTTCACTGGCAAATAAAAGCTATCACAGTCTAGAAAAATGTCCTTTAACATTTAAAAAGAAACCCAAGTGTTAATATCCTCATGCTAGCACGTGCAGAATATTCTGCAGAGGACTGCTATGTTTTTCGCTTAGATCACTTGCCATATGAGGACCTGCAATTTATTAATGAGAAAAACTTACAATTCCAGTAAAATCTGGTTGTTACGCACATGTTAACCTCTGCTCTATTTTTCTCCATTATATCCACTTTCCTTTAAATGTATAATTACAATTGACAAAGTATAGAACGCCTTTAAAAACTTAAAGTCCACAGAGAGAAGACATTCTTACAGGGTTAAAATTAAAGATGACAGCACATGGAAACCACATAGTGCCTACCAATAAGGTCATCCCATCACCATACTTTTTTTAAAGTCCTCTGGACAGATTCTCATTCCTCTATATACACATCCCTCAACTCGTGTATCATTGTGTTTGTAAAAAAAGACAGACTCCCAAGTAAAAAAAAAAAAGAAAGAAAAAAAACCTGTTTTTTACTGACATAGCGCAGCATGGCCATCAAATAAGCACTAAAGGTTAGGACTGCTTAGGGAACACTGAATACACTAGTAATTCCTAGCTTCACCCGCAAACTGATTTAAAGATAAAATTCTGAAGTAAAATGTGTTAATATTGTAGAAAGTAAAACTGATAAAAAGTACCATGAACAAAACTTCTGACACATGCCATCACACATCATCTGAAAGCAAGCGATGGCTCAAAGGGCACAGCTGGTGATCAGCCAGCTACACATATGATGGGGGAGGAGAAAATGCTCCTTCCAAATCATTTCCTTACATTCTACCTTCAGCTCATATGGGAGAAGTTGTTACACCTTTCCTACCCTCCTTTCTAAAGGGACCCCTCTTCACAGATCCATAGGAATACAGCAGATCAGTAACACAAAGAGTAACAGAGCAGTATATCCGCAAGGTACTACCTTTTTTCCAGCTATTTTAATTTAAGGAAATGAATCAGACAATTTACCAGACTGGCAAAAGATACGTCTCCAACAAAGAGTCATGGGTGTTGGAAGGAAAGTTGAGTTGGGAAAGTTTTGTTGTACTTAGCATGGCAAGTGAATACATTTCATGGGATCATTACTTGGGACTATATGTGTTGAAAGTTCAATACATACATGTGCATAAACACAGTAAATGAAATGGGAACTAAACTGACAAGTTCCACACTTTTATTATATCTCTGCTCACCTGAAGAGTTATTTTTCTCAAAAAATAGAATAGATTCCTTTAAAACCTTTCAGACACCTGAAAAAATCCAGTCAAGATCTTCATGGAGAAAGGAAGTTGATCAAACTTACATATCTTTGGCAAGAACTCTTTCAAAAGGTGCACAAATCTCTGCTAGGCCAAAGCTTTTCTCTTCTAATCTTGATTACAGATGGATTTAAAAGTCACACTATTTTCTGCTTCTTATCTGAAAATTTTTATATAGTTGAAGATTACTACTAGAAAGATCATTACTAGTAAGTTCCCCTTTATTCTTCCCAATAACTGATACAGGTCATTCATTTCCTCTATCTAGGAACATGCTCTAAGCGTCTCATTACTCTCATAATTTTCCTCTAAACTGACTCTGATTGGCCTCCACGTTTTATATTTGAAACATGCTGAATATGGCGCCATACTGCAGATAAAGTTTGTTCTGGGTAGCACAGCTCACAAGAATTATTCCACATTCATCACAGGCCAAACTTCTATGTGCACATCCTAATACAGCACCTGACTGTATTCCCTTTTTCACAGCAATGCCACAATTTTGACACACATACAGCCCAAAGATTGTCATTTCTCTGCATTCTTCAAGGTATTTAGAACAAAGCTACCTATAAAGTCATCTGTATAAAAGAAGAAATGAGAAACTGGCAGCAGTTCTCCAAGCTGTACACATTTTTCTTTCTACTGTATCAGTAGCATTACCAACTGAAATCTGGGCCTCCAGTCCTTTCTCTGAAATTATTTAAGAAGGTATTATTTTGTATTTGCTCAGTGAAAGTTATTACAAGAATTATCTTTAAAAGCCTAAATTTCTTAAGATAAAGTATCATAGTGATACTACAAAAAACCAAAAAAAAAAAAAAACCCAAAAACAGTTCTATGAACTTTTCACTGCAAAATGGGAAGGTAGCAAATTTTTTAAAGTATCCTGGCAAATGTTGCACATTTTTAGTCCAACTCCTTGTCTTTCTTCTGAGATGGCGTAAGTCCCTTGCTTTCTTTCCTACTTCCCAGTAGCAAAACAGCCAACACATGGCTTTCGATCTATAAACCATTTCATTAATTCCAAGGTGATAGTACTTTATATTAAGGGCATATTAAACATTAGAAAAAAAATGGCTATAAATACATCAGGATCAACAAACTATTTACAGACTGATTTAAGTCCTCCCAATAAACACGTGCATAACTTTCTCATTGCATGATGATTACTTTCTGGTAAGGCAAAGGAATCAATTATATCTCATCAAATGCCACCATTATCTATTGAAGTTTGATTTACATTCTATATGTATATACACATATTAACATTTATTTTGCCGTATTCTACATGGAAATCCTCTGGCATGGCCAGTTGGGGTGCCTCTGCTCTCTCAACCCTCCACATGGTTTTAGTGTATATATTCTTAGAACTGCAAAATATATTCAAGTACATTCATAAACCATTCTTTAAAAACACAAAATATTTTTTACTTTTGTAAAAAGTTTTTTTTAAATTGCATTTGTATTAAAGAAACTATCTCATCTGCTTTTTTTAAGACGTCTGCTTTTCTTTTCAGGATGTTATTGTGAGCCCAGAGAGCTAGACAAAGTAAGAAAATGAATGGACAGAAGCCACTTGTAAAGTGTTCTTTAGCTTGTGTTTGCCTGATTTTATTATCCTTTCACTTTAAATATAAACAAAATTAATTTGCAAGTCCATTCATACTCCGAGAGATTTTTCTCCCATAATTTTCAGCAGGACTGTTGTACCTCCCCCAGCTGTACTACACTTTTTTCATCTGCTTTAGCCAAATATACAGTTTCTCACAAAAATGTATAATTTTTTTCCCTTAAAGCTTCAGGAGGAGGAGAGCATGGGGAGAGAAGCAGTTCATGATGAAACAAGGTTATCATACAAAGTTATACCCGGCAGAAATCACATTCCAAAATCAGGGTAATCCTGTAAACTTCACTACCTCCTTTCATTCTTTAGTCATTAAGATACTTTTACAAATTTATTTACAAAAAAAATGCTCATTATACAGACATCACAGTAAAACCAAACATTGTGACCTCTGGAAATCCTAATTCAAGCATAGCTTAAGAAAAAAAAAAATTCAAATCCAAATATTTTAAGAAATCAAAACCCCAATAAGGTATTTTGGGAAATCCTTGTCTTTTGCAGAAGGGACACTATGACAAATAGACAGTTACAGCTGCACATTTTAACATTTGTGAAGCTAAATTAGAATGACCTGATGATTGAAAACACTGCAATTTGCAGCCTGGTCTTTAGAGAAAGAAATAGATATACTTTCAGGTTTAGGAGTCAATTCATCCTTTCTTGGTAATTTTTAACCTACTAGTCAGTCAACCAAATTTGACAAAGAACTTGCAGACCTGTTGACATTAAAGTTTTGAGAAAAAGAGGACTGTGGAAAGAAATTTCTCTGATTAATGTGCTGCACTGTAAACTCAAGCCTTGGCATAAATCTGGGGATGTGCAGCAAAGTGCTATGAATGCCTTTAGAATGCAAAAAGCATACATTAGCATGTAATCTTTCCTGGGCACCAGCAAATCCAATCCCAAAGCTCAGGGTTAAGTTTGGTTCCAAGAATGAGGTTTCCAGTTCCTGAATTCAATCCCAAAGCACATGGCTGAGTTCAGCCATGTGTTCCCATGGCTATTTCCCACACACTCAATTGAGCTGTGGGTATCATTCCAGCTAAGGAAAAAAAGCTGGTTTTTACCTGGTCAGTTGTGCTTTCCATACCATGAACAATTGAGATGTCTTTAAGGTAATTACAACACACTGTTCATCAACTTCAATTGCTGGGATGTATTCTTGGCTTGAATTCTCACTTAACATGTCTTTTCCCTCATAATTTTTTTTAGAATAGATTTGTATGCATTAGCACGTAACAGAAACCTGAAGAGAATATTGTAATTAGACATTTTGTGTAATTTGTAAAAATAAGGCAACATTTATTCATCCATTCTTTATTGAACTTTAAAGCCAGCTATGAGAGGGGGGGAGAAAAAACCCACATTCTCTACCTCTTCTAACATGCAGTAAAAGACATCTCCTTTTTTATCACTTCCTGCCTACAAAGACCAGTTTTCCTCTCCCTCCTGAATTTATCTAGTTTTCTGCATTGTTTCTTCTTTGGTAAAAAGAGTGCTAGGCTATCTCAACTCATCTCCTTGTGTACCCTTTAAATCATTGCTTCTTTCCCTTTCATGTGACAGGCAGATTTACACACCCAAGGAAGACTGAACTACTTGACCAGGAGTTAGAGAATGCAGCATAGAAGAGCCAAGAAGGTAAATCCTCACACTTAAACCCCTCAGCACAGCACACATCTGATCACATCCCAAGGAACAGAACTAGTGCAGTTCCCCCCATTTATGTCACTGCTCAGTCATTCAGTCTTCTTTTTTTTTTCCAGTGACACAAGGTAGTAACTTCCTCATTGATTATCACCTGGGAATATTCCCAACAAAAAACTGTGGTTCACAGTGCATATTTGAAAGACATCCTTGTCATTTCAAGAGATTTCATCATACAGCTTTTGAAGCTTTATGCCATATTAAAACCAGTACTTCCAGAATTCTCTGTATAACAATACAACAATGTCAGTTACAATAGCCTTCAGTCGCAAGGTTTGTATTTCAAAAATAGTGATTTTTCCTCAGTTTTGCATCCACATACAAAGGTTTTCAATATTCACAAGTCCCATAGCTATACTTCAGTCAATTGAATGTTAGAAAAATTAATTTTATGCATGTGGAAAGTTGTTTGCAGATTCTTCTCAAAATTATAAGCATTTCTGTCCTTTGCACCAGTAATCAGTTACTTCTTTAATTAGTCCCTATTCGTTACTTCTAGTGCTCAACTTTCAAAAACAATGCTTGGTGTTCCATCACTTGTCACCTTAAGCTGGTAGTATCTGTCCAATTTACCTTACAACTCTGTATAGTCACACTGAGTGAAAGTAGAAAAACTAAGAACGTACAATGACAACAAGCTTTACACCTAAAATATGTTCCGCTGTAGATATGGAAAACTCAGTCAAAAGAGAAAATTCAGGCAGATGAAGTGAAGTACTGATTTTTAAATTTTTTCTAACTGCAGTCTGTAAAAACATAAATATATAAAGAAAATTTAAAAATAAAGGATTTTTGTATAAGAAAAAGAGTATAGAGAAGTTCAACAGTTGCCTGTAGTTTAAGTCTTCTCCCTGCATGAATGCCTAAGACTCAAAAATTCTGCCATGCAAGGTAAATCCTCTCAAATATTTCATTTGTCCAATTTAAAACAAAGCAAAACAACAGCACAGGTAAGTTATTCTGAATATATTTTTAACTATATTTATCAAACATTGATGAATTCTGAGGAGTCACAAGTCATTTGATTACAATTTTGACATATTTCAAAAGTGTGTGAAAATACAGAATCACACAATGGGTAAGGTTGGAAGGGACCACAGTGAGCGCATCTGGTCCAACCTCCCTGCTCAAGCAGGGTCATCCCAGAGCACATTGCACAGGTTTGCACCCAGACAGTTCTGGAATATCTTGGAGACTTCACCACCTCTCTGGACGATCTGTTCTAGCTTCACAATTTCTAAGTATAAAAAAAGCTTAAATTATTTCACAGGATTTACATTGAAGTAGGAGAGGAAGGAAAAAAAACCCTCCTGAACTTTCATTCTTAAATAGTTGGGATTTTTTTCCATTTTCAATATAAATTGCAGGGGTTTTTTCATCATCTCATAAAAGCCTTACACCTGGAATCTGGGTATAAATTAGTTTTCAAATAGTAGGAAAAAGCTGACGTGCCATTACCTCCTTTTCTTCCTGTAATTCTATTACTGTGGGATGAAGAGGTCATATTTTTTCTCACCTCATTTTTTCTCGCTGTTGACTTTTTCATAATGCAGTGTAGCTCCCTTTTAGAAAGTTAAAGGAAAGATTTATGGGTCTTCATTTTTAAATGCTTATCTAAATACATTTAGTGGAAGCCTATTCTATTACAAACAGCTGCTGTTTGCAATAACTAATGAAAGCCAGGATTACTCGCTAGGGGAGGGGAGGAACCCCCCAATGTTGTACAACTGTGCAGTAAACCCAAAGAAGCAACACAGGTCTTGTTTCAAAAATGGCAAAATCATGTAGTTATTATCACTGGGTGATTCTAACAACCACTCAATGGAGAAAAATAAAAAAGCTTAAAGAAGAGCAAGCATACAATTTCTCAGACGTTACCCTAACACACGTCAAACAAAGATCTCAGTGAGTTATGATTCTCTAATTATGAGACTTAACACTGTAATTAGCTAAAACAGGTCTAGCTACATCACAAGTTTTTAAAACCCTCTTGGTAGAAGCAATTTTCTAGAGCACCCTTCTATTACTAACTTTAGGGAAAAAATCTTCAAAGGAAATCACTTTAAGTATTCAAGTAGTTTTTATGACCACTTGGAATGACATTCAAATAAATCTGGCCAAGACACTGGAAAGGATTTAAACCATGAGAGATGCTTGCACAGCAAATTAAATATAACCAGCCTACAGATAATGCAAACTGAAGTTTATGTTAAAAATTTCTCTTCCCAATTTCTAATGAATTTACAGTCACAGTCTGAAAACTTAGGCTTGGTTAAATATACAGCTATAAGTAATCTTAATTTTTAATTTTATTCAAAAGTTCCATAGACCCAGCCCTCTGACATAGGTGTAGAAACTGCTCAGGCATGAACATCAACACTTAATTAACATTACATTTTTAAAAAGCACCAACAAGGCTTAAGACCCTACAAGAGGAATAGACTATTTAGGCATTGAAGGTCAGAATCACAAAGATGAAATCTGGCAATGCTTAGGATTTATGCCAAAGTGCCATTTATAACAAACACAGGAGCATTGCTTAACTACAAACACAACCAACATCAAGTAGCACATTGATCATTTTGCTGCTTAAACCAACCAGCAGAGTTACTAAAGGAGATTGTAAAATCCTGTTTGTCCCAAACTTTTCACACTAACTTCCTTTTTCATTTTTACTTTGAGTCACAGTCAAGTCTTTTTGGTCATTGTTGCTTTCACAAGAAATTAGAGCTGGTCATTTGTACTTGTAAGACACACAGAGGAGGAAACAATGGTCATACACACATTTTTTAGTTTCTTAATGACCACTCATATAGCAGCAGAAATATATACTCTGGAGTATCTTATTGAGCATCTCTACAGGAAGTTACAGACATAAATAAGATGCCTTCCTCTTAACACTAGGCTCAGCTAGGAAAAATACTTCCTTATATCCTTTTTAACAATGAACGATTTCGCAGTCAAGAGAATGGGCTAAACTAAGGATTAGTTAAATGAGGATTAATTTTACTATTTGTCTCAAACACTTCTCTCAGGATCTTAAATTCCACCATCACTTTGACCTTCACATCCCTAAAGAATTTGTCCCTTTTCTCCAGTAACAAGCCCAGCAGGGCTCCCCTCCTAGCTCTGACTCACTCAGGGATCTGTTTGACTCTATGCCATAGGGCTGGATGGACAAGGGGCTCAGCAGAGCTGGACTGATTGATATTCAGGAGCACTCTCCTCAAAGCACATTCTAACGTGCAAAAAGGCTATCAAGTGTGGCAGAAGACCAGCCTACCAGCCTAGATAAGTCAAAACTCAACTAAGTCACTGAAAGTAGAACATATTTTTTACAAGCTGTCAAGTATAAAGTAAATTGGCTTTCAGTAAAGGAAACCTTTAAAAATGTGTTCTTTTTTGCTGCTCTGAAACCACAGCAAAATTAATAACTGTAAGGTTAAATTTCCAGTGAAACAAGGAGAAATGTCTGCACACATGAAAAGAAAGTCTCCATGAAGTATAAGAGCTCAGGAACAGCAAATGAGCTTGACTTCTGCTACAAAGCAGAAGATAATCAATGTATATTAGCACAATGCAAATAAAACCAAAACTACAAAAAGTTAGTTCTAAAGAATAAATGCCAAAATTTTTGAATCAACAGATAAGAAAATAAAATATCCAGGCTTATTGTTACTTACTATGTTATGTCATATTGCCCAGATCTGGCCCATCTTGAGGTTTAAACTCACACCTTTTTCCAGTTAAATTATTGAAATGCATTCTTTATATTTCAGGGCAGAATAAGTGACAGACAGAAACAGGAAGGAAAAAATAGATTTGTCAAAGAATTTTGCAGTTTCTTGGCCATGTTTGCACCCTATCTACAAAGAACAGCTAAAATATATAATAGCTGCCAGCCAAAGCTATTGTACAAACACAACCTAGATGCTTGTAGCAAGTCTAATTCTGTGGGATGTTTGTTTGGAGATTTTTTGCTAGTTCTACCCTAATTACACTAAAACCACACTGCAGTTTAAATTTATTACCTTCCGAAGGTCTTCAAGGAGGTTTTCCCCCAATTTTCTCACATCTCCACCCCCAACTCCCTCAGTCCCACTGCTCTCTGCAAACTAATAACAGTTGTGAAACCAAAAATTCTCTAATACTATCAGTTTGCTTCACCAACAGCATTGTGATGGGTGATGCTGAAACCACAGAGAATAGTAACTCCCCTTATTAGCTAAGAGGGCTTTGAGGATTTACAATGACAGTGGCTGTCCAGCAGGGAAGCAACTTGTGATTCCAGACAGCAAATTTCATTTTAGAAACAAAACTTAAAAAAAAAAAAGTTGTTTTATTTAATCAAGTTAGACTTTTCATTTTATTTCTTATTCAGAGCTGCTTTTCAAGTCATACACAACACATGGAGCAGAGCACAGATATCTCTCCCAGAGATGCAGTAATGATTGCCGTAGAAAAGACTACTGATTAAGAATTTAGCTTCAAACTATATAGATCAGAATGCATAAAGATGGCAAGAGTAACAAAATTCAGGTTATCATTGTTCACATCAAGCAGCCAGACCTCTGCACTGCAAACCTGCTCAGTGTACCACTCATCTGCCCAATCACACTTTCTGCACACATCTGCATAGTGCTCTTTCCAGCTGTCACACATACATCCAGCTGTGGTCCCTTCAACTGACCTTATGGAAGTTGGAGCAGCGGAAACAGTTCCTTTCAGTGTGAAGCATATAAAAAATTTACAAATTTTACGTTCATGCTGTGTCATTTTGGTCTCCTACATGCTTGTGTCATGCTTTCCCCTCCCCAGGTTGGAGCCTAAATTGCTGGTTTTTAACATGAATACATTTAATAGTAGTCATGGGTTGGAAATGGCTGAATAAAATGCACTAAAGCTGGATATAACACATCTACCCTGACTCACAAAGATCGGTATCAATATTTCCCACCTCTTCATTACCAGCTTTTCAGCTCCATGTTCAACTCTACATGTGTATATATGTATATAGGTACACATGAAATTCATGGGCCTGTAGACAGAATGTGTCCTTAAACATCATAAAACAACTAACTCAGCAAATATATATCTAAAATTTCACTAATTCTAAATCCATTAAAATGATTCACAGCAAGTTTTACATGATTTGTAGCGAATCTGATACATTGACCACAGAGAGAGCATTCTCAGATACATGCTGGGAATAAGACTGGCTATCAAAGAGCATCATCTTTCTAGTATTTTGGGGGGAAAAAAAAAAAAAACACTGCTGCCAGTAACAGAATGTACACCCAGGATCAGCATGCATTTTTCTATAATTCAATAATTTTAGCATTAAAGTCAGTCCCATTTCAGAAAAACAACTCAGATATTTTTCCTTCATTATGCATAAATGACTTCAGGAGCCTGAAAATATCAGTCAGCATCTTCTTCAGATCAGATTCCTTTTTTTATAGATATGTAGCATCTCCATTTACAGTGTATGCATTCTCACTATCTGTAACAAAAAACAAAACAAAACAAACAAAAAAAAAAAAAAAAGCCCCACAGGCTTACATATTTTTTCTTAACATGTTACCTTTTCCTTGCAAGAAAGAAAAAAAGAAAGAAAACCAAAAATAATTTCCTTGCTTATACCATTTGTCCTCCTTCACCATTTAAAGAAATTTGAGATTATCATTCTTATAAAGGAAGCATGAGAGCTAAACTGAATTTTCAGAGTAAAAGGCTGACAGCACCATCAAGTGGTTCCGTAAGGCACTATTTACTACTGGTTTCATGCATGGTGGAATAAAAACTATTATTGTTCAAACATGCACAAAGTGTTCTATTTAAAACTAGTTTTAATTGTGACAGATTAAACCCTGTAGAAATGTAATTTATTTTGAAGTCTATAATAAGGATAAGCATACTGAATTTTTTATATGGTTAATTCTGCAGAATTACTTACATTTGATTACAATCGTAATAAAGGAATAGCACAGTACTATTATTGATGGAATAGAACCTTTCTCATGGCAGGAAAAGCCTTGTACATTCTAACCACACTGGCAAAGATCTCCAAGAGTTGGATGGTCCTGATCTCCAACATATCCTCTACAACCAGGGAAAATGCAGCCTCACATCAGTTAGGCCTAATTTCTCTGGCAGCTAAAATCTTGAAATGAGCACCAACCTGAATCCCGCCCAGAGAGGCATCAGCTTTGACAAAAGAGAAGTCATTTGTGTGTCTAAATGAATGACATGAAATTACTAACAATCAACTGTAAAAATATAAAGTCTTGCTATGGAGATTAGAACGTGCAAATTGCCATCTTACTGAGAGGCTATTTGCCTATACACCCATTATATCTGTATTTTCCGCTTCTCTTTTCTTGGGGCAGCATGTCATAAGTAAATGAACTTTACAGAGAACAAGACTAGTACATTTAGAAACATATCGTAAATATATTAAACATTTCTAAAGCCATACTATTAGTTTACAAAATGCTTCCATAAGGTATAAAGCCTTCTGTGATATACAAATCTAAATTTAAAAAGAGAGAAAAAGGAGTAATTCATGCAGAGGCTGCTTTTTGTATATGCAGCCTATCACAGAGCAGTAAGCCTTACATGACGGAAAAAAAATTTTAAGTTAGAAGCAGTTTCAAATATCCCAGCTGACTGCACTGAAGAAAAGGATTCGCTGATTAAAAACTGAAAAGCTAAACTAAAAATTAGAAGTCATCTCTGCTTTTAAAACACAAGTTACATTATGTATTCTTAAGGGAATTTACTTATTTGAATCCCTTGCTAATTCAAATAAGCAGATGTTTCCAAATAAAAATAATGTGAAAGAGAACCTTACTATATCAATGTCATCCAATCAGATGACAAGCATTTCTAGCCATACTCTAACATCCACAGAAGAATGCTCAGCACATCCTTACTCTATTCTTACTCTACTTACTGTATAATTGAAAACTATATGTTTTAAAAGGCATTTTGAACAGAAAGGGATAATAATATGTATACTTAAGTTTATGTATGTAATTGAGTAACACAGACTGAAATCTGTGCTTGTTACTCCCTAGGAAGCCATGACTATATATACATATATATACACACACTATTATTTAACATTTAAATATTCAGAAGATCCTAGACACCTCACAATCTCTAGATTGAACAGTCCAAAACCTCTATGATGTTTTATGAGTCATGATGCAGAAACTGAGAACAGAGATTTAGAGGTAAGAAATAGGCTACAGTAACTAGATCATGTGATTTCTCAGTTACAGTTTTGCACATAATGTGACTCCATTAAAGTAAAATTTTATGGCATAGTAACTCAATTCTTGAAGGTAAAACAAAAGGAATATATTCTTAAAAGGTCTGCTTGAGGAAAGATGGCAGTTTGACCACCATTTCTAAATGGCACACAGTAAATAATATTTTTGCATTAGAAATTATGTTCTTAGCAACTAAAACATAATACACTTTAAATGCATCAAACCAGAACATGAAATTTATAATATAGTATTTTTTAAAGTAATATCATCAACTTCTTTCTAAAATCATTAAGCTCCCCCCTTGAAGACAGGCATGACGTAATAAGGAAAGGTGGAGAACAAGAACTGATGGTAGTTCCCAACAAATGACGTGCATGACTTGGTAGTGTAATTATGTATGCATCTGGATCAAGAGAACGTGCAACACCAGCTTCCAAAGGGACAAACATGACAAGAACACCAGGAAATTGGTACATCCAGTAATACTTTTAGTGACAAAACAGTTAATTACTGCATTAATTTCTGCAAAATTCTGTGTTTGACCCAAAATATTGAAACTAGTCTGCTGTAAATCACAACTAAAGGCACACATTACTTAACTGTAACTATGAGGTTCTGAGCATTTCTAAGCTATATAAATGTAATTTTACTATTTGCTATTCAATTTCAATTGCCAAGGATCATTCATAAAGAGCTGATATCTTATTCTGTTCAATGACACTAGCATTAAAGTACTAGTGATGATACTGGAGTGATAGAGTACCAGTAACGTTGCTAACAATACGATACCACAGTGAAATAAATTTAACCACAAATTGTAACTTCTGAAACACTGAAATTCAGTACCTAAATATTTAAAAATTTAATTATATAAGTGACTTATGGCCAGCAGAAATGCAACAGTAAGAAATTGCATTTCTAGTTATTAAAGCTGCTCAATTTTAAAGACAGTTCAGTTCAGTACAATTCTGCAAACTCAAAAACAATGGAAGCGTTTCTTTATATATACACATCTTTAAAATCTTCTGTAAAAACAATATAAATTGACTGTTACTTAACTTTCTAACCTGTACATTACTCAGGTAAAGTATCCTATCTGTAATGGAATTAAAAATCTTTTTAAAAATACTGACAAAGACCGAAGAATATATTGATGTACTCTTAATAACTCTAAATCATCCAGCTCTTTATGCCAAGAAGTGTTGACAGTACCAACTTCAAGGTCATTGTCAACTTGGTAAGTCATTAGCAAATAAAATATGGTTTAATTGGAGCAAACTCAGCAAGGAGCTGCATTATTTTAAGTGAACACTGCAATATAACTTGAAGAAGAATTACTAATCGCCACTCCCGTTGACAATGAAATGGATGAAGAAGGTGCTTTGTAACTTTTTTCTCTGACTTTCCCGTAATTAAATATGGAAATAGATTCTGTGAGGAATTAAAAGTCCCTGAGTGCATTAATTCAGGCACTAATGGACTGCCTTCCAGTGTTACAGCACACAGGTAATTCCCAGCATGTTGCCAGCATTAGCCAATGTATCAGTGTCAGACTCCAGCAGAACCTTTTAGTTTCAATACCCAACCTTGTAAAGCAGATTTAGGCTGATTACACACGCTGTTTTAAAAGGATGTATTTTTCACATTCTCAAATACTACCTGAAACTTTAGGTTTATTGATGAAACAGCTGGAGTAAGACCTGAGATGCCATTGCCTGAAGCAGTAGGCAGATGTAATACCTACATACAGTGATTATGTAGCGTTTACAGCCACCTCAATAACCTCTACCATAACAATTGTCACTGGTTTGGGTTTTAATACTTTTTTTAATAAACACCGTTCAAAAATAACCCCATTTGCACACTCTTCATCTTTCCCACCTTAACACAGCACAAACTCCCTAACACAATCATGCCATCGAGGGTTTAAACATTCACAGACCTTTTAATGCTGCTGCTTTGTTCACACACTCTCTTTTCTCACATTATGCCACAGAATTATTCTCTCTCTCCAGCTCTCCTTCCAAACCATATTTTATGGGCAAGCAGCCCTAAATCTGCAGAGTTCCCTGGTCCCAGCCTGATACTTCAGTCCTTTCACATTTTTAAAGCAACTGCCAATCTTATCAAAGCACAGTAATATTCCCATAAGAGCAAGTTAAAATGAACAGCTGTTTTGTTGGATTTTTTAAATTAATTCTGTGATATTTATAGAGTGTGCATGTTATAATGCAAATATTTCAGCTATTTAAAAATAGGATTTTAATTTTTTTTTTCTAAGAGAAGGCTTTGCAGATATTTCTCTGTACCAGAAGGCCTAGCCGAGCAACATAATGCAAATTTTTTGCTCTTCCTTGACATTGCATGTGGGCACCAATCCACCAAAGCACTTCTGCAAGTCCATAGCTTAAAATATGCAAGCAGCCCTACTGCAGTCAAATGCAACAGCTAACTATGTATTTAACTATGAACATCTAAGTGCTTTGCTGGACTTAGGCCTACATGTGTTTGACAGTAAAAACGTGCTTTGGGAATTCATGGCTTATCAAAAAATATGTACTCGTAGGAAGAAAAAAGCAGCAACCTGGGGACATTTAGATGAGTGGATTAGACTTTGAAGGCACCATGAAGGAACACTGGCCTAAAAACAGAGGTTATGGAAAATAAAAGTAAGGATTCAAACCAGCATGACGTACTGTCACTTCTCCAGGGAGAAGATGAGGCCAAAACAGCTGTTGCAAGTCCTATAAAAGAACCTCAAAATAGTTGATTATCCACTTAAGAGCTCATTTATTGCACCTGCTTTGCATGTTGCTTCTTGATGTCCTATTATATTTAAACTGTGAAAATTTCTTAAATTATTAAAGTTTATGTACTGCTTTTATTGAAGCAAACTTACGGTAAACAAAAATGTACAATAGGGTATGTTTTGCTTACAAGAAAGCACTGTCAAAATCCCTAGAAAACAGAACTGGTTTCAGAGTATTTGAAAGTTCTTTCATTTCTGATGATCATAGCACTTTAGTTTTGTATGTTCTTATACACTTGATGGCTATTATTGCTCATAAACATTTTCACAAAAAGTACTAAGTGAGCCCATTGATTCTGTAATAATTTTTAAGAAAAACATGCATCTGCAGCAGGTTTTCTGCTGAGAAACCTTGCAAACAAGTCCTTAGAAACAATTAAAAATTGTCTACTCCTAAGAGAAACAGGAAGATGACAAGACATAGGTGTGATTATCTCCACCCAGAGTAGAATCAGAAACATAATCAAGAAAAATAAAATACTTTATTAAAACCAACAGCTGCAGAACAAAATGCTCAACATAGGAATACACTCCAATGAATCCTTTAAATGTTTTCCCTTCTCCCCTTAGTTATGCTTCTTTTAAAAAAATGTTAAACTAGACCAGCATTTCTATCTGAAACATGACTAAAACAGGGCAATGAATCTGAAATGCCAAAACTATACACTATACAAACAGAAACAAAGAGGAACCAAACAAGAAACACAGGCAAGTCAAGACTGTGCTGCAACATTTCTATAACTTATTCATAAGAAAGAACAGAAGTTAGAGAAAGGGCAATGACTGCTGAGATAATCTACAGAAAGGACTTGACTTAGAAAAGTAGTGACCCACTTAAACACTTTGATCTATTTATTAGTCAGTTTCATAAATAGAAACTAATAATTAGAGTCTTGAAAGATGACCATCTTTTCCCATGAGGTGTTCATTATTTCCCTTGAGAGACAGAAACAGAACTCCTCTTTGTCCTCAAAAATCTCATTTAAAAAAAAAAATTTAAAAAAATCAATAAATATTGTAGGTAAATTAAAATCCTCTAAAAGCTTTATTTTTTTAATCCTTTTATGTAGGATAACTACTTCAGAAGCAGCCAAACTTCTTTAAATACCACCATTCTAGAAAATAAACCAACTGAAAGGTGCCATGGTGAAAGATCAAGATACCTTCCAGTCTCTAGGACCACAGGTCCAATGGAAGTTTCCTGGTCTTCTTCCAGTTTTTTTAAACTCCATTGTACCAGCATTAGGCACATTTCTTCTATAACAATAATATTTACAAATAAATTTGCATTCATACAGAACTCTACACCAAAGAGTTCTGAAATTATTGTGCACTCACATACAGCAGAACACAGAAGAAAACACTCCAGTTCTCACATTCTTAACAGTGATTAAATGGACAGCATCCATATTTTAATTCTCATGAGAAGAACTCTCACCAGCTAAATGTAGATTTCAAAAATTGTTTCTGAATAAATTACGCAAAATAAACACAAATTTGCAATAAAAAAATTCAGTTGCATAGTCTGTGAGTTCCCTTTACATTTTGTATCTCCTTTCCTAAAGGGTGAAGCATACAGGTAGCTAAAACACTACCTCAAATTGTCCTAGAGACAGAAACTCACTGCAGATGGAAATTCTCACATTCCCAACCACATTTTCAGTATTCCATTGTTTTAACCCCAGGGGTCAACTAAGTACCACAGAGCCACCCACTGACTCCCCCACCAGCAGGATCAGGGAGAGAATTGGAATAGTGAGAAAGCTCGTGGGGTTGAGATGAAGACAGTTTAGTAGAGAAAGCAAAATTCATGCACGTGAGAAAATCAAGACATGAAACTCAGTCACTGCTTTCCTTGGGCACACAGGTGCTCAGCCATCCCTGGGAGAGCAGGGTCCCAATCCATGTAACAGGGACTTGGGAAGACAAACCCCATCAGCCCAAGCTGCATAAGCTGATGCCATATGGAATGGAATATCCCTCGGGTCAGCTGTCCCAGCTGTGCTCCTTCCCAACTCCTTGTCCATCCCCAGCCTCCTCACTGGCAGGGCGATAGGAGAAGCAGCAAAACCTTTACGGGTGCAAGCTCTGCTCAGCAACAATGAGAATATCCCTGATTACAGACTTGAATACTCAAAGACTATTCATTTCGCTTATTCAGTGTTGAGAAAACATGATGCCTTGTATTTGGACAGCAGCATTCACCACAAACACAATTCCCAACAAAAAAAATGCAGAACACTGAATGCTGGGGTGAGATCCCTAGAAAAAGTTGATATCTGGGTCTCTATGTGGCTCTGCTGCCCCCTAATGCACTTCTTGGATAAATAATTACAGGGGGAAAGAGTGACCAAAAAGAAAGAATTCATTATTCTCTTCTTTATTTTGCTTCATTATGAACTATAATTCGCTGCATGCATTAATTATTACTCAAGTATCCCCTTAGCGTTTATGACAATCTACAGCTGATGTTGCTGCTTCAGAATCATCTGCATTAGGGAACAGTGAACAGTAGCTGTTAAGACCCATCAAAGGCAAGGCATCCTTGATCTGCAATTTAAGAAGATGTGACAGAAACACTGGAGAACATCTTTGTTATTGAACTACAGTATTGTAAAAAAAAAAATAATTTTTTTTTAAAAAAAAAAAAATCTATCTTGCACCAGAACTTGAGAGTTATAATCCAGAGTTGACAGAATTTGAATGTGTCATGTCTCAGAATAGTTTTAAAGTAGAACTGCTAATCTGTAAAAGTTATCTTAATATGAGAACATAATTTTTTCCAGTGTAGATTTGACAGCAGATTTATAGCCTACCAGCTCTAAAAGTGATTTAATAATAGAAAATTTTTAAAACATAATAAATTCTTTGAGCAAGCAGTAAGTTGAGCTAGAACTAAGAAAATACAGACATTACAAACAGATTTCAGAGTAAAACTAATGTGACACTCCACAGACTTTGAAAATTAGTCCTTTTTGCCACAGACTGATATAGACCTGCCAAGCGCTCTATTAGCAGGAGTCACACAATTAAGCCCCCAATATATTTTTAAAATATATTAATATATCACTATCCTGACCTACAGTGATACACTTTAGTTAAGGATGAAAATGTCAAGATAAAGTTTATAAACAGGAAAAAAAAAAAAAAATCACTGATAGGTTTTTGGTTGTGGTTTGGTTGACAACTCTGCAGGCAGATTGCTCTGCAAGATACTTTAGATTTGGAACTTGTATTTTTAATAGTTAAGTTTTCATGTATTACTGTATGTCTGACACTTTTAAGAATAATTACAAATACTACAATATATTAAGATCCTGAAAACAACAGAATTACCAAAGCTCATTACAAGTCATCACTTTCCTAAATTACAAAATAATGATAAAAATTTTTTCAATAATTCAAGAATTCATATGATTCAACAGGTCTCACATACTGAAAACTTACATTGAATGCTAGAACTTCAAGAGTTTTCTGCAACAGCCCTCCTGTAGCTTAGAAACAATATCAAAAGTCTAAATACTGCATGACTTTATTACATACATGAAATATGAAATCTCTTTTACATACATATTTTTAATCTATTACTATCTTTCTTATGAAGGGATTAAAGGGTGGGAAACATCATTAATTAATTAGCTACTTATTCTTTTTTAATTGTAATTAAAGGCTGGGGAAGATTCAGGAAAAAAAAATATCTTCATTGCTCATTATTGTTTATGATGCATTATGACTGATTTTATCATTCCAGTACACAATTTAATGCAAACAGCCTTATCACCTTTTCCCACTTGGGACTGTGCATAGCAATCGGCTTGTCTGAAATGATTGGACAGTTAGAAAATACATGACAAACACAACTATAACATGGATTTTTTCATTGCCACTTACCTCCATGCTTTAGACAGTCTAATTATTTCTGTAGTTGCACTGGTTTATGTATTTTGTAGCTGTGGGCACAGCTACTACTTCAGAGTCATGCTATGCTCTTGTTCTATAATGTTTACTCTACACATTAAAGATCCAAAAGCTGAATTTACAATTTTCTTCTTGTCAGAAGGACTTAATTATACATCTAAAATGGTTTCCATTTCAAGTTATAAGCATCACTCTTCTTTTAGAGTAATAAGTACTGCCTGAGGCAAACAGCATCCCTGCTCAGCTTCCAGTAGTAAGAGACACTATTCCCATACATTTATCTTTGCTAGCAGCTAGGGGAAAAGAGAAGTCGAAAAATCTCCATACAATGCTTCGATGTACTCAAGAAAGCATGAAGATCTTCAGGGGCTACATTATAAGAACCTTATGAGAGAAAAATAAAAGAAGACACTAGGGGAAACACATAGGATACATGAGCACAAAGAATGATTGTAACAAATGGTTTCTTCCTAACTTTTTTCCCCCACTGTTGACCAATTTACTTGAAACAAGAGGATATTCTGATCAAATCTGTTGTAAGAACACTGCTGACTGTTGTCATCCTAAGTACAAGGTTTCAAATTTAGATCTCCACCTCCACCTTACTGTTTACCCCTGAAGTTGCAATGGAACTCAAACATGTTAAACTGGGATCACTGCGAACACATACTCTGTGGAAGTGGTAAGTGGGAAGTGTCGGACCAATAAAAGAACATTGACTAGATTAAGACTGAATCTATTTCTCTACGAATAAAGCAATGCTTAACTGCAGATTTATTTTCAGCTGAGATTTAGTTGTGCTCATGTTACCGTCTGCAGCAGCAGTGAAAACTACTCCAGTAGTTTCAATTTACTAGTCACTTTATTTCTAAACAGCAATAAAAGAGAACAAGAAAAAAATATTATAATTATTATTACATCATTATAATAATTATCCTTATCCAGCTAGGCTCAAAAGAGGCTAAACTATCTCCTGGAGTGATTATTGCTAATGTTTATAAAATATTATTACATGGTCTGCTGTTTTCATTTTGATTTCCCAAAAAAATCTGCAGTGACAAATGCTGCCCACATAACATTTTTTGCTCCCACCCCACAGTGGCTGAGCTACAAGGACAGTTCCAGCCCTGTACAGCATTGATTTCCAGGCTGCTGACCACTGGCCTCAGTGTTTGCTCCCGAAATGCAGAGCTCCATTCAAACATGCCCCCTTTTTGCTTCAACCCCAGAGCAGCCACATGAGCTGTTTCTTTGCACAAGGTCTGTCATTAAAGAGTACAGATTATTTCCTAAAGACACTTGATACCACATCCTGGCAGATCTTTTCAAACCATAGAGAAAATATGGGAAAACAAAGATAAAGATAAACAAAGTAGCACATTTTCTTCTTTGACATTAAATTTTAACTCATAAGGATTTAACTCTCAATAGAATTCTTTTTCCTTACCATTAGACTGGCATTTAAAAGAAAAAATACAAAGGTTAAAAATATTCACTCCCCTTCAAGGGTACTAAGAGGTAGAATTTCTTGCAAAGGTTTTCAACAATAGATTCGTAAAAAGGACTGAAAAAGCAGCACACAGCTCCAGGAAAAGAAGTACTGCAGCGGTGGCTATAGATGGCGTATTTCCCCAAATTTTCTCAGCTCCGTGGGTAAACTGAACTCTGCCCACTTCATCATTGCAAACATGATGCAGCAGAAAGCTTTAGCCTTTCCAGTGTTTTCAGGAAATAAAAGAAAAAAGGATAATGTCTTCAGGCTACTGCAGCTCCAAGAATAAACATATCAATACCATACTATGCACTCACATGAAGAAATCATGCTCCATCCACATCTGTTCTAGAATTACACACAGTAAGGATCACTTTTAAAAGCTGCTATAAGTGGAAATCAATAATAACACTCTTCTGTTGCAAGTGATATTCTTCCCATTTAGGTGAAGTATTTATGATTTTTATTTGGGTTAGTTATGTGAAATGTTAATGGAGCTCTCACATGAAAAAATATCTTAAATATGGATCAGAGTTCACCCAATCTGGGCCTCTGATCCAGGACAGCCACTGTCCCCTGTGCCAATACCTGCATCCAGGGTGTGGAATGCCCTGAAAATTGCTTCTCTAACCATTTCTGGAGAAGGCTTTGTGCAATAGAAACTGCAGAATTCTGCTCCTCTCTTTTTCTGCTATCATCCTTAATTGAATTTGTTGTAGCCATATATATATACATATATACACATACATACATACCTATATACATCTACACATACATATATATATTTGTATCTATCTGAAGCTGGAAAGAAACTGCTGTGATATAGAAATCTCATTAAGGAGAGTAAGCCAATAAAAATAGATGCACTTTTTGTCTCCAGTGAAAATTTACAAGATTCACACAGACATCTCCATAGAAAACTGATTTCACAGCACGAAACTAAAGATCAAGATATAAAGTTTGCCAAAATAACCAAATAAAGAAATTTTTTAAAAGTTGTATTTTGGCTGGTTTACATGAGAAGTCCCAGTCTTCAAATCCAGTATCTGAGACAGAGGCATTAAACATGAGGGAAACTTTCCTAGTGAAGAGTGTTTTATGAAACTTGTAGAAATAAAATCATGTAAATAGATATTCTTAAAATAAAAATTTAAAACATAAATCATCAAATATATTTAAAAGAGGTGCCCAAGCAATGTGAAAAGGTGCTTTAATAATGCTCTATCACTATTTCTGATCCACCTAAGATCATTTAGACTCTGAATTTAGTCTAGTCTGAATTGCGCTATACAAAGATGCTGATTAAAGACAACATCGTGAGAGATGAGTTCATCTAAAATTTAAAAAAAAAAAAAAAAAGGCAGGGGAGGAGGGAGACAGGAAAAATGGCTTATTACAAAAGAAACAGTGATGAGGTAAGCTGAAGATCATCAAATCACCAAGAGAGTAAATTACAAACATTTTAAGATCGTGCAGATGAAATAGTCCAGATTTCTAATCCTGGGCCAGATGTTTTTTTGTCGGGAATATTCCCAAGAGATTATTTTCCTTACCCTAGCACTCCTTTCTACATTCTGCTGCAAATTCGGCATCTGTTTCATTTTTCAAACCTGTCATATGAAAATATCCAGCCATAGCTTTCCAGCAGAATTCTGTCTACAGCTCAGACCTCACTCGGTTCACATTTCACTCTGTTCATGCAATCTTACAGCAGATTGGAAGAAGATATTTTGATTCATTTTCTTTTCCCATTGCGGCTGAAACTAATGGTACCATTTGGGTTACTGAATGGATAAATTCCATGTATAATGTTTGTGTGGAGAAAAGGAGATGCTGGTCTGGTTGAGGACAGGTCTGGTATAAAGACATACTTGTTCCAATTGTTTTCACTAGTTCCAATACTGTGTTCTAATTTTTCATGCATGTTTTCTCTTTATCATTATTTATATACATTTCAGTTGCATCCAAAACATCAAACTCAGGATTCAACTCTCCATGCATTTAAGTACAGCTCATACACACATGAAAATACAAAAGACTTCTGCAGATGGAGAAATTCCAATGCCATCACCAAAATAATTTTTAAACAAGCAAGTGTGGTCCCAGATTTGCAATTCATACTGCCACAGTATGTTAATAACAATTGCACAACATCTAAGACATGCAGTAGAGGTTAAAGGTAGCATGTGCTGTTACTTGTTAAAGCTGAATATTAAATTTCTAGAGTGGGGGGGAAAAGCTAAAGAAGTGGGGTTTGGGTTTTCATTGTTTGCTTGTTTTAAAGGTTGTTTCCCCAATCATAATGATTTTATGAAAGAAAAAGATGTCATGAACAAAAGCATTATATTACAGCTGTGGTTCAGGAGATGTTCTCAGCTTTCACAGCAGGTAATATAAACACATTATATATTGTAATTCTCTCCAAAGGGGTCATTACTACATACAAAATGCTTTGGAAGTTGCCTTTGACCACTTAGTACTCTGCATTCACACATGCTGTGTGTGCATCTATGTACCTTTGCTATCAGTTGAAACAACCTTTGAGAGGAGCTGGTTAAAAGGTGGCTTTGTGAAGAACAGTCATCTTCTGCTACAGAACATCATTATAGCTGGCTTGGTCCTTTGGAAAACAAGCTCCAACAGCTATCTCAAGAAGCAGAACAGCAAACTCTACCAGCCATGGATATATTTTTATTAGTTCAAAGTTCCTAATTACACACTTTGTATTCAACCATGCACGTCAAAAGGAATTGCAGGGGGTTTTGCTATTCTTTTATCACATGAACATTACTAAAAGTACCAATCTGTGACTACAAACCATGGAGTGGCTCATAAGAAGTGCTGAAAATGGATTCATATTTAGTAAGAAAAGAAGTATGCTTATTGGCATGCAAGACTGTCACAAGCCCACCCTTCTCAAAAGAAACTGCTGAAGCAACATGATCTACACAGCTAGCTGAGTTTAGTATGTTCTATCTGTTGTTTTCTTTAGGAACCAGAAAAGCAAACACAGACAATATAAATGTGTCACCAGAGTAGTCTCATCTCACATACAACACACTTTCCTTTGTTAATAAACTTTTGGCATTTTTTTTCAGCTCACAGCTGAGAAACTTCTCTTCCAAGTTTCATGGCCTTACAAAACAGATAAAATACATTAAAATTGCAGGTTTTAAAAATCACTGTATTCAGGATGCTTGAATTTTTCTTTATTATGTTAAAACCATGGTAATTCCAAAAGAAAAATTAATCTAGTCTGGAAAATACAACTATTACTGGGTTTTATTAGGTTAAATAAGAAGTATACCATGGAGTCTACATAAATATAATATTGAAGACTTTAGTAAGTTTGAATAGAATAGAGAGGAGGAAGAAGTCAGCCTTGTCTCATTCATAATGCCATTAAGTGAAAAGCAAGTGTGATGAAATCAGTGCACAATTCCATATTCATAACAATGAATGAGATCAGGATCTACAAGGACCAGCAGTTACAAAGAACAGGTCATGGGATCCAAAGCCATTCCTGATTCAAATGCAGCCAGAAGTCTTAACAGAAGTCAGCTTCCCCTTGACAACTGTTCAGCAGCCGGTGGGAACTGAGAGCATAGTGTTCTTACTCCAGTTGCCAGTGAACAGCTGCCTGGCTTGGAAAAAAAGCAGCATCACAAACTGTCAGCAAGACAAATCAGCAGACTCAGCTAATGTATCCTTATTTTGCAGTGGCCAAAGCCATGTGGCTGCACTAAGCCTCACAACAGCCCTGAATGCACAAGCCCTCCTGAAGTTTCAGCATCAGCCTTGGCTGAAGGACTACAGTGGTACAGTCACATAATATCTGGTTGGGTTTAAGATCCAGCTGTGCTTGCCTGTCTGCCTTTAACACACCTGGGGGTGTTTATGGGGGATTGTGTGGGTGCACAGGCCATTCTTGCCCTTTATCACCTTCCATCAAAAAATCAGTGAAGTAAGCAGAGCATTTTGTTCATTAAACCTTCTGCTAAATGAACATCCACAAAATCCTTGCCTAAATAAGTAAAATAACTTAATAACTAAATCTGTCTCCTGCTAAATGTTGAAGTTACCAAACTGAGCCTTTGGTAAATCCAAAGTGGGCCTTTTCCTAGTAACTTCTTACCATTGAAGAAACATAACCCACGAGCAAGACAGAAGGAAAATGACTCAAGCTTCCAGCTCCTCAGTGTTCTGGGCACGCAGAGGTATCGCTTCACTGCCACCCAAGATCCCACCCACGTTCAGAAGCAGCACAGATTGCTGAGCCTGAGCTTGGATGTCTGAGTTGCTGTTACATTCACCAGCTGCAGGTTTGCCAGGCTGCAGCTTTCTCAGCCTGTATCTTCAGCTCACGCGTTATGTGATCATTCACACCACCTCTATAAATTGCCACCAGCGTGGAATACCTGCACTCAACGCTCGCATCAGCCGGCTGAAAATAATCACCAGACCCTAAAGCTGAAGAATACTTAGGATCACCTGCTCTCAAAGGAAAAGTTGAATTTTGTCTCAGAACAGAAGCAAGCTGAATTCAATTTTGTTCACCAAGCCAAGAGACACCCTTGCACAAGCCTGCCCAAATGAAAACTACATCAAGATTTCCCATTTAAAATACAACCAAATTCCACCTTACAGAAGCACCAGAATTCATACTTGGCTGTGTGTGAGTCCTGGACAATTAGAGTGAGGTTTGTTCGCAGTCCTACACTTATTATTCTATTTTAGGAAGTAAAAGGCTTATCCCTTCTTTCTTGTCTCATCAGTGGCTTTATGCAGCCCGTGGCCAGTTTCCCTGGTAACCATAAAGCCAGGTGGAATGTACAGATGCCATGTGGAACTGCACTCCAGCAGCAGGCAGCGAGGGGTCAAGGTGAAAGGACTTCATGGATATACACTTCTCCAAGCTTTTAGAAGTTAGTGGCTGTGTCAGGGGTGAAGCGACAAGGGAGGGTCCAAAGCCAAGCAAAAGTGACTACAAGAGGGGGAAAAAAAAAAAAAGACAAAAAATTGGAAAACTAAGACCATGAAAGCAAAAAACTAATTGGAGTATAAGGTGGAAAGATGTGACCCATCTCTAGAAACACCACTTGCATCAGCAAAACTCAGTATTTGTTCTTTGCTCTGCAAAGACATGTACATACTGAAACAGGACTTGCACATTTGGGGTTCTGGTGGGTTCTTGCCCTCTACTATTTGGCACACTTTTGTTTTTAAAAAAAGTACTACAGAGAGGCTTTTACTAAAATCTCACTGCTAATCCCTTTTGGGATATTTGATAGCATGCCAGCTGTATTGTGAGCTCAGAGGCAAGCAATGTAGGCATTTTACACAGCAAGCACTATAGGCTCTACAGCTGCATTCCATAACCTCCCCCTAATACACAAAGAGCACTTCTGGGGACTCCTTTTCCTGTGCATGAGCCCCCCTCCACCTCATTTGTAAATGAGCTTCTCATTCCCATTTGTGAATGTATAGCACCATTTGGTAATTCAGCCCTTAAGTCCAGGCAAAAGTTACATTAGAAATGACTTTTCCTGGGAAAGTAACAGGAATGAAACAGCAAGTCAGCACAACTTGCCTGATCATTGTGGAGGAGGGCTTGTGAGGCTCAAAAATCTTTCAGTATGTTCCAGCTAGCAGCCACATGCACATCTAATTGCAAAAAAAGTCTGTTAGAGCTGGTGGGAAAGTGGAAACAGCATGAGGATGAATCCGGTGGAATGGCAAAAGGCTAACATTGTCCTTCAGAGCTCCTAGGTTTTGCCCTGCCCATACGTACTTCCATCCCTTCGCTTCCTCTGGAAAATAAAGTGTAAATCCTCCTTCTGTCTTTCAGCTTAAGTTGGATCTCTCCCAAGCAAATCTCACTTCAGTATTAATAAATATAGAAATAAAACTGTAATGCATTGTGGATCTAACAGAACACTTGCCAAATAATATACTCTGTTATTCCACTAATATATGTACAAAAAATATGTGGAAAGGAGGACACACCATATTAACACCTCTAGAAATGTAAATTCTGCAGGGAATGAAAGACCTTAGCTAAGGTCTATATATGTTGCTAAAATACCTGTTTTGTAAACAAAGATAAAGACAGAGCAGTGGCACAGAATTTATGATCCAGCCTACATGCTTGAAGGTTACTGATGAAATAGGAAAGGAATATTTCTTTTGTTTCAAACACACTGCTATAAAGACAGTTCAAGTGTAAAATCTGAGTAGTGACTGATAAGTCCAATCAGCACTTTACAGAAATAAAGATTGTTCCCAAAATGTTAAGCAACATTGTGCACTTCTACTGTTATTCTCGGAAAAATATATTACATAAAAGTTTCCTCTGACACGAGATCAAACTTTTACAAATATTTTCTGAACTATTGATGTTTTTTACAAAGTACAAATGTTTTGCCACATGGATGACTTCGTGCAATAAAAGTTTTTCTGGATACTTCCAATTTTGATCTCAAATAATACCTTCAGCTGTCGGATTTTTTTTCAGTTATTTAGTTTTCAACAACATGTATGGATTTCTCAAGCATCTTCAGAAACATATCCAACTTAGTTCCACTCCTTCATATATTAAAAAAAAACCCTACAAAAACTTTTCTAATTCAAGCATAAAAAGAGAGCAATTTTAAACATGGGAAGGAGATTAATGTCCCAGTGATTAAATATGCATTGATGTTCAGTTCTTTTGTACTTTTTGTGACTTCTGGTTACCTTCTCTGTCTAACTTACCATGGACAACTACAGCTACAACAAGCCTGTCCTGGAGTCAGTTTTCTTCTCAAACTAAATTTCCCTTCCTCCCACATACACATTCATGACAGAGGATCCCAGGCAAAGACATTTGAGTTTTTAGCCATCTTTTTAAATTAAGTAATCTGACAGTCTCTTCCACTTAGCTTTTAGGAAAGATGTCCATGCACTTGAATTCATCTTGAATGAAGTCCACAATTGCTTCCTAGTGCCTGCTCCCACATAATGCAGTTTCATGTCCTGCTTGGCAATTCTAGCTCACAACTAAACTCAGTTAGCAAAGTACATACTGCTTAGATTCCCTGGGCCTTTTGCAAGACCTCTGGAAATGGAAAGGTTAGTGTATAAACCACACATATTGTGTCACAGTTCATCAAATGTTACTGCTTGCCCCAAAGCCACAGAAGCTGACAGGCATCCTATCAGCAGTGTAAAATGTCTGTGTTAATGATCTCAACACACAATTTTCATGGGCAGCTTTAGCTGCTGAATTATCTCAAGTACCCAAAGGCTATTTCAGCTTTGACATCACACACAATGAATCAGGGAGTCCTACTCTGCAACACCTTCCATCTTCCTCCCCCATATGGCTCCTTCCTTCTCCAAATCACCAGAACACACCTAGCTTCCAGCACTTCCTTGTGCAACCTAACACTGCCATCTCATCAGAGAACTGAAAGCAGTCTTCAGCCTGCTCCCAAATGGAAACGAACTCTAGAGAAGGTGTTTTGCTGGGTTGGCATGCATTCAGCAGAACAATTATGGAATGAAAGCTCGTACGTCTGACTCTTTCCAAGCTAATTTCGTGCCATGTGCCTAAGTGGCACGTTCCTTGGGGCTCTCTGCTGCATCAAAGGCTTTAGACATCAGGTGCAATGCAGCGCAAAAGCCTGCGGTTATCTTAGACTCATCACTGCAACCAAGCTAATCAGATCTTTTCGAAAATCTGATTAATAGGGAAGTCATATTCGTGCACCTGAGCTGCCTGGTGAGAGACCAGAGGAAACCTGGGCAAGGTTTCAAGCTTTGGTTCTTTGCCAACTCTTCAACATTCTTCAGTCTGGATGTTTCAACTTTCAATACCTGAATTAGCCAGGGCTTTTTTCTCTGCAAAGTTACACTGTTTCTTTGCTACTCTCAGAAGCTGAGAGCAGACTTTGTGAGAGATTACAGCCTGGCACACTGTTGACATTTGAGCATGTCACCAATAGAAACAGTAGTTAACAGAGTCACATCATCTTATTTCTCTGCTGACTTGAGAAAAGGGCTAGAATGGCTGATATTTTAATCTCTTTTTTACCTACTTAGAATTAAATATTTGTAAATCAGAATCCCAAGTGCAATGAAGAATTTAAGCAATAGAACACCTTAGGTACTGTTACGATATTTTTGACTCCTCATGGCAGAATTTCCAACTGTTCTGTAAAACACTCTACGAGCCCAGGTATCAGAGAACACTGACTTTCAGACTCTCTCAAGCAAGGCCACATCACATCAATATTCATACAGACAAAACACTCCTCTTTAGTATTCTCACTAGCAGTTGCTTTGTCTTATGCTGGGGCTTTTCATCTTTAGCCTCAAATTCCAATGAACAAGAAATTGGCATTCTACCAATTTACTCTAGAATGCCTCACGGGGTTTTGACTAGGTGAGGAAGAAATATCATCTCATACTTTTAACAGCTCAAATGAAATTTCTTTTTTCTTTCTAGTTCGCAAGTGTCTCTTGGCCAACTGAGATGGATGAGTAGTTCTAAGGCACATATTACAGACTTGTTTGAGCTTTGGATAATGGGATTTCTTTTCCTGCAGGTAAACTCTGCAGCATCCTCAGAGCTGGGTCACTTAAACTGTCTACCAAAATTCTTCTTTTTGTCCATTACAGTAAAATAATGATCACAAGTTCCCTCTTGAAAGATAACATCATTTAAACTGAGGCAATCCAATTTCTTGGCTCTGCCTTCTGCACATAGGATATTTTCCCAGCCTGTTCTTATTTTACACCCTTGCTTACCTAAGCCCTTTGGATGTTCAGCACATCTTGTGCAGAAAGCAGGCCAAAACCTGGTTCTTCGTTTGCAAGCTAATTATTTAGATCCTGCACTACTTACAGCATCTTATCTAAGCATTTTCCAAGTTCACCAACAGCTTCCATGTCTCCTTCATTTCCTGGAAAACTTTTTGGGTCATGACAGCCAGGTCACTGAGCACCTCATCAATCTCTCTTGCTCTTATAGACAGAGAGCTCTGTGATTTGGCTTCCACATTCACTCAGACACTTTAAATTGCAGGGCCAATGGAGTTTTTATCTCCCCTGACAAAGCATTGGAGGTCTCCCAGAAGAGACTGGGAAAAAATATTTTTCAAGATCTCTAGTTCTTCTGTCTCATTTCTTGGACTTCNAGTGCTTTCAGCATCTCTGTAACAGTTCAGGGCATCAGCACACAAAGCCAGCAGCCCAAAGTTACCAAGATTCATCCCCACCTTCACCTGCCAGTTGTCTCTCTGCTGGTAGCTGGAGAACATAGAAGTCATGCCACAAGCTCTAGACTGTGATGCTACTGCTAAGGCACCTGTAGGGCTGCCTCCTGTCTGGCACAAAGCAGAGGCTGCTCACCTGCAGGGCAGCATTTCTGTTTGGTGTCAGATAAACCTTAAACCAAACAATAAAACCCCCCACACCACTGAACTAAGCATGCCCAGACAGATATAAAAATTGCACAGTCTAAGGACTAGCTCTTGTCTGGATCAGTGCCACAAGATATTAGACACTGGAAGTAACTAATTGAACTTTAATTGCTTATGATTCCTATAGCACTACAAATTCCAAAGCACTCAAAAACAGAGTGCCTCACCTTTCAGATGTTGATAAATTAAGAGATGTGTTGGCCAATTGCCATCTATTTGCAACAGCACAGGTTACACTCCACTTTTAATATAGAAACCCCATTTTCCTGTAAAGCAAATTTGAATTTGTCTTTCCTGAACATGGGCAATCGTAGTTATGTAGAGATACTAAATAAGATCTAACCACTAAGAGCCATCTTACAGCTTGAATTTTCATGCTGGAAGCAGATCAAGACATCAGTGAGATGCTAAAGAGGAGGTATTATTAAGGATCTGTATATTTGACAACCTAAGAGGAGATAAAGCCCTAGATTAATGCACATGTCCCTCTTAACTGAAGGCTCTTAAGCCCCATGTAATCCATTGCAAAAGAAAAAAGAGGATCCTTGATTAGAGGCAAGACTGCAAGAAGTGCAAAACTCAGCCCACATTTATTCCCTTGTTTCACTAAAGTAGAAAGACTGAAAAGACTAAAATGGTTGGGGTTTGTCACTTTCTGCTTGTTTAATCCTTTGCTGCTAATGATCAGGTTAATGCAAATAGGCTCAGGAAGAAAACCGAGCTACATTTTGAATTTTTTTTAAATGTCTATTTATACTTATTTTTTATTTCCAGCTTGTCCACATAGATTTTTGTGTTGCTTTAACTAAGGCCCAGATACAGCAAAAGAGATACAAAAACACACCTACAGAAGGACTCTAATTATGCCAGGGCAACATCCAGTTCAAATGCCTGTAATCAAAATTCATGTTGGCAGAAAATTTATGCTGAACTAGTAAATATTACACTGTACTTAGAACTGACACAATTGAACTGTTACACAACTCTTTAGCTTACAAAGAGATTATTGCTCTTATTGCTCCTACCAAAACAAATACTCAATTTCAGCAACTACTGTCCCAGCATTAAGAAAATTGTCTTCATTGTCATCAGTACCAGAGTGCTTGATATCTTTTAGACCTCTTTCCTCCTCAGTCCTAGATGCAGTAGTCAAAGCATTTCCTCAGTGCTGTCTGAGGGCTGCAATTGTGCTCTGCCTGTGCTGAAAACCTTATGCCCAGTCCATTTAATTTCTCCGACAATCTCTCATGAAGCACAAGTCTTTTTCCCTCACTGAGCTCATTAGTATCTATTCCCACTCCAGCAGGTAGATCTCAGACTTCCAGGGTCTTTTACTTGAAAGACTATTTTATTGGCAACTGTACACAAAGAAAAGTATTATTATGAATAAAAGATTAAAGGAAATCAGTGGCTACCGACCATTCAATAAAAGTAACAACAGCTATGCCAGCAGAACTTTGTAGTGCAAATCTGACCTAAATGACTACTTGGAGCAAATTTGAGAACGAAAAGTGTGTTTACATACTAACATGCAATTGATATAGTTAAACAATAGACATTTTACTGACACACTGATGCCTGCATAAAGGTGACAGCTACTGCTAGTTATACATGTGTAAAGTATCTCTTCCTCATCAAATTGCTTCCACACTCAGGATTCTATCAGCATGCCAGTTTTAAATATAAAGGAAAAAAGCTTATTTTTATTTACTAAACTCATAGCACCACACAATATTAGGATCTGCTCTTTAAAGGTTTGGGAAACATATAATTTAAATTAAGCAACTAGAAAAACCAGAACAAACACCCTTTCCCTCAGCTACAGAACACTTATTTTCCAAGGTTTAGTCATGCTTTGATAGTTATTCTGCCTCTGCCCAGAAAAATAACAGAATTTCTTCCAATAGATATATTTGCATCTCAATATATGTCCTTGGTAACACATGGTAAGACTTTAGTGGTTTTTCTAAAAGAAAAGAATTCTCTGTATGTCTCAAAAATATGGCATACTCTTGTTTTTAAGCGTTTGTCAGGTAGTATAATATGTACAGCTCTGTCTCTGAATTGTAAATCATTTAAAAAAAAAAATCTCACAGAGGAATGGTAAATTCAGTTGCTGGAAGTGGTACTAATTCATATAGGAAGAGGAATGACTAATCTTTTGTGAAAAATTATCTCAGTGTATTCAGCCAACACCAGCCTCATATCTGTCAGGCTCAGAGAATTTCTGGGAATCTAAAGAGCCTGACATTCCTGTCAGCTCCAACAACGTGTACCCTTAATCAAGAGATGCACATGTACATCGATGAGACATCATTCCTGTCAACTGATCTGAGGGTTCGGCTGCAAAGAGAAGCTATGCCAGAACTCACAAGGGTGTGAATGTAACCTGTCCACACCAGCAGCTTGCATTGAACTGGTATCCTGTGGTAGCTCTTTTATCCTTTTTCCCCTTTAACCGAGGACAAATATGAAAGCAATTGGTATTTTGCTGGTTTTTATCAACTTTAGGTTATATTTGATGTCTCATTTATGTCCACCTTTAGATTTTAATAGGATTCTTTATGTGGTACATTGGGGGAAAAGGATGCACTTACATAAAAAGAAAAAGAAATTAAAATAATATATTCAGATTAATTAAGATCCAATAGACTTAGAACACTAAGAGAAGTGAGAACATATACAGATATGTTTAACTGAAGCATATTACCTATGGTGTTAATTTAAAGATGCTTGCAGCAGTATAGAAATCACTTCTTGAAATAAAAGATTGAGAAGTTTTACTGGGGATTACATGCAAAAAGTTTGCTGAATCTGCTTCTGGATATATAAGATAGCTCATAGGCTGTAAGTATTTCCAAGGAGGCCATCCTTGAAACAGTATGAAGACTAACCTCCTATATTTCTTTTGCAACCATTTAATTTTTTCAGATTGTTCCAAATATAAATTATATATGGAAAAACCAGCAAAAACACATCAATTGTTGTGCTTGTTTTCTGGAGTATTTCTTATTCATTAAACTCTGAGAACTAGAACATGAATGATAGTAATTTAATAATCTGAATCTATCGGCCTGGGTTTTCTTCCTCCAAAGAAAATGAAAAGGAGACAGTGCATTGCATACATCCTTCCCAGTCTAGATACTTCTATCTGTGGTGCACATTCACCCTAAAATAGAGGCAGACAGCATAAAATGCCTGGAACGCAGTCTGTCTGCTCTTTTTCCTTCATAATTATTTTCTTGCACTGTCTGTGATGAGATGCAAGTGACAGTCTCGGTTTCAATCTGGAATTTCACTTTAGAAAGCCCAAGCATGACAAGTTAATTCTGTTACACAGAATGTCTGCTGAACGCTCTGCAAAGCCCTCAAAAATAACATCTTTGATGTGTGCCTCGGCAGGGCAGCCAGGCAGCAATCACACTTTGCAAGGGGAATAGAGTCAAGATCACCAAGAGCCCTACAACTGAGCAAATACATACAACTTCAATGAGTTTCGGAAGGCAAAAATTAGAATAATAAACATTGGCCATCCCTCTTATCTTAATTTAGCTCTACACTACACAGTGAAATAGCATAAGTTCCCAACATATTTCAGGACTTGAGAACAATTTTTTTCTTCAGACTTGTTCACCACCATTTTGCTCATTTAACATACCTTACAGAAATTTAAGTCTACATAATGAAAAATTATCACAGTTCTTACCCAAGAAAATGAAACTACTATAATTCAGGAACTGCAATGAAGGGTAGGAAGTATGATTAACTATCATTTTCAACAACAAAACAAGCTCAGCAAGATAGCAGGCATACCAAAATGCGTTGAGCCACCTGTGTCATTATAAGGTTCCTCTCACTTGGCAATTACAAGTTTCAATCTGCAGTAACTCAGTTTAAAGAACTGCTACAACAGCAAATCTATGCATTCAGCCTCCCCTGAGCACATTGGTTAAATCACTTAGGATCATACAGACCAGCTATACCTGAAGATTACTAAAAATATATATTAAATATATATATATTTAATATCAATTAAATTAATTGCTTATTTCTTGTACATGTTTTAAGTTAGGGGTGGAGAAAGAGTAGGAAGAAAGAGAAAGGCAGGAGCTAATGATTCTGAACAGCATGTAAGCTGTTCAGAATTGTCATGTTTTCCTCATAATCTCAAGAAAACACCCTTGCCCTACAAGGCAAAGACAAGTTCCTCTTAAATAGGACTAAAAGGACATCTGCAACCTCTGCTTGCAGGGCTTGGCAACTGTGAACAGAGTAAAATAGCACAGGCAAGGATTCTGCAGTGGGGCAAGGCAAAAGAGTTGGTAGGAAACATACATGTGCCAATAAAGTCGATAGAAGAAACAGTCTACAGTTCAAAGTATTTATAATTTCAGCACAAAATGTCAAGTTTAATTTATATGCTTCTAGTCTCTTCCAAACATTCTAAAAATCAACAAGCAATTTGAAGACATCATGAATGCTGATAAAAATAAGTTAGTAAAAGCTTCTTTTTTAAGACCAGTCATGCAGATTTCATACACTTAGATTCTTGCACTCAGACTTAGCAAAAAATAAAAAGGTATTTTTTCTTCTTGTTCAAAAGCGCCCCAAAAAATAGACTCCATGTAAATAAAAGGTAACCTCTTCAAAATTACAATATAAATCAGCATGAAAGCAAACTTAAAAAGCAAACTCCATTTTATTCTTAGGCACATCATATCTGTTCAGATTATCTCCTTTGATTTAATTGGAATTGTATCTTTTTCGCTGAAATAAGAACACTGGGAAGCATGGCTAAATTATCTTTTGATTTTTCTGTACTTTTATTGTGATGTCTTGTAAACCCAAAAATCATGGCTCCAAACATGGAAAAGATCAGAAGAGTCCATTCTCCCTCCAGACAAGATAAATCTGAGTCATTAAAAATGCATGGAAAGTTACAGTAGGTTACAAGGACTCCACTAAGGGGTTATTTGAGCTCATTTTCAATATAGAAAATGATCATTTTTCACATCACTGGCCAATTAAATGGGTTCAAACAAACCTCTCATATCCTGGGGCAATGCAAATTTGCAAGTAAAAAAAACAGTACTCAATCTTAGAAATCCAAAGTAGGAGATCAAAAAAAAACACATAACAATACCACAATGCAAATGAGATTTTGCCTGGGAAATAAAAAGCTCTGCAAAAAAGTCCACGACAGCAGAATTCCTAGAGCTCAGAGTTCTATAAAGCCAGTTAGCAGGGTTTGACTCATCTTCTTTGAGAACAAAAGCCTGACCCTGAGGAAAAGAGCTGTGCTGTCGGAGAGGCAGTTTCAGCTCCCCAAAGTTTGAAGCTTTGGAAATGCTTAACTTCCGCTAAAATATCATGTATGACTTTTTTGTTGTTGTTGTTCTTTTTCAAGTGATTATATCCTATCTGCCCTGCACAATAACAACAGCAACCAAAAAAATCCATTAAAATAGCAGCCTAATGAACAGTAGAATGTTTCAGTCAGAATAAAGACCTAGGGGTCCAAAAGCCTACAAGGAGCCACAGAGCAGTATTACCTTATTTTAGACTCTCTCTCCCACAACCATCTTAATAAATAATGCTTCTAATTTGGTAGAGTAAGGTATCAGGGGAAAGTGGATGAAATATTCCATCAAAACTCTGAAGAAGAAGTTACAGTTATTGAAGGCCCCAGTTATTTATGTTTGTTTCCTCCTGTAAAATCACCCAAGGACTTTTTACTTGTAAGCCTTCCAATTTATCAGAGTAATAAGCTATCGCTGTGCCATTCACTGGTCATTGTCTGCTCTCACCTCCAGGTACTTCATGTTGACAAGCCCTTTGCAATGCTGAATTTTGATAGCCTTGGATCCCCCAGGAGTCTGTATATGAGCCCATTTGGGTTCCAGGAGGCTCAGCTCAGACCTAGGTGAGCACTGATGCTGTCAGAACACACAGCTGCTTCCACTAAAGCCACGGGTCTCATTGCTAGTCCTAGAGGAGACACAGAGGTCACCTGGAGTCAGACAAGCACAAAGAGGAGAAGAGGCTTCCCTACAAAACACACAGCCCTACAGAGTCTCTGCAGAGGAGGTGAACCAGGAAAATTACAGTGTATACAAGGCGGTACAAGGGGCCAGGCAGGCAGGGGCAGGAGAAGAAAAGGGAATAAAAGGATGGGGCTGTCTCTCTACACAGTGAGCTACACAGCTCTCCCAACCATGCAATTTTAAGCAAGCATTTTGCAACAGAGGAGTTTTCAGTTTTTTCAGACCTACACCTCCATGTAATTTGCAGGTGAGATTTGCAAATTTTATTTGCACGTACTTCACAGTTCTTATGAATTACGATTCCAAGTCCACTCTTTTCACAACATCAGCATGAATACGCAGGTGAACCCACAGGCCCAGCTCCACCTAATCCCTGAACTATTCCTGGCACGTCACCAGGCAGCAGTGACTATAATGAACGACAACAGCAAAGACACGATAGCCTTATCTTTCTGGCAAGAGCTCTGAAAGCTCCAGAAACTCATCATTAATGCAAGCCTGAGAGAGGAGGGAAATATGCTTTCACTAAGCAGCAGTCTCACTGGGGCCTCCACTTATGATAACATTCACAGGAGCTTAGAAAACTTCCTCTAATGAAACAGTCAGTAAAGACTCATACAGGACAAATACATCAAAGCAAGCAGAGAAGCAAATAACCATTTTAACTACACTGGTTCATGGTTCTTTATTATTTTTTAATTTTTTTTCCTGCTAATTTTTCATTAATTAATTAGGTTTGGGGGAAAAAAAAGTAGTTTGGGGAGCTGTTAATTAAGAGATCTTAAGCTGATTTAAAATTTAAAGCTTGGGTAGTTACCAGTTTCATACACAAAGAAAAAGGATGTAACCTCAAACATACCATCAAAAAATTCAAAATCCAGCAATACAAAGCAGCAATGAGATTACTTGAACCACCTTCTTTCACTTAAACATTCCTGCAGTGCATGCCAGCAAGAAGTGCAGCTGTAGTCAGCCCTGCAGCAAGAAGTTTAAGACTTCAAAGCTAATTTTTCAAAGGCTTCTCAGTTTGTTGTTGGCATCAGTGTTTTTGTTTCAGCTCCAGAGGTCCTTATAACTAAAAATACTAAGAAATGGGTACATATATGGGTATCCCTGAAGGCAGACTAACATCAAATAAGAGACTTTTTTATACAGTAACTATCAACAGGCAAACCACAGTACCATTTGAGATAGTGGGGAGCACAGGGCTGTAACACAGTGCTAGGAAAGGCAATAGTAAACAGCACTGGGAAACTGCCATTTAAACAAAAATTGTCCTTGTAAGGCTAAAATTTAACACACCTCTTATAAAACTGCCCTATTAAAATCTCCCTCTTTATATGCTCTCCCTCCCATCACGTCCCCTGCAGCCTCAGTGTGTCCCCTCACTGCTGATGGGCTGCATTTCCTCTTACAGATTGCAGGTCCTGTGCTGCTGCAGCTCTCCTCACCATGCCAGAAACCATTCAGAGCGCACCGAGTCAGCACTGCTGACGCCTACCTCCCCCTTCTTCCCCAAGGGAAATCACTCCTAACCACAATCTCCATTGCCTGAAGAGCAAGATATGTGGTAATTACCTTTGTTGCGACTTCCACCCCCACTTGCAGTGTTGGGGATAAAGTTTTCAGATATGACAAGTACCTGCACAGTCCTGCAGTGTGTCACAATGCCTGACAGGCTGAATTAACAGTGGTGGTGGGAAAAACGTGCTATCAGAGATACACGGCACTAAAATAGGGCAGCTTCCAGTCAGCTCCAAGCTTTAAAATTAGAAAGCCTGATTAATAAAACCAGTATATTAATATCTGTTATTAGAAAAAGCACATATCTAGCAGATTTTAGAAATAAAGCTGTGACTGTGAAGACAAGCGTACCTGTACAATACATAGCCTACAGCTACACTGTTAAATGGTCATGCTCCGCATGCCTAGGAGTGGTCCCAAATATTGGGAGCACATCTATACAGTTCCTGGAAAACAGAGTTCAAGTTCCTTCACATGGAGTCAGTTTCACATTCGTCCCACAATATTCTTCTCTGTAAGGACAAGAACAATGAAACTTTCTATTCTCGCACATTATGTTATCCCAGTTTTAAGGCTTCCGTATGAGCAACCCAGACTTTGCCCTACAATACTGAAGAACATAATCCTTAAATGAGTCAAGAGTATGGATTTGAATTATTTTAAATTCACTTTTTTTTTCTATTTTGTTTTGTTAGTTTGTTCAGGAGATAATGAAGGCATGGGGCATTAAGGGTCTCTGCATTTCTAATTGCAATGGCATTCAATTCTGCCTATGATCTGATCCTCTCTTAATGCTGCTATAGCCTGGATATATTCCAGATTAGCAGCTTCCTCTACATGTCAGAACACTACTGCTGACCACAAATCCTTTTGCCATCATGCTTTGTAAATGTCAGATTCTTTTAGTCTCTCTGTTGCATTCTTTTCTCCTGATGCATTAGATGAGCCTTCTCCCAGAACTTGGAGTATAATAGACAATAATCATTTTTCCTGATCTCGAGTGCTATTTTGCACTACAATTGTAAACCCTTCATGGTCTGTCTTACTCCTCAGTCCCTTCCTAGTTCAACTGCTGCGCCAACTATCAAGCCATTGTCATACCCTTGGAATCTTCACCCATCAAATCAAATCATTCCCAGAGCCCTTTCCAGTACCATCCTAAAGATTCTAGACTAAGTAACACCTCTTTCACTTTCATCAAGAGTCCCAATGTCCCATGTTATTCTTTTGCTTGTTGTATTGAAATTTCCATCTTTCCCAAGGAAGACACAAGTCCTATGTACAACCTGAGGAACTTAGAGGCAACTGAATCTGTTCCCATAGGCATGATTTTTAACAACTCTATTTTTGTATTTCTAATCCCATTGGAGAAAGCAATAATATTTTTTGAGCCTAGAATATCCTTATGTTTAGCTCTTAACATGGACTGAACGTTAGAAAGGCAAACAATAAGAAGTGATAAACCTGGCTCAGTGAAGTTGTATTAGCACATTCAACAACTTTTGAGATGTCCTATTACTGTATGTAGATTAATGCCCTTTTTGAGAAAAAGAAACTGGCATTAAGGAAGGAGAAACTGATACCAATATTTTGAGATATAAAGTTCTCTTTGGATGCAAATCCCGAAAAACCTGGAGAATTAAATATCTAGATTTAACTTTTCCAGCAGTGACAGACAGACTGAAGTGCTTCAACATCTTGAGAGTAGCTCTTGTGGGCTTTTGAATATCTCAGAATTGCCTTTCTGAAGTTCTCAGCCTCACTGAACATGCATACTTGCTAAACACTTGCTAAAATATTCAGAGGAGATAATGGACTCCCTGCTGGTGCCTAGGTGCAGATTTTCCCTGATTCTAGTTTTGGAAGACACTGTCTTTCTATAGAATTGCTACAGTTTATTCTTAAAGCTACAATGGTTGTGGGTTTTACTGGTAACAGCATTGTTGGTACCTAGATTTCAACATTAAGAAATAAATAAATTCAAAACTCACAATCTGAGACACCCATCCCTTCATGAACATCAGCATCTCCATCCCCTAAAGCAGCACTTACAGTTATTGCTTCATCATGCATGTTTTACACACACAGACACATGCCCTGCCTTTGCTGGTGCACATTAATCACTTTCAGAGCATAAGGTGCTTTTCTACCCCAGCTTCTTCAGCCGTATAGTCTAAGGAGATTTAAAAGAAAGAAACTTGAGAGTGAGCAGCTCAGACCAGAACTCAACATCTACCTGAAAATTCAGTCTTCTCAGATTTGCCCAACTGCATGATTTCAACTCTAGAAACAACAGATGTTATTGCAGGCTAAGTTTCTTGCAGTACCTCAAATACATTATGAATTTTGAGAACTTGCCTGGGAAAAATGACAACCCAAAGTTACTTCAATCATCACACTGTACCCAGAGTTGCCTGTTTGTAGAGGGGGCTCTACCTCCAAGACCCCAGAGGAAACAAGATGCAACTAATTATTTACACTCTGGAATTCAGTCAGAGAAACACGACTTGCAGTAGGCTCAATGCATACAAATAAAAAAAAACACACACAAAAAAACAGAAAGAAGGAAGGCATGCAGCTGCAGCAAAATGCTGCCTTCAACAGGAACGTGAAGATTGTAACTTATTTGGGAAAATGACTAATTCTGTAGCATAGAAAAATGTAAGCCTAAGGATTTTGTCTAGGGTATTCAAAGTTATTATTTCAAGCTCCCATAAATGCAAAAAAAACTTTTTTTCAGTCCATATACAATTCATACTTTTAAGATATCCCATAAATAGGTATGCAAGTATGCATATTCGTGTGCATGTATATAGACATACACATTAAATATATGTGAAGATAGATAGACAGATATACACATTAAGTGAAAGTTATTTTTATGAAATTCAATGAAATCTATAGCCAGTTTTACAGTTAAGGAACTACAAAACATGCAGGGACCTTCATATATAAGATACTGAACAATTTTTGATACCACAGGATATAGCCTGAATTTCTATACAAAGGAACCAAAAGTGAAATAAACCACAGAGCTCGTATTTTTTCTGCCTCAACTGAAGACAGGCTTTAAAAGGACACGGTCCAGGCAGTTGGATATTCCTTTGTCCAGATTAATACTAGCATGTTGTGGGCAATAATGAGGCAAGTCACTGCCTTAGAGTTGCAAATTCCTCTGAAGAGAGTCATCTGGCAAATACATTATTCATTTCCTAACTTCAATCAGAATTAGTTCAGTTGTCATGTGTGGCAAAATTATTTCCTGACAGGGACAAAGCAAATGAAGACAAAATAAAGAAAGAGCACCAGGGAAACTCAAGCTCCCTGAATTGCAGTGCTGAAAAATGGCAGAAAGATTTAAATAAGATAGGCTGGCATATAAATCTCTGTAACATCTTATTTAAATTCTGAAAGCTTACTGATGTTATAAAAGCACTACAGCATTTTGTCTGGTACTGACGGATAGTAGGATTTCTCTTGGACTTGTAGGCTTTTTGACTATTTGATTCTAGCAGAATACAGACAGTAAACAACAGATCACTTGTTACCCATGAATTGTTGAATAGCCATAGGATCACAGAGAAAAGTAACTTGCCTATACCACCTAGGAAGTATAAAGGTGAGTTTTCAAAACAGATATTTTTTGTAACACTACCCTAAAATGTGCTTTTCCTTGTATTGTAATCTTGTGGTTTAGGCATCACTAATAGTTGAACACAATGCCATTGCTTAACTACAGCTTTGCTATTTCAATATTATTGCTCAGGTAGAATTCAAATTATTTCCATTGGTATTATCAAGCCAAAAGTAGTTTCATAACTTAAAATTGTAACTTACTTTTAATTGCCTTAAATTAGAGCAATTGATGGGAGCAAGGAAATAAACAGGGCATAATTATCCTAATGGAGGAATAACATTATTTATGCAGTCCTAAATAATGTTTAAGTATAAAATGCTTCATAATACTAAAATAAAACCCACAATAGCAAACTCTGCTGCAGATTTGTTCCCTTCACTAGATTAAGTCCAAAAACAGGTGATTTACACAAATGAAGAACTCCTAAAGGCATACAATTAAAAATAAAGAGGATCATATAATTACTTTGTACATCTAATAGCCTCCAAATAAGCCTTTACACAAGAACATGATTCTGTATTAGCGCTTACTCAGAAACAACAATATGTATCAATAAAAGGATTTTTTTCCAATTTATCTTGCATGTCTCTAGTTTAGGGAGCAGAATTATTAAAATTAGGAGATTATAGTCAGTCAACATGGAGAAAAATATACTTACAGAGAAGCTGGAGACATCTGCAAACAAATCCCCTTTTTTGGCGAACATTTTAACCCCTTTCATTTCACAGTATTTAAATTTGCTGAGAGAAGTTGAGTCCTCAGCCACTTTCAGGTGCAATATAAACCAGAAATCCCTTCATCCTTTTCGACTTTTTGTGTCACAGCTGACTTGAATTACTGATTTAAGCACAACACCAGCAGAGGCCCTTAGACCAACAAATTTGACCTAGGTGTTTCATAATTAGTCTGAATTTACTCACCTGAACCCTATTGGGATTTGGTCAAATTCAGCTGTGTGGCATCACTGAGGAACAGCAACCACCAAGTTCTCCTACCCAAGACAGCTGTACAACTGGCTGCTGGTTAGGGGACATTTACAGACGGGAGTCCAGCTGCTAAACCACCTCCATAGTGAAGGGAAAGGCAAATATATAGGCAAGACTCCTACCAATCTCACCTGGAAGCTAAGTCCTTCCCAAACCCAGATCTGTCATCCGAACAGATTTCAAACAGACAAAATAATCTTGGAACAATTTTGCCTTCCATATGCTCTCCTATCTCTTCTTGAGGTTTGTAGGAAAAGTCAGGACAAATACAAAACCCTGGCAAGCAAATAAAAACCAATACAAACGTCCAGTTACATTTGAGGGCAAGGAGGAAGAAATTCCTTCTTGACTATGCAGGAAATCTCTTCCAGTTCCAAAGTGTGAGGCAAACCTACAGCTACTGTCTTCATGTGTTATGAATGTAACAAACATTATATGCCATTTTTACTGTCCCCAGTACACACAGAGACTGGTCACTGAAAAGCCTCACATTTTTAGGCCAGAAAGGGTTACTGCAGTCTTGTAGCACAACACACAATGCATACAAATTCACACACAGATTTTTTTTTTCTTCAGAGAGATTAAAGCTTTTTTTTTGAAATCTTGGAATCAAAAGACACAAAAAACCAATTAGTTTTGCAGATTTCACTTTCCCAGGTCAGCAATTCTTGTATTTAAATTGCACTCACAGATACCTAAGGGTACCTTAGATTGCCTTTTTCTAATTTCTACTTACCAGAAAGGCTTTATCATGAATACTAACAAAGCAAATATGGGAACATGAACAAGTTATCATAGAAAAAGGCAAGGTATTCACTTCTGAATCAATAACTGCACTTATCCCATGGAAAATGTGAGACCGCTTACCTTCAGAGAGAAGGTTGCCAGCCAGTTGCCAGTCATCCTTGGCAACACTCTTCTCTCTGCACACTTTTATTGTCTTTCCATTCACATACCACAGGAAGGTCTCAAGAAGCAGCTCTTCCTATTTTCCACGTGCAAGTTCACAGATATTTCTACCTCTAGATTTACAAGAACTGAGACTTCTCAAGGTGTCAGGACTCAAAAGGTTGTCTGTCCCTTGAACAGTGGTAAAGTGTTACCCACAATTTTACTTTCTTTGTCCTTGATTACTGACAGAACAAGTTGTGACAGCCCATTCCCATCAGGTGATGTGAATTGTACTAAATTTAAGTACCATATAATATTTCCTTACATATTCGAGCATCCCAGCATGCTCCTGTTGTTCATGTAGATTTCTAGCATCAGCGCAGAGGCAATTTAAAATGTATTCCTTGCATGACCCTTTGTGCCAAATTAAATGATATAATGTATGTGAGAGGATTTTCAAGAGATGTGCTTAGAATTTTAAATTGCTGCAAGATCTGAGAAAGAAAATTCATGAAGTAGTAAGCAGTGGAAGGTCACTTGGTCAAAGAAAATTTTCCATTTCCTTGCAGGACATCAGACACAGTCAATATTTGGGAGTGCAGAGAAAGCACTTACTAATAACTTCGTAAATTCTGTAGTCTACAAGTCAATTTTCACAGCTGCATTAGAAGTGCAGAAAAAAAAGCAGTGATAAGCTCTTCCAAAGGATATTTTTATGAACGAATCATTCAGTCTTTCCTGCACTGCCAAAATTCAACATATTCTGAAATCCACAGACTACACTTGTACAGGTTTCTTCCCAATTTCTACTGCAAAGCTCACCAGTAACTCATATACATTGCTTCTAGTTGCCAGTTTTTCTTAAAAACTTGGTTTTAAAATAATTTTTTCTTTCCTGAATACATCAGGAAGATCCTATTTTCATTGTTTTTAATGAGATATTCTCACAGTTATCACTGCACCACACTTTGTAGGTGCTTATCACTTTTTAAAAAATCAGCACATTGCTTTTATGCATTATCTGCTATACATATGTTATACAAGCCCAAGGGCCCAAAACCCTTCTATATAGTCTCTTGAAGATGGACATTCCTCTCATGAAGACTGCTCATCACCCTTTTGAACTGTTCCATGTGCAGCCATACACACAGGATCTTGCATTCAACTGTGAGAATGAAAGGACTTAATTTGGATGTTTTTTTAACAACGTCCCCTTGCTCGGTTGAAAACTTGTACCTAATTAAGGGATTGACAAAAATCAAGTCCTCAGCTTGTTTGCAGCTTTCTGTTCTAGAATTAGTAAGTATTCAGTCAGAAGAACAAAAGGTCTCCCTAGTTTTGCATGGTTCTTTTCGATCCACTGAAACTAATTATAATCAAAGACTTTCTGTAGTCTCTTTTTGGCAGTGTTTTTGAAAGCAGAACCCTTTAGAAGTCACTGTCCTCAAAATCCTTTCTTGGAGCAGGTAACAGTCCTACCTTTCTGGGTCTTGCAAAGATATACGTGTGCATTTCAGTTAGCACATGCAAATAAACTAGAGAAACCTGAGCATTTTACAGGTTTCTCTGATTTATGCCAAGTGGGATTTATCCCATATGAAATAATATGTGGAATATCTCTTCCATGATCTCTCAGAAACAGATCAGTAAGAAGAGTATTTCACTGCCTTTTTCCCGAGGCAGGTAGAAAAACATTTGGGGGACAGTTACAAAGCCAAAGCAAAATTTATTGCTGAGTGAAAGAAATAAGGAGGCAAAAACATAGGACAAAGATGAATTTCAGACAAGATTTGAAAACAGATGAAAGCAGGAAAAAATATAGCTTCTCACCACTTAGACTCATTTAAGAAACCCTGTGTTTTTTAAAGTACTGAATTAGATAAACCCCGCAGTTAAAAAAACAGCATGTTCTGGTTTGAATTTTCTGCAGTCTCAGTGCAACGAAAACAGTAACAAGACCGGTTGAGTTGTCTAGCCATTACAAAAACATACTCGTTTTCTGTATGAGTTGATCATAAAATTACATATCTTCAGTGTCAAGTTCTGCATACTGGGACAGTGGTTAACCCTGCTGAATTCAACTACAAAATTCTGCTACATCCTAAGGAAAAAGGTGGCGAATCATAGGGCTGCACCAATGTAAATGGATAAACCCCAGCATGTTCAGTCTCTACTCTGCAGAAAGACTGATGAATTATTCTTTGCTTGTCACATCACACTGCCCTTTTACAGGCATGAAAGCTCCTGGGACCTGTTCCAGAGAGGAAATCCCTGGCAGCTGCTGACTGCTGGTGAGAGGGACTACTGGTGTCATTTGTGAAGCCACTGTGGGGGATGATTCAACTGAAACTTCTTTTTGCATTACATATCAGAATTGTCCCTGGCCTATCCATTTCTATAGAACAAGCAAACTCCTCTTATCACACTGTGGCCCTACTCTATTTAACCACACCTTAGGTTTTACTCAGTTAAAACCATGAATATACAACCATGGGAAGGTTTGGAAATTGCCACAAAAGCTACTCAGTTCAACACGTCCTTCCCCCTCAAATGTTTAACAGTGAAAATTATGAGAACTGTGACAGCAAACAGTTCCTTATTGTTCCTTGCTTTACAGGTACTGAACACCCGAGAGCAGAGAGGAATCGGGACCACCGAACACAGACATTCGTTTTCGTGTTAGAAACGACTTCCACACGGAGCTACCTGGCGCTTTTCAGTTTCGGGTGTAAAACCAGTCATGTTGGTTCAGCAAAACGTGCAGCACTTGGCCATCACTTGTCGCTTCCTCCACATCCTTTTCCTCACACAGACCACCTAAAAAAACCCACGTATCCACCCAGCATAATCCCCTCCTTCTTGCAAAACGCTCCTCCTTTGAGTCAGTATCCTTGAATACGAACTTAAACACCGCGCTCGCCGTGTTTAAACCGCGCCACGTTCCCTGCGGACCGAGGAACGGCGCAGAGCGACGGCGCTGCGGGGATGTGCGGGGACGTGTCGGGATGTGCGGGGATGAACGGAACGCACCACGCCGCACCCGCTCTCGCTGCATCCCGGCAGCCGCCCCCAGGAGCCGGCAGCAGCCCCACCCCAGCCGCGGTAACAAAGGCGGCCCGGGGGGCGGCAGCCGCCGCTCCCAGCANAGGAGGCGGAGGCCGCGGCGGCACCATGGGTAAGTCGCCCCAGCGCCGCGCAGCCCCTGCCGCCGCCCCTCTGCCCCCGGAGGCCGCCGGCCGCTCGTCTCCGGCGGGCGGGAAGGGCTGCTGGTGCAACTTTGCCGTCGGCCGCCTCTCTCTAGCTCCCGGGAGGAGGCTCGGGCCTCTGCCGCCCCCCCCGGCGCTGGCGCGGCCGCTGCCCGGCCCCTGCGGCGCAAAGTTTCCGCGGCTGCCGCTGCGCTGCCGCCGCCCGCCGGCTGCGCCCAGCCCGGGCTGCTCCCGCTCGGCACTCGCGGGGCTGGGGGAGCGATCGGCCCCCGGGTGCCGAGGGGGCTCCGAGCGAGCAGTTATGTAAGGCACCTCCAGGACGCTTTCCCGCTTGCTGTTTGCATAATGGAGACAAGTTGGGATACTACCTTTAGATTGTTTTATAATCTCTGCTCATTGTTTGAGGAAGACGAGGGACGAGGGTCGTTGTAGTTCTCCGTCTTTTAGAGGATTAATCGTGCCTAGAAATGCAGCCATGTTACCTGTGCCTTTTTTGTCTTAACATTGTAAATTAAGTAGTTTCACGCTGATTGACACTTGTATGGAGTGTCCAACAAATGCCACACGAGACCAGGAAGCATCGGGTTTTCTTAACGGAGCTGCTGGTCAATTTCTCTTGCCTTCCCCACCCCATCCTCTTGCACAAAGCTACAGCTTTCCCGGTATCAAGCAGCCACGACAAAACAGATTTTCCAGAAATCTGGCTGCAATGTAGCTCCTAGGGATGGGTAGGAGGTGCCCACGTTGAGCTGCCCAAGCCCCAGCCAGTGTGCCAAACGGGATGATTGGGATCAAGGTTGCAGGTCCGGAGGGCAAGGAGCTGTGCTTCACAGCCAGCCTAAGGAGGTGGCAGCTCCTGAATTCGGCTCGGGGATTTGATATCAGCACTTCCTGTGGCCTTAGGTGTACCAGTAGTTTCTTCGCAGATCACATGCATCTTTCACTTTTAACTAGAAGTTTCCACGGAAGGAAGCAGTTGCCGTGCCTCAGTTTTTCTGCATGTGAAATAAGGTTAAATGTTTATTTAACTCCTTTAAAGCAGGGGAAAACCTTTGGAGAATGGTTCAAACTAGAAGCTAGCTGCCAGGCTCAGACATGAGCAATAATGGTCAGATTTCATCAGAATTAGGTGAAACTCGAACAATGCAGTGAAGATCCATTTTTCATGAGGGTTGAAAAGACAAAATACCAAAATTTAGTTTGCCCATGCTTCCTGTGTCCATTCACAAAGTAAGACTATTAATCTCATCATTCTGGTCAAAGTCTGGTTGTAGCTAGTTTGGCTTCCAAAAATAATAACTTCAGGGCATCAGCTAAAACCTCCTCAGAAAAGCTGGTGCAGAATGAGCGCATCACTCCTTTTTAGATTAAACTACACTTCAGTTGCAGGCAAGTTTGTAAACAGCTTGAGAATCTGTTACATCTTGCTGCGAGAGTAGTTATAATTTTTTTCAGGAACACTGAAATAATTTTCCTGTAGAATATGTCAGCACCTCCCCATAATTGCCCAGAGAGATTGCTTGTGAAAATACTGAGGAAGGGTTTTTTTGGGCTTAATTCTTCACATACCAGGATCTGATTCCACTGTCTCTAAAATCAAAGCAAACTCTAAGTAGCCTCTGCAGCAACTCTTGTGAGTGGAAAAGATTGCAATCAGTTTCACCTTGGCTGACAGCTGTAATGACTTTTCATGTCTAAGATCTATGTTTAAGCGTATACAGTCGATGCAGTAGATTCCCTCATTCAGGGTATAGCTTTCTTTTTGGTAACACGTGGCATAAAAGCTGCAAATCCTTAGAATTAAATCAAGAATGAATTTGTTCTTCCAATGCCTTTTATTATCTTTCCAGAAATCATGCTCAACAAACAAGTGTTTGTGGCAGAGAATGCAGTAATATCTTACGGTTAAACATATGGTCTCTTCTGTAGTTATGAAGGTTGGTGTAGTATTTACTGGTTTGTATACTAAAGATAGAATATACTTGCTTGGGCTTCCACATTAGGAGTCCAATCAAAAGATTTCTGTAGTATTCTTCACATACCAGGAATACAAATACTAGTTATGTATACATGGGTCTGCATTATCTTTACCCTATAGAAATATCTCTTCTGCTACACTGTTTCCGTGTGTGCGTTCCTCTGAAGACATTATCATGGTAGTTGTTTCCTCCTGAAGGATGGCTATTTCCTCTCACTAGTACAGGTTCTTTTCAAAATTGTAACTTCTGTTGCTTACATTTATAGTTTGTAACGCTGTGTCTGAGTACTTTAAACACTTTTCAGCTTCTGGCATTGAGAGGTAGATTGCCTTAAGTACAGCTGGCAGTAGAGAACTTTCGGTGCTTTAGGTGGCATGTGCACCACCACTACTTTATTTCTGTTTTTATAAAAACACTTGCAAGCTTTTACTTTTCAGTTACTAATGTAATGTAGTGCTTCAGTTTCACAATGAATGGTCACTTTCCTCAGTCAATTCTTGTTTTTACCCTCAAAAAACACAACTGATAAACTCATGCAATCACAGTGTGTCCAAGAAAATCTTTCTATTTTAGAGCAGTAGCCTATGGAGGTTATTGTAAGGAGGCTGCAATTACTCCTCAATGTAAATTAATAAAATTAAAATTAGGAACACTGTTACAATTTAACCACTCAGCGGTGATTCATTGAGCCCAAAAGATAGAAAAGCACCACGTATGAGAGTTTGTATGCAGAATACAATTACAGGATACAATTGTTTTCACGGCACTTATCACTTTGAAGTGTCTGTTACAGTATGTAATAGTGAAAGCTTGTAAAAATATTCTTCCATTTTGAGAGTCCTGGTTTTGTTAGCAGGAAATGGAAGGCAGCTTCTGCTCTAACTTAGGTGTTTAGTTGGGCAACAAACTGCAAAAGCAGCTTGCTAGGCTCTCTTTAAAATATCTAGCACTAAAGGCTCTACTTCAAAATATGTAAATTTCCCAGTTGAAAATAAAAATGGATTTATTTTAGTGCTGTCCACTTAGCTACACTGTTGTCAGAACAAAGATTTATATTACTGCTCTCCTCCCAGATATACTCTATTTTTTCTCCCATTTTCCCTGAAGAATTAGCATGTGCAACTAGCCTGATGGTTGTGAAACACTGAATTCAAACTGAACCACAGAGCAGGGTGGAACAAACCAGTGCCTGTCTTCAGGATGATGGTTCATGAAATAGAGGAGGCAGTAGGATGTGAAGCTTCAGGCATGGCTGTGTGCAATATTGCTTTTGGGAAGATAGAGAAGACCAACCTGCTTTTGATTAAAAAAAATGTAAGCAGTAGCCTTAGATGAGAGAGATGAAAATTAATGGAAAAAAGTCTTCCATCTTGAGCTCTTTTGCTAGTTTTCTTACATGAAATGCAAGTCTGACAAACTGCTTCGAGACAAATTATATCAATTGCACAAGAAGACAATTTGTAATTCTTTTAAAGTTTTTGCTAAAACAATGAGACTTCTAACACCACTGGCATAATAGTTGTAGCCAGCCAGAATACACCAGTCTAAGCCAGTATAAAAGGTTGTGTTTTTGAAAAAATGAGGCTGCTTTTGGTAAAAGTCTTCTCTTTAAAACATAAACAGAGAGGCAACTGCTTTTAGATTGCATCTCTTGCCTCAGTAACGTTCCCTGTTGCTTACATTTAAAGCAGCCTTCTAAAGCCTAAAGCTTCTAAAGGTTAGGTTACTTCTGACTGACCTTCCTCAATGAATAACTGTTCCTGTGATCAGGCCAATATTTGAGATCTTCTGTTACTATGTGAGACTGAAACCAACCAATTTTGTCTTTAGCTTTAGGTTAAAGGCTTCATTCACAAGTATGTTTCCTGAGAACAGAAGATTCAGAGTTAGTTTCAGAAGTCTGTGAGGAACGTCTGGCTTTCTGTTGCATCAAACTAAAAGTGGAAAGAGGAAAGGGCAGAAGAGCAGCTGAAACCTGAAGGAAGCAAAAGCAGTAATAATGGAAATGAGAAAGCTTCAAAGACAAGAATAGAAGGGAACAAAAATCCCTTAAGGGAAATGCATGAAGGGAGAGAAATACTAGAACTAAAGATGGATGAATAGAACAACAGAGGACAGAAATAGGAGGAAGTCTGGAGGAGTGCAATTCTGTGTTTGTCCCCAAAATATAAAGAAAGTAGCTGGGGTAATGTAAATAAAATCAGATCATTATTACTTTTTTTTAATAGTACCAATTGTATGCTGCTGACCGTCCTTGAGAAGAGTCATTATAATTTTCCATCTTTCTCAAGTCAAGGTGAAATATTTGTGGAAGTTCTCAGAACTTAATTCTTTATAAATATTTAGAACAAAAATAAGAGATTAGCATCAACAAGTATTTGCTCAACAAAAGGGAAAATAATGTCATTACTGTTTGACAGGAGAGAAGACTATGGAGATTCTTTTGTGGCATCTGTCAAGGAGGTTGGTTGTTATCCCTTCTTAACTCTGTCACAGAATGAAGTTCGTGTTTTAGGATAACAATGGGACATCAGGCAATGACCTAGTTACTTATGTAAGAGAAAACCCCCTTTTCACTGTTGACTAGTCCACCTGGGTCTGTTCACATGCTGTGCTCAAGAAAATGAGTATTCATGCTGTCTTGATACTGTTGAAGGCATTACGTTTCAGATTCTAATTTGTTTCCAGATTAAAATAGATTAGGAACTACATCTAAGCTTCTGGAAATTAGATGTCTTAAAATGTTAATACGTGTTCTCCAGCTAATGAAGAACTTTTTTTAATGGCAGATTGAATTTTAATTAGACAAGGAGCTTTTCCTACTAAGGAATTTTATAAGTAGCAGCTTTCACTGCATGGACAATCTCCCAGGGCCTCTTTTTGTTAGATGTGGTATAGAAAATAGTTTCTACTTACAGATTTTATTACAGTGGCAACCAAATGAAACTTGTTTTGGTAGAGTTAAATGGTAGTTAAAAGCAATGTATTTCTGAATGTTGAAGTTCCTTTCAGTGCAAAAACATGGCTGATATGTATTAGAATTTATGTGTGCTCCAGATATGCCTAAAAGAATTTGTAAACCCTCTGGAACAAATGGCTGTGGTTCAAGGAGCCTCAAAGCTGTGCACAGAGCCTGGCGATGTTTGTTCAGCCTGAGAACTGCACTGCTCTGGCTTAGGGAGCTTTGAAGTTGTGCAGAAGCCCTGGTGATCTCAGATACTTCTTAAGCTATAGTTCCAGTAGATTACAAAATTGGCAGATACCCAGAAGAATTTGTCAAATCTATAAACCAGATAACTGCTGTTCATTTTATCTCCAGGTAGAGGACAGAATTTAGTGTATGATGTTTTGGGACTTGCAAATAAACAGAGCATGCCTTAACTGTAAAAGTGTGAGTGTGCATGGGCAAGGCATGTGTTTTAGAAGTATCCCTGACTTGAAGCACTTTCAGATACATCTTCACAAATTATGATAAGAAATGTCAGGGAATAAATGTGTGTATGTCTGAAGTAGTTGAAATTAACAATATGCGTAAATTGACAGCATGGATGCATGTGTAAAGTTGTGTTAAACTTCACAATTGAAAATGAATACTTTCATGATTTCTATTTCTAGGTCAGAAACCTATTATAAAAATCACATTTACACATTTAAAAATCAGTTTAAAATAATTTTTTTATAAATTACACTCTTGCACAGGAAATTTTTTTAGTGATCCATTTCAACAGTAGGTCCCATTTCCTTCATATTTAACAGCTCTTACAAACTTACTGTCTCCTAGTTGTGTATTATAGAAATATCTGAGGCATTTGTCCATTCTGAGCTTTTATCGAAACACTGAGCTATTTATTGTGTCAGTGATAACTCAGGGAAGTTCATGAAAGTTAATCAGTGTTTAAATTAATCAGTTGGTTCCATCCACTGATCCTCACCTGCCTGATGGACACAGTGATTTTGAAGACATGCAAAACTTGTGTATAATTTAAATTTTTTGTTGACCCTTCCTATCAGTTGACGCAGGTTTGACAAGTCTTTTCAGTTTCTGATTAAATCCAGTTAATCAGGTACTTAAACTCACATGGTGAATAGCAGCCTTTCTTTCAGGTTTACTGCCTATGCTCTGCAAATGTGTTTGGGAGACTCGACAGGGCAATGGAGACGGAGAAGACTGGGACTGATGGAGGAGAGCAGCTAATCATTATAGGTGGATGATATGATGAGGGTTGAACAAAACCTTTCAGAAATTTGTCAGGGCTGTCAATGAGCCTGTGGGGAGCAGGCCTTTCTTTGGGAGACCTGGGGAGGTGACAGTTCAGCATCTCGCGGTAATCTTCAATTCTTAGTTCCACTGTCAGTTGACTGTTCATTTATGTCCTTCATGATATACTAACATGGAGCCTCGGGGCACGAAACCTGAAGCTGAAAACCCTGTCCTTATTGCCTCCTTTACCTTTCAGTAATTGTCTTTACCTCTAGAATGCGTCAGTCCAGAAAGAACACCATGTACAACAGAGTACTCATCTTTCTCTCATCCTGTCTTCTGTACATTAGAGGTCTACAGTTGGAAGAGAGCTCTTATGCTCAGCACTTTATAAACTCTCTTTCTACCCTTTTTGTCCGTAATTATACCCAGGCTGTACCATATGGATTAATTCTGTGAACGGAAACTGAAAATGCTGCTAGCCTAGATTTTTTTTTTTACATAAATATCTAAATCAGACAATGTAAACATCTGCAAGCCTTTCTAATATCTAGGGTGAGTGGATTGTTTGGCTGGGGAGTTCTGCCTGTTGCAGAGGGTGCCTTGCTCTCTGGCAGCTGGGAGCTCCTCTTGGGGGCATATTTAGAAATACTTCCTGTCTTTGATGTTGGGTATGACAGTCCAGTGACTTTAATTAGACTATTTAAACTTTTCTAGCCTTAAATGCAACCTTACCAAATACATGCCACTATTTACAGGACCAGTAACATACCTTCTCTTTTCTGTAGCCTTGCTAAGTTCATTCCTGTATCCCTTTTCTGTAGAGAAATCCCACCGTGTTCACTGTCAGCACCACCCAGTACCCTGCAGGCGAAGCTTGAGTTTAGTACTGCCAAATAGCTGCTTTTGCTACATGAAGGCTTTGGAACGATTCCTTAAATCAGAATGCTGTTTTATCTTGACAGCAGGAACAAAGCATGGGAAGAGAAAAGGGTTTTAAGACCAAAGCAGGATTGTACACATCTTTCTTATCTAAATCTTCCCTGTCCACAGAATATTTAACTTACCCCTCCTGGGCCTTTGGAGGAACTGACTGAAGTCAGTCTTCTGAGTCTGCTCTACTTGGTGATAGCATTTTCTATATCTGACCACTTCCTTCAGCTGAAAATCTGTGTGCACACTGGACATCACTGGATCGCTGGTCATGGTAGATTCCTGTTGTTTAAATGTCTAAGACACCCTGGCTGAACTTCAGTGAGCAAGTTAAGAGGAAATGCAGTGAGTGAACATGACTATCAAGAGAAGTGGCAGCAGCAGTGTAACAGTTATGAAGCATTTTCATATTTACTGTTCCCTCTTTTTTCCTTCTCTATTAAGTGATTGGTAGCCACTATTTTTCCTCCTTCCTCTTCGTTGCTTATCTGTTGAATCGATTTTAGGATCAGGGTGTTGTTCTATGGGGGAAAAAAAGAACAAGCAGAACGGAAAATTGGTCTGCAAGCACATTTGTTGTAAAAATGTCTGGTACAATCAAATGAATTTAGAAATCCATTAATACACTTTATACAAATACAAATTTGCTCTCCTCCTGCAAAGCCTGTCAGGCTTTCTTACCCATTTCTCTGCAAAGCTCAGGTAGAATGTATAGACATGCTGGCTCCTGCCATATGGAATTACAGGAAAAGCAGGGAAGCATTGGTGATTGAGAGAAAGAGGAGGAACACGTATTTAAGGGATTGCTGGCAATAACCAAGCAGTTCAGGGGGCAGGAGAGTTGTTTGGGGTTTTTTTAAGCTTTTGCAAAAATCCCATCACCCATTTACAGCAAGCTAGTGCTTCAGTTGAATCAAAGATACTAATCAAATACATTTATGTGCAGTAGTGCCCAAAATACAGTGTGCACTTTCCAGGCAAAGCCCACATGTCTCTATCTGATGTTACAATGTATTTATTTAATTCTTTTCTATTTTGCCCAATATTCCCTTTTCACTCTCTGTACTCTCTTTTCGCAGCTTTCCTATTCCTTCAGACTTCTTTATTTCATTGCCCAGTTTTCTACATGATCTTCTTCCTATTGCCTGTTCTTTTCCATCTTCCCTCCCATCTCACATTCTCTCCTCATTGGCTTCTGTCTTTATTAGTTAAATACGTGACAGATTATTTTATCATCTACCCTTTTAACCATCTTTGTTAGGGAAAGAATTGAAAAACCGATCAACTTTGTAATTTCAAGAGCTGAAGTGTTTTGGGGTTTTTTAATGTTTTTCTCTTCAGTTAAATATCAAGTTATTTACAACCAGCTTAAAATCATGCTTCAGTTTTGCCTAGTGCACAATAAGTGAGAATATATGAAAGAATGTATCTTGTAGGAAAGAAATTGTACAGAATTGAGCCCTATTTGTGTAAATGCCATTTTTACAGCATTCTTGTACCTCCACAAAGCCCACACTGAGTACCACCGAAGTCATTGGTTTCCTGCTTTTTTTTATTTGGCTATAGTACAGCTTAAACTGTTCTGTTTTGGTGAAAGCATGCAAAATGGCATGTGTCACTCCATGCATTCAAGGCATAGTAATACTGGCTCCCCAGTTTAACAGCTGGGGGAGGAATGCAGACATTGGACGCATTTTGACCAGTAGAAACTTTTTACATGTCTTGCATTCCTAGATATGGTGCTATACTAATATATAGCCTCTGAAGGAACTTGCTAAATGAAGAAAGAGCTATATTTCTCGAGCTATATTGATGACAGAGAAAATTATTTGGTAAACTTGATTTTTCTTTCAAATTGATGGAATTACGTAGCTGATATTTGTTATATCAAAGAAGAAACCAATTTAATGTGGAGCTCATCATGTCAGAACATCCTCCTGTAAAAGGAACAGCAAGCATGGTGCCACAAGCTATTAATATACACACAGTGACCTTTGTTCTATCTTGTAGCAGCATAGGGAAAAAGGAAATACTGTATTTTCAGAATGAAACTTACTTGGTAGACATCAGGCGATGGCTTTTTGATGCTTTCTGATATTCCCAGAAAATGTTGGGAATTTCTCTTTGCAAGACTTTTTACACATTATGCTTCTAATCACACATATGTTAGTGTGGACACTTACTTCTCTGAAGGCAAGAATGGTGGAAACAAACAAAAAGCAATACAATAGATTTCTTCGGAATGCAGCTTCATCCCAGACATGATCTGAAGTGCTTGCTTACTTTTATGGAGGCCATAACTTCTCCCTTTACAAGGTATCATGGTTCTTTTTTCTGCTGCAGAACAAGGTGGAATTTAAGACTTCTCATGCAGTCTCTGGAAGAAAGTGGTAGAGTGCTCTTGTGAACATAAAATTTGAGTTCAGTGCATGTACCCAGCTCAAAACAGATGGCTGGAGAGAGAAATGCCCTAGATAATGCAGCACTTCAGTTTAGCAAGGGGTGGCCTGGTTTACGTTTTCTTTTTTTTTCTTTAAATTGATATTAAATAGGCTTTCTGATAAAAAGCAAGAGCTGGGGACTGCTGGATTGGTTTTAGCCTACTTTTAGCTATTCCACATCTGAACAGTTTTCTGTACTTCAGTGACCACAACAGTGATGTATCTCTTGGAAGTGAGCATACCTAGCAACTATTTAAACTGCTTTATTTCTAAAATCAGGTGTTGTCATCAACAAAACAGCATCTTTGGCTGTACATAAAGAACTTGATGGATTTTTGAAAGCTGGTCAATAGGCACATTTTAAAAATTACTTAATTTTGGCAGGTTTTTTGAAACACGAGACTCTTCTGTTTGACCCTTTTTATTTCTTAAAAAATTAATAGATGAGCCCGTTATTTTTTTCCCCATCACCAGAAGTTTATTTCTCACAATCAGAAATAGGCTGAGGAGCCTGTTTGCAGATTAAGATTAGACTCTCTTTCGGCTGAAATGTAAATCTGAGATCAGGGAGTAGATATCAAACTTGAAAACTCAGAAATTCTTGCAAGCCCCTGATTTTTTTCTTTCCTTTCGCTCCCTGACTTCTTGCAAAAGCAGCTTTCGAACAAAAAGGCCTATTCTGAGTTTGGTCACAACTTGGAAAGAAAATGTTTGTGCTTTAACAGTATTTGTTTTAACACTTGTCAGTATCTCACAGAACAACCAGAATGGGGCTTTGATGTCCACAGTGGTGTTGTGTTTATGTAACAGATTCTGTACCACTGGGGCTTTGATCATGTAGCAGGAGTTGGTGTTGGATATTGGTGTTATGTTCTAACTTTCCGAGGCTCCATTCAAGTTTAGAAGCCCAGTTCTACTTGTTTAGGTGAGCATGCCATTCTGCTCTGTATTGGAGGAACTAATTTGTTCCCAGAATTCAGCATATCATGTGAATGTTTTCATTCTAGGTGTTTCTGCTCCTCCATCTTATGCTCAAACAGGCTTACTTAAAACAGAGCCTAGACAAAGTTAAGAGAATAAAAAGCAGTTAAATTTATTGAAGGCTTTCAAGGTGCATTGAGGGCATTCAGAACCTACTTGAGAGGCTACACCCAAAATGGACAAGGAGTCACAAGTTTTTTATACTTTATAAGTTTTGTCCATTAGCATATCGAGTCTTAATTTTCCAATTGCATCTTCAGGTGATTATGTCAATTACTCTGAGTTTGCTATTTCTAATTCAATGTTTACATATCTTGGGGCTCTGAGACACCAAGGTATCCTTGGATTTTGAGCTTTAGAATAATCGTTTTGTCTAAAAATGCTGGGAACAGAAGTTCTAGCACTTTATATGGAGTCCAGAGTCACACACTAAAACTACAGATGAATGAAAAATATAGAAATCCTAGGCATCACATCTAATATATTCTAAGGGTAATGTAAAACCATCAGACAAAAGAGTGTGGTTGCTTTGACATGAAAGATCTGCATGCTCAGCACAGCTTATAAAGAGGCATTGAGGAACTAATTTAATGAAAGTAAAACTTACATTCAGTGCTGAGACACAACTTCTTTAAATTGAATACAGCAAATTTTATCAAATGACAGGTTTAAGTGTGTGTTGTGGACTTAAATGACACTGTGTTGCAATGCCTTAAGTGACCTGCATTTAGAAAGGTAATCTGTTGAAACCAGCTTTGCTGATGAGCCTCTGTGTACTCAGATTATAGCCTCAGTTCCCCATGGCCCTGTATTATGCATAAAGAGACTGCAGATTTGATTTAAGATGGTATTTGGGCCGAAATTGTAGCTTTTATATTCTGCCTGAGCATAAATGGCCATAGGATAATGGGCAATAAAGTGATGCATAATAAAATGATGCCCATGGTGCCTTCATATTTGAGATGACTTGATGAAGTTTCATGTTTAAATACCCATCATGGTTTAGTAGAATTAATGGCTTTGCCATCTACATACAGAGGGTTTGTTTTGTTTTTTTTTGCAGTGTCTCACATCTGTGGAAGCCAGAAAAAGTTGCAGGTACTTAGTGTACTGGAGAATTTGTGACACAAGGGAATTGTGTTCTCAAATGACAAGTCCTTCAGTGTATCATGTTGTCGGATAAAGATGAGAAAATCTGATTTCTCTTGTGTTAGAGAGAAAAGGTAGACCTGCCAGCAATGGGTGACAAACACTCACTGAAAAGACAAGAGCACTCAGGGCTGTCATTAAAAAAAATTCCTCTGAAGAGGTATCTATAAACATTAATTCACCTAAATGGCCTTTTAATTGCAAGAGTGAAGATATTGTTTAACTGCATAAAGAGTGAAGCAGGTAAATAAAATCAAGCTTAAATTTAGCCCCCTCCCATCTGTTTCTTTAAAAAAGGGAAAGCAAGACCAAGATAGTGGATTGTAAATAGTGGATAGTGGATTGTCTTCCTTTCTTCTCCCATTCTCATGCAGGATTTAAAGTTAACATATTGCCAGAGGTTGCAATTGACCCAGATGGGGAAATAGAAATTAAGTGAAAAACAGGTTTTTACCTTGAACTCTGAAGTGTGAAAGTAAACAAGTACCATAACAAATGAAAAGCATGAAAGGCCATGCAAAATGACTTTGTGTAGCTGCTACTTGAAGCCTGTAGTTTCTGTAACATCCCTTCAGGTAGTTTCAGGCTTCCCCCTTAGCCTCCTCTTTGCCATATTAAAGAAGTCCCCAGCCTCTTACACATCATCAGTTGTGGGAACATGACCATCCTCATAGCTCTGCCCAGTTTTTCATTATCCTTGCTCTGGGACACACAGAATTGTGGGAGACAAATCCATGCAGGCATCAAGCAGAGCCCTGATCTGCTGGTCACACTCCTAATGTAATGAGCATACAGTTTGCTTTATTTACTTTGGGAACATGCTGCTGCCTCATGTTTTACTTGGCATCCCCTGTAACCCCCGGGGTTTTTATACCAGTCTGTTCCCAGCCTGCACTGGTGCTTGGGGTTATTCTGCCGTAGCTGCAGAACCTGACACTTACCCTGTTGAACTTCAGGACACTTCTGTTGATCCAGTCCCCAGGTTTCTGGACAGTGCCTCTGGACTTCTTTGGTATGCCAGCTGTTCTCCCAAATTCTGTGTTGTCTGCACAGATTACAAATGCATATCTGCCTTCAGGCTATACTGGTTTCAAGCACAAACTGCATACTCAAAATCTGCTGTTCAGCCAGTCTGAATAGGGCTGGTAGATTTATGTTTGATTTCTTGATAATATGTAAAGCAGTGATGAGCCCTTCATAACTGTGACTCCAGGAAAATTAAAGTTTATTTGTTCCTTATATATAAAATACAAAACCTATTTATTTATAAAGGAAAGTTAAAGTCTGTATACTTGGAAAATTGCCTAGGAGTGTTGGTTAGTTACTACAGGTAACTGTGCCTTGTAGTGACCACAGTTGTAAATAAATATGAGTTTCTGTAGGTTAATGCCAGTGGATAGAGGCTGGCAGACCTTAGTTTGCACACACCCAACAGACTTAATTCTGCAGAATCACACTGGGGATGCAAGATGGATTATCAGGTGTAGCCTAAATAGGATTTCAGCTCTTTCTGTGCTACATTACTTATTTAGCTGATGAGAAATGCCTTGAGATTGACTTGCAGCAGCAATTAATGGGAAACCAGTGGGTCCAGATCTCCCAGTCATTCCCATGAAAGCCCTACTGAGCTCCTGCCCTGTCTACATGTTGTTCATATAATCTTTTTGGATTGAAGAACAGCTTTTGGTGCTGTTTCTATGATTCCATGAGATGACCATATTCCTCTCCAGCTAAGCAGGGGAGAGTGCATCCCTTGAGTTTTCTCTGACATGAAATATGATGAGCCAGAATGTGTATTTAGAAGCTCTGCAGAGTCTCACAGTTTGGTCATATCCACAGTCTGTCTGTCATGGGCCATATCTGTATTAACTAGAGAGGTAAAAGCCTCTACCTAAATTAGGTTCATTTATCCCAACACACTGTAGTTNGGCTTCGGTGATAAAGTTTTATCAACCTGGACCAAAAGGAAGCTTTTCCAAGATAGATGAATCTATCTTTGCAAAGTTACTTGGTAGCATCGTCCAGTTGTTATCCTTCTAGAGCACCTATAATGGAGACCTGTAGGACAATCTGCTCAGCTAGATCAGAGAATAATTCCTTTTGACAGAGACATTTAACACTTTTCTAGTGGGACATAACTGCACTGTTTTTCAAGAGATTATTACAGTGGATGTTGTTCACAGGGAAGACAAACTTCAGTATAAAAGGGTGGTGGTGACCAGATGTGTTTCCTGGGATATTTTAGATTTTTCAGCACTAATAGTTTTCAGTTGTATCTCTCTGGGCCTTCCTGTACCCTTTCCTGTAGAGGAGTCTGGCTGTGGTTACACATGAAAGTGCTGATGTAGAGTGGGGGAATGCTTAGTCTGAGAAGGTCTGATACCTAGATGAGATACAGAATGAGCTAAGCATGTCCTGTCAGCTGAATTTACAGCAGATTTGAAATTACCATCAGTAACCAAGCTACTGTTCATTGTGCCTAGCTGCTTGTTTCAAAGGGACATGAGGAAAAAGAAAGCCTTCTTTTTATGTTTTTTTTAATAGCTGAATTATCAATTTTCCTTATAAATATTGTTTTAAGGATCAATTGCTTACTGTATTAATTAATATTACCTCAATAACATTCCCTATGATGCATTCGTGTGTTAATAAAATGGAGAGGAAAAATAGTACACCTGATAATGCTCTTTCAAATTTTTATTCTTACTTGCAGCTTCTGGGAGTAAATAGGATATGGCCAGCAACAAAGCTGCTTTGCTCTATGCCTGGTGATATGCAAGCATCCTTTTATTCATTTCACTAAAATGTCAGCATATCTACAGTAGTTAAAATTGACAACAGCTTCTGGCTTGTGCATGATCTACACATTTACACCATGAAGCTTTACCCCTGTAAAGTGGGACAACTTCTGAACTATTGTTTTCTGTACTTTCTTTCACTTTCAAAGAAAGGCGACTTTCTTCCACTTTCAAAGAACCAATTATAATGCCGAACATAAAGTTTCAGGAGAAAGAAAACAACCACAAAACTTAATAGGAGAGAGATTCTTTCCTCAACTGTGGTCCCTTTGTGGCTGGCATCTGTGGGAGCTATATATGCTGAATGAGAGGAATTTCCTTGGTGTAAACACTGTAAACAGATATAGACAGGACTGTGCTGTTCCTTAATGTTGGTGCAAGATGCCAAGTGGAGGACAGGCTAGGGCACATTGTTGAAGTTTTTCAGACTATTGACAGAGCAGTGCAAAGATTTTTAGTGCCTCTCCTCTCTTTAGCAGTCCATAAGCAGTCTGTAAGTAACTCCTAAGTGCACTCAGCTATGCCAAAGGCTGCACCATCCTTGTTACATGCAGGAGTTGGTCAGGAATTACCTCCAAAATCATGCTGGGTTTTGACTTCTGTTCTCTGTATCTTCCTTCTGAAGTATCACTGCTTCTTTCATTCCTATTGGCAGAAGGACTGGCAGCTGATCAGTAGCTCAGTCCTCCTAAGAGTCAGTATGAAATAAATACCATGAATATCCTGAAATACTGTGGTGGCAGTTTCTCTATGGATGCCTGGTTAGGAGCAGACTGCATTGCACATATGCTCTGGATTTTAGGTGCTGGTTTCCAGTGTGGCATTCAGAAACCTGAGCCAAGAGTTCTGTCTGTCTGAATAAAAAGTGCTTGGAGAGTTCAGAATAGGATGAACTACCAAACTCAGCAGGAAATCACCTGTAATTAATATGCATGCCATTTTCTGATCAGCATGATTTCTGCCTTAAGCCCAGGGCTTGAAATTATTTCTTAGAACTGGATGCCTGCATGTTTTCTAAGAAAGTTTGAACCATTTTTCTTTTCAAATGCAAATGGAGCAAAAGGCATATCTGAGTTACCACCTTTGCCTTCCTTTGGACAGGCACATGTTTATGCAGGAAAGAGCTCCGAAAGTCCAAGCTTTTTCTCTGCCTGCAATTAAAGCTGTACCCTCAAATGAACCAGGATGTAAGACCTGATAGTTGTATGTGTTCAAAGGCTATCAGTTAAGGCATATTTTTTAAAAGGTGAAGGGTTTTAGTTCCAGCGCTTTTTCCTGTGACTACTCATTTGTTTTCTGAAGACTGTTTAATATAGAGTTGGTTGGGCTGGAAGGGACATCAGTGGTCATCTAGTTCCAAGCCCTCTGCCATGGGCAGGGACAGTTTTCACTAGAACAGGTTGCTTAGAGCCCCATCCAATATAAAATATATCTCAACAGAATTAAGAGCTGTTTCAATCCTCACATGACAAGTACAAAAATCTGATTTGAGTATGTTTTGGAGAAATTTTGTTTAAATCCTTTCAGGTAGAGGATGCCATTTGGTTTGTTTTTCTTGTTCACACTAATGCATAAGTGTGCATAAAGCACTTTCACACTTTTGCCACATGCTCTGTGTTGGATGCTAGTTCCTTTCTCCAAAAATTCCTTTGTTGCCTGTGTGTACAGGGCACATTCAAAGCAGGGCCTAGAAGAGCCATACCTTCAGAGATACCAATAAGACTAACATATAGATTTGGTTATTAAGCTGCTTGAGAGATTAAGCCTGGATTTGGGCTTAAGCTAAATGCACGTGGAACTTAAAAAAGGGTTTTCTTTCTCCAGAATCAGTGCCTGGTGAATGAGTCCATGGGAGGTAGGCTTCATATACAGTCATCTCTGCATATAAACCTTATTTTTTTTCCTCTCCTGTGATTAAGGGTCAGTCAAGATCTTTGTGGGCATCAGGGGGATTTGGGGACATAGCATTTACAACTGTATCCAGTTGTTGCAGATCACTGCATCCCTTGTGAAATGTATCCCAAGGACTTGTTTGTTCTTCCCGTCTGCCCTTCATCCTTCAGACCTGCAGATTGTGTGCAGAGCCTGACCCCTTTCAGTTTCTGTCAATATGACTCTTTACCTAGTCTGAGAGATGGTTATTAAGCAGTGAAAGCAAAGTACTCCTCCACTTTGCCCCCATTCAGATCCTGCTTGTGGGGTAAGCAAATGATTTGCAGTTTAATGTAGCAAGTGGCATTTTGCAGAAATCTTTTCTCTTTAAAAGATATATTTATTTTTCGAGAAAGTCTTGCTTGCCTTTTTTATTGAGCGTCCTGTAAATATGTGTCTCTTGGGAGCATTTCACTTGTTTTTGGGATGTTGCTCAAACACAGGTGATTGAATGGGGGATTAATAGTTTAATTAAGGGTCCTGAGATTTAAGACATAGAAAGTAGCCTTTTCTTTTGGAGATTTCCCCCCCTGATTTGTGCTGTCAGATTTTCTCTTCAGAACCATATTTTCAGTGGATACCTATTTCATCCTGTCACTCATTCAAATGTTCATCATAGTCATTTGAAATAATACTTGAGGACTGTAACATTCTAATTGTGAGTTATCCAGCTGTGCCTGTGTACTGTAATGTGTTCTCTCAGAACATCAGTATCATGTTTACTGCATTGCCACTCTTGTATGAATTTTACTAAATAAAGCTCTTAAAGGCTGTGCAGAGGTTTTTGATCATTTGTAACTACAGCAGTCATGCAGAATACTAGTGGGTTTTTTGGCAATCTTTATTTAAAATAGGGTTTTATTGAGCAGTTTGTGCACCAATTTTGCTATCTGATTCTGCAGTTTTATGTTAGTCTTACCTGCAACTCAATTGAATCCTTTTTCTTTAGAGAGGATCTGAGCTGATCCTATCACTGCAGTGTTTTTATCAATGCTCTACATCCTGTGTATTCCTAGGTGAAAATAAACTGCATTAATAAGTAACTATTTATCACTAGAGGGATTAACCACAGATGTCTGCTAATCTTAGTAATACCAGGTTTAAAGCCATACATGATACCTATAAAAGCAAACAAAAAACTCTAGAGTACAATTTGGCCCTAAAAGCTTACAGACAAAGGATGCTGACAATGTAGCCTTCAATTTGTGGTATGTGGGCACCACAATCTGCCTACAAAGTGCATATTGTTGATTTGGGGCCACTTTAGCAGTTTTTGCTAAACTGCAAAATTGAAGGATTAGTGGCATCAGGCAATTTCACCAGCCAAGAAGCAGGGCTTTCCAAAACTGACTTAATTTCCTTTGTATCCTTCATTGACATTAGAGAATACTACAAGCCTTTTTCTCCAGGGCATGAGGAGACTGTCACATGTCTGTTGGCCCTTCTGTGGCCAAAGGGAATTTTTTCCTTTGTTGCGTGTTCAGATGGAAAAGGTGCATTTTTATGGGATAGTCTTTCCCTCTCTTTCCTCCTTGCGACAAAAATGCTTCAACGAAAGTAATGTTAAGTAGGATAATACAGACAAACAAGTACTTAAAAAAATTTAATTTAGACATTTGTAAATAAAAGGATTTAGAGGCACTTATTAGATTTGCAACCAACTTATTTCTAAGAAACTTTCACTGAAAACCTAACAATAACACAAAATACAGGTCTCTTCCATTATGAAGTTAGTTGTACACACTCACGAGATTCAAACAGTGTATTTTCAGAGCTAAAAGCTTTCATGCATGGTTTGTAATTATCAGGCAGCTTGTAATTAAAAGTGGGAATGTTTTTTGTAATTTTGGGGAAAAATAAATAAAACCAAATGAAACGCAAATTCTAAAGTCCTCTGAGAATAGCATAAACCACCATTAAGACTTCCTATATCTGAGGAATACGTACCCTTTGGAACATCTTTGTGAAGTCTCCCAGTCTGACAAGATGCAGAGGCTGCAATTCAGCCTTCTCCTGGGATAGAGAACTGGGGGAAAACTGTATGTTTCCATAAAAAGATAGCTGCAGGGATGACTGTAGTAGATCAGCTGGTTTAGGATATGTATCTTGTCAAGAAATAAAATGGAACTGGCATGAGTGTTGTTGCATAACAGAATGCCTTATGTCTTTTTAATTAGGAACCACTAAGCTAATTTAATTGCTACCTATTTTATTTGTTTTATTTTATATTTCTATTTCCATGTTAAATGTAAAAATAGAACACAAAATGACATTTATATCAGGGTAAATACTTACTTTTCTTGCCGAGGTTTCATTGAAGTGTGTTGTGTGAGCCCTCAAGCTTTTCAATATCTGGTACCTGTTCTTTGTCAGATGTCAGAGAGGTTTCTCTCAGAGCTGACATTCAAAGGGGACTCTTTTGGCACAGGACACTGTGGTAGCAGCTGCCATAGAGAAACTCAAGTTGTTAGCTGGACAAGGAGAAAATGGGTTGCTAGAGTGTTCTGATCAACCTTGAATTTAAAATGAGCTGCTTGAAGATCCAACAAACAAAACAATTTCTTTGCCTGGAAAAGGACCAGGAAATTCAAGTTATTAACTGATGAAAATGTAAGATTTCAGACCAGGAGTACAAAAGCAGAGTCCATTGATTATTTATTTCAATATCATCTTCATTTAAGGTGGCAAGATACCTTTAAAAATATAGCACACAGAATATGTGTAGAAACATTATGTTCTGTTATTAGTTCTATAATAGTCTTTCCTTAAATCTTCACAGCTTTCCCTAGATTGGTCTCTGTTTTCCACTGCTCAGACCCATTTTAGTTCCTGTAGTAATTGCACTTTAGGTTCTAATCATATATGTTACAGCTTTGACGATTGGAGTAGTTAGTTTTAATTAAGTCCAGAGTAAAGAATTGAAAGAGAATGTCAAAGCTAAGATCTTTTACTCAGATCCTTTCCAAAACTTAATTTGGTTGAATTGCCCACAAGCTAATTCATACAATAGTAAAAACACTCTGTGTTGTTTTACCTATTGGTCCCTATTGGCTCAGGATAATGCAGAAGTGGATGACCAACATTATTCCTGCGAGTCTTGCAACATTTTGAATCCTCCCTGATAATTTGGCTACTGCAATGATTGTTGAAGGTAACAGACCAAGCAAATTCAGTGTTACATGTCTATGATTTACAGAACCTTATCACATGGACTAACAGCTTCACACAAAAAATGAAATCATTGTGGATATCACCTAATGCAGTCTCCTGTGCCAAGCTGGGTAACTTTGAAGCTGGATCAGGTCAATCGGAAGTTTTTTTTTAAAATGGAGGGTAGGGTTTTTTTAGCAAACCAGTTTTGGTTTTCCAATACATATTTGAGTATAAATTACAGGGTGAAAATTATTTTCCTGTATTAAATACACATCTTTTATCACAACGTTGAGAGAATAAATCTAGAACTGATTTTGGCACTAAAAGATATACAGATTATATACACTGAGAATAGTCTCCATCTGCTGCTGAAGTCTCTCTCATTGCCTGGAGTGGTTCTTGGGATTTCTTTCCCTGTGAACATTTTTCAGTGAACATTTCTTTAACTTACTGTCTACTGACACTTCAGCTCCTGTCCCCTATTCCCATTCTGTTGGCTCTGAGCAGATTCTTACTATGTTTGCAGTTTTAGAAAAACCAGACACCAAGTTTTCATTTTCTCTTTGTATTTACCTAATAAGGAACTTGGAGCAGCAGTAGACTGAACAATCCTAAATGTTAGAAAAAATGTATAACCCAAGCAACACCCCAAAGGAAAACCTCAGCAGTTTACTTTCAAGGTTAGTTGCAAGATTGCATACAAGTAAACTTGTTAGAACCTAGCCATCTGTATACTATTAGGTGCATATTTGACAAAAAAAAAAAGGTAAATAAAAAAGCTGTCAAATGACTCTTGAACATTCAAACAGCTTAAAAGCTCTTTGTATGGTAATGTTGGCACAGCTCCTAAGTGACCAGATGGAATTTTATTAACAGTCAACAGGACAAGGGCTGAGATTTTGTTTCTTAACTTACTATTTTTGAAACGCTTGTAGAGGATGTGTCAGAAAGCTCGATGTACTTTCCCACTATGCAAAATTACACATATACCTTCCTTTAATGCAAAGATGAAGACTGCTTCAGAGGTTGTCATTTCTGTGAGGTGGATAAGAAAAGAGTTATGAGTTGTGTAGTAATTTAGGTATCACAACTTTTAGTGAATTTCAGGAAGGTGTTTTTATATACCAAAATTGTGGTCATATTAAAAGCAGAACTTAGAAACAGGCTTTCTAAGAAATAGACTTAAAGAATGTGTTTTATAAAAAAAGAACAACAAATACCAAAGTATTAAAAGAGACTTGGTTTCTGATAGTAATAATGTCAGATATCCATTTAAGGATTCTGGTAAATGTATTAAGACCATGTGAATTTATGTGACTCCTGCTTTTCTGGCACTATCAGGGATTTATCTATTGTCATTAAGAAATACCTGAAAACTGAGAATCTCCATTGTCTTTGGTGAATTGCAGGATGACGATCAGTCCTACAGGGAGCTGAGGAACCCAAGGTTGTTCATTCTGGAGAAAAGAATGGTGATACCGTTCTCCACAGCTCCCTGAAAGGAGGTTGTAGCAAGGTGGGGGTTGGCCTCTTCTCCAGGTCGCTGGGACAAGAGGAAATGGCCTCAAGTTGTGCCAGGGAGGCTCAGGTTGGATATTAGAAAAAATTTCTTCACTGAAAGCAGGAAAAGGCTCCCCAGAGTAGTGGTAAAGTCACCATCCCTGGAAGTGTAAAAAAAATGAGTGGATGGGGCACTTTTCAGTATAGTTTAGTGGGCATTGTAGCGTTCAGTCAAAGGGTGGACTTGATGCTCTTGGAGGTCTTTTCCAGCCTTAATGAGTCTGTGATTCTACGACCTTCAAGCCAGTCAGTTTAAAAGGAAAGAAACAAAATCTGTAGCACTCTGTGGACTCATGGTTCACCCTGTTCCTTTCAGGTGCTTCCTTTCCATATCTAAGGTGTTCCAGGAGCTCAGGATAGCTAGAAAAGGGCTGTAGTAAGAGGTTACTATTTCATAACATCTGACAGAAGAACACTGATATGACATACAATTAGAGCTAGCAGTACCAATTTTGAGCCTGGATATCCTACCCAGACAAAATTCTCGCTGTTGCTGGTGGAAGATGTGCCTGAGGGCTGAGGAATCAAGTCCTGTATTTGTTCAGTAACTCAAACTGGTATCATAAGTGTAGTTATGAGAGATATTGAACTGTGTACTTCTATTATACAGTTGATATGCACTTACTTGCAGAGCGTAGGCCAAAGACCAGAACCAGAGCTTGGTGAAGTCAAAGAGAGTTTTTCTCAGTCCTGGAACTTTATATCCTCAGCTTTCTGTTGCCTGATTTTGATTTATTTATTCATGTATTTGTTTTATTTTTAGGCTCAGTAAGAAGAAAAAGGAATTTTAACTTGTTTATCAAAGAATCTAACAGTAGAGTAAGCTTGTTAGATTGATTAGGAATGTGTACTTCAAGTCTAAATTGTTGTCCTGCATTATAACGTCTTACAAATGTCCATTCATACTAACTTCTAGCATTACATATATGTTATTTTGTTGCTTAATGAGTGACATTTTGTACAAACTTGGAAAAAGTACAGAGAATTGGCAACATCATTAAATTATGTCCAAAAAATCAGTGTTTGTTCTAGTATAGTAAAGAAATAATATAACGAAAAATTAAAACGTGCTGTAGGAAAGTGTTTTCATCTTATTTGTTTGTGTAATGTCTAGATTGGCATTTGTAATCAACTAACTGGAGTCACATTAATACCAAGATTTTTAGAGTAGGTACAGTCAGAAAAGGTTAGATGCAGTAGTGTAGGCAAAAATCTCAAAGGAAAGATAAAGCTGAAAAAGCTTGATACATGTAGTTTTAAATGTGCCGTTTCTAGATGGTACTGTTTCTGTAGTTTAATTTTCTTCTGTTTGTTTTCTAGCACCTGTTCTCTGTTCTTGCTGTCTTGACAAAGCGACTCTGGCTTGTTAGATTAAAAGTGCTTCAGGCAGAAATCATCTGGAGGAGCAGAAAAGGGAAAGAAAGAACACAAAAAACATAATAAACCACCTAAAATGAATGAAAAGAAAATGCAGTAGATGCAAGCCCTGCTAGCTGCATGTGTGTGCATAGACATATGCAGCCATGAGGCTTGTCTCTTCTACACTGCTCCATATGGTTATATGTAATACAGCATTGTAGGGAATGATAGATTTGATTAGTGTTAAGGTTACTCCTTTGTTTCCAAGATCCTGTTTCAGTCATTTACTGACTCTTCAGGAAGAGCTATGTTCTATGCCAAGTGTCTGTTTTGGGCTGTGTGTAATCTGCATCTGAACACTCCTAAAGAATCCAGAAAGCACAGTAATTCTGGAACCTGAAAGTCTCATGCTGGAAACCCCATTTTCCACACAGATAGTTTTAACCCTGACTTTTCAGTTCTCCCATTCACTTACACAGTGCATTGATGCACTCATACTTTATAAATACATTCTGAAAGCAAGCACATTCATATATTTGAAGCATGATGACATAATGTAATGATACTAACTTTATAATTGCCACTAAGAAAGGAAATTATCCTTTGTTTTGTAGTAGTACCTGGTAAATGAAAGGAGAATCACTTGCCAAGGAAGAGGATATGAGAAGACATTCAGCTGTTCTTTGACAAAACATTTGTCCTGAAAGAGAGTGGTGTCCCTTGGATAAAACAGTATTCTTCGTGTGTACATCTTGGCATGCACTGTATTGTATGGGAAATATTTTACATGGTGAAATATATGTAGGTTGATTTAATTCTGGAACTTTGTGTGTTTAAAACCATTTTGATAATGTGATTCAGTGAAGATAGGACACCTGCAGGAAAAAAGCTATACGAAAATAGAATGTGCAAATACAAATGCAGTCTTGTCACTTAAATTGTAATTCTTTACAAATTGGTAACCATCTTGTCTATGGTTTTTTCTACTACTCCTAGTAACAGAGTACCACAAAAGATTTTTCTATAAACTGGGAACTAAATGTCTTCTTATTTTAAAGAATTATTTTTTCTATCATTAGTTAATTTTTAAATTATATGTATCCACTACAGATTCCCTTTATCAAGCAATTTTCTATTAAATGAAAAAAATCTATATCATTCTTCTTCTAGGACTGGTTTTAAGCAAAATCGAGGGCTTTTTGTAAACCAGTAAAGTTATGTTGGTTTCACTGAATTTTGATCAGTTTCTTTAGCCCTTAAGATAATTCCAGATCTGCTGTGTTTAATTATGAAATATAAATATACCTAAATCTGTACTGTGTTTTCCTAGGAAAGAGAAAAAAATCCTCCAGGATTCTGCAAAATCTTCTGAAATGCAATTCTTACAGTCTAGCCTTTGTAACTAATTAATTAAATAGTAGAGGATCATTAGTGTGCAGAAACCAATTACAGCAGCTACAGATCCTTATACCTTGCCATAGTTTAAATATTTTTATATTTGAATCTATTGTTTATCTGCAACTGCAGTAAAAAATAATACACCAAATTATTTTCAAGGATATCAAATGTCCTCCAAGGGGGGTGTGGGTGTGGTGAGTGTGGAAAGCAAAACAGAACATTCTGTATTGGCAAGACATTCCGAGTGAACCAACTACTGGCTGATGCCACTTTGTTTAGGTTTCTATCCTAGTTTTGAATACAGATTGACTAAGTAGCTGTTAGTGTATATAGGCTGACCTGATAATTCCAAAAACTAATTGGGTAGCTTAGTGCTCAGGTGGCAGTGAGTCATTGCGTGTCAGTATTTTCAGGTAATGAAAATGAAGCTCCATGTCAGAAGAACAGGTGCAGAAGCAAGTGGATAAATGAAAGAGTAACAAGTCTCTAAGACCAGATGGTACATATCTAAGATTCAGAAAGTGTTTAAGAATGAAGCAGCTGAACTGCTGTCAAAAATAGACACTCTCATTAAAATTAGTTACTATGCTAGAAAAGTAGAGCAAATGTACCTAAGTAAAAAACCAGGTTGCAGAAGGAGCCCTGCAGTTAATGATCCATCATTATATCCCTAGAACTAGAAAATTTGTTGGGAAAAAAGCATTAACTCACCTCAATGAACATGATAGGATAGAAACAGACAGTTTCTGTTTTTAAAAAAAGAGCTTTTTCCTGATTAGGATGTTGGTCTTGTCTGTCTTTACCAGGTCTTCTGGCATTACTAATCAAAAACTCATTCTTCACTGCTGCCCTCTGACAGCATATAGGTACCTCCTGATTAGGTGCCAGGTTTTAAAATTTCCTGAATGGGCTAGGAGCAAAGTGTTATCTCTAATGATGGGTTTGGGTGGTTTGGCAGGAAACACTGTACACTTGGGAGCGCTTGAGGGCAGCTACTACAAAGAAAGGAAGGGATGGAGTATTTTTTGGCAATGAGCTAAACATGAGAACAGGATTCTTCTGTCCTCAATAAACTCTGTATTTGAAGTATTTTGCATGTCCAGGTGAACATTTGTATGGGACTAGGTATCTTCTAAAAAATTCTCCAGAAGGAAGTGTCTCAATTTATATAGGTTCAAAAAGGACCCATGCTGTATATTTCTGCTGCATATTCAATGTCCTGCGAACTAAAGGGCTCTCATAATTTTGGGCCAGTCTTCTCTTTGCTTTGGGGAAGTGGCATCTGGGGTCATTAAAGACCAAAGTTGTGCTACATATCTCACCAGCTGGTGGTCTTTCTGCTGCAAAAAGTAATTCAGGCCAAATATATAAATCTTGCCCAAATGGATTATGTGTCTGATCTTTGTGTCAGGCTCTCAAATAATAGCACCTCAGAATACACTTTTCATCAAAAACAGCTGTAGTGATCCTGTGGTGGATTGCCCCATGGGTTAGTTTGGACTGAAATTTTAGAAGATTCAAGTCTGTACAAGAAAACAAAGTAGTTTCTGAAGCCTAGCCCATATCCATGTACTCACTTATATTTTTAAGAGATTTATGCTATTATAACATGAGGAGACCCATAAAATGACACCATTCCTTCTGCTCAGTTTGGTGTCTCATTGTTTTCTAAGAAGCAGTGGATCAGACTCAAAAGGCTCTGATGTTAATACAGCCACCATCCCTGTAATAGCAGAAATGCTTGAACTTCTTATCTGATCACCAGGTTTCAGTATGTCCCATTTCAATATCAACGAATTTTGAATTCCTTATCTGTTGAGTTGCATGTATCATGTAATAGTGACTAATAACAACAGTCTACAAAGTGTCAATCAAGATATAGTCAATGTTAATGATATGTTCAAAGACTTTATTAGAGAAAATACACTGGAAAAAAGTGACACATTTTTCATGCAGACACATGAAAAACAAACAGTCCAGACAAAAGCTGACCATCTAAGTACTCAACTAAGATATTCTAAATATTTTATTAATGTGAGTCTTGAAATAGGGCTTTTTCTGCGATTTGGGTGAAGATGCTGTGAGCTCACAGCCAAATTGGCAAGTTCATTCTTAGCCTCAGAAGCTGCCTCACTAGAAAGAGTATTGGGTACCTTATCAAACTTATTGCATTCTAACCAGCACTCCTGTGGCCCTGACACTAAACAAAGTTGATCAACTACCACATTTTTAGTTGAAAGAATAGCTCTTTTATATAAAAAAGTTAGTGACTGCAAATAGGAATGAGTCACAGAAAAGCTCTCAGAGAAAAAGAGTACAATGGGCTGAAATGGAATATTAAAACATTCACTGATGTTAGTTTCTGACTAATTTTCTTCATTAAAATGCCTGCACAAGAGATAGCAAAAGGTTGCAAGGGTTAGCAGTAATAGTGTGCTACCAGAAAACAATGTGAGCAATCAAAGTATTTAAACCACGTCATTTTTTGTGAGTGTTTATGCAGGAGTAGTTATTGGGGAAAACAAAATGCAACAGTAGGTGGAATGGGCCAGACAGGTCTGACAGCTCTTGGCAGACTCCACTTCCTGACTTAACAGTTTGCAACATTAGGATATATAGGATTAAGGTCTGTGGAATTCAGAGCTTTTTGGCCAGGTAAGATAACTAATTATTCTGAAAGCAATACAGTAAGCCAGATGGAAGTATGAGAGACTCCCTGTGCTTGGGGTCATCAACAAAATAGTTGATACTTTCGTTAAACTTCAGACTTGATGGCTCGCAAATTCACACCATGGTACCACACTGTTGGCTAGCATTACTAGCCAATTTTTACCCTTACCATCCCAATCTCCCCCCTTAGATCTTCCTAACTAATGTGACCTTTCACATGTCTTTCATGTTGACAAAATGTACCTATTCACGTTTCTCTGATACTCAGCCAGAAAGATTCCTTATATTGCTTTTATTTGATGGGGTTTTATTGCTGGGAATCTGAACAGCCTATGCAGCAGCAATCCTATTGGAAACAGCTTCTATAGAAGGAGAGGATGAGACACAAAAGTAAGCAGGAGATGATCACAAGAAAACAACAGGGGTTTTGTACTTAGAAGACAAGCAAGTGCAGCTTCTTTCCTAAACAACGGGTTTAGGGCAACTGTGAAACAGCAGGCACCAGGAAGTGTTGTGTGATTATATGGTGAGAGCCCTCTGGAACACTACAGCACTTTCTCTCTGAATGTCAGTGTCATCTCAGACTGTAAGGGTTTGTTCTTTTCAGGACAACAAAAGAAAAAAAAATTAAAAGATAACAAAACCTCTGAATCTGTTGAAGATGTATCTGCACATGTCCAAGATTCTTGGGTTTCAAAAGTAGCTGTCTATTTCAAGATACCAGCTCTGTTTAGAAAGGACACAGACTAGGACAGAAAGAACCAAAATGAGCAAGTAAGTTCTTTCTTGAAGAATGGTTTCTTCCTTCTGTGCTCGGAGGGAGGTGTCAGGAGACACTTGTGTGTCAGGGGATCAGTTGTTTCTACAGTATTCCTATTATGTTTTCTTCTTTAGCATGGAGTGATAAAGTATTAAGCCGCAAGAAGTTTAGAGTTGTAGGCTTATTAAAAATCAAGGATTGTAATTTATTTTAAAGACACACTTAATGCATATGGTTTCTAAATTAATCTCTACTGTTGTTTTAAAAATACCCACAGCATCCAAATATACCTAGTGGCATGGCAGTTTGGCATTTAGTGCGACACAGTTTCATAAGATATTTTAAAAGTAATATGGCCACAAGTACCATTGCCCCAAGTTGCACTTGAAGTGTGTCTAAAGTTGCAGTTAAATGTTCGTGTTTGGCATTGGGATATGCACATGCATGGTACCATGAAAAATTGAGTTGTTTGTCCTAAGGAATGAAATATTTGGATAACCACATTTGGCAGTTTTGCCCAAAATGCATAATTTTGCATATCATCTGTAATTGTGTAGTATTAGAATAGTGGACTTTCCCCAGAAAAATTTTACATGGCACTGAGCAGAAAGGGCAGGTAGGAAAGTAAGACTGGGGAGACTTTTCCTAATTCTATTCCAGGTTCTGATGGGGCATAGAGTGAAAGAAATAACAAGTATTTGATATAAAGCACTCATCTTTGCACAGAATAATGAAATAATAAGTGGGATCTTGTGATTTATTGAACACAAGTGAAAGAGAAGAGGCTGTAAGAGAGAAATAAAGTCTGTGCGTGCTCTTTGTCAATAGCCTTTGTTCACAGTCTGCAAAATCTGCTGTGACAGTGAATTTCTTATCTTTGCATTTTCTTCTTCCCCAGGTTATAGGAACCCTTGCTTCTCATATATATATATATAGAGTAGATTTAGTCTTCTTACTGTAAATGTTGCTGTAACTTCAAAGTGTGTGAATATACAGGGAGATGAGATGCCTGTAAGGAGGGAAGAGAATTAGTGCCATATCAGCAGAAAACTGAAGAGAAGAATATGAGAAGGAGGCAGGTGAAGGTATAAGAGGAGGTGGAGTGCACAATGTAAAATTGTGGTACTGGGGCTGGTCACTGAGTACCCTGCACCTGTGTCTTTTGACAAATTCCAGTGGTATTTCCTGAATAAAGCATTTAAGCAATGAGACGTTGCAGTGGACATTCAAGTTTACTGTTGGTTAAATGTCATTCAAGAAAAGTGCTGCAGCAAGCCTACTAGAGAGTAATGTGAGTATGAGGGGAAATAAAATTTAGGGTTTTTTTTCCCTAATAGCTTGTCTTAATGCTTGCCACGTAATGCTTGAATGTGGCAGTTCAGCATAGTGAGGAGGTAGTAGGGAAGAAGGTTTTTAAGATCTTGAGGAGCCACAACCAAGTATGGTCGCTCAAAAGGCTTTTACAGAGTTGCCAGCATGCTGCTGGCTCTCTGCATTTAACAGTACTAAGACTCCTGGCTATAGTGTTGCTAAGAACATGTTCATTACTGAATAGACAAAATAACTGCCTGATCATAAAAACATAAGCAATTTCATGTATAAATACCGAGCACTTCAAAATTAAGTGTTGTCTTTATCTGTATGGGATGTTGAACTGTAAAAGCCTATGCTAATAAAAATTGGAGGTGAAACAAAAGCCCTGGCTTTGGCTGAGAAGCAAAGCAGCTCCAGGAGTGAGATTCCATCCTCTTCATGTGATGTCTGCTGTGTCTCCATTCCTTTCTTTTGCACCATTCCAAACGTAGGCAAGTAAAGAGGAGGCAAAGCACATCAGGTGCCAGCTCACCTATGAAGGAGGCTTCCTACGCTGGTGTGAAGCTCTAAGGCAACACTGGCTGCCAGTCAGGCTTGGAAGATACTGCAGAGGATACACTCGAAAGAAACTGCACCTATGGTTGTGTCAGGCTTGGGTCAAGGCTCTTTGATCAGCCACTGGGAACAAGAGAGAGTGAAGACGCTATTTATCATTATTTGTTTTGAGTAACACTTTGTGCTTGCTGTCAGAGTTGGCATGGAAACTGAATCAGCACCCATTTTTAAAAAAATAGTCCATTCAGAGTGAGGTTAGTCATCAGTGGGCTTACCAGAGGCTGAGGCTGCAGCTGCCCATCCTTAAACCTTGTTTGTGAATAGATAGAATCCTCAAAGTGGTAACAGTCATGCTACCCCAACCTTTGCTGAGAAAATGGGCATCTTTTGAAAATTATGTTATGTCATTTACATTTGGGTGTAGGTGTTTTTTTTTTTAAAGCGGGTAGAGTTAATTATCTGAAATCCACAACAGAACTTTCTTATTTCAAGATGATGTTTTTATGGATAAGTTAAATTTAAAGAGTTAACACAGTTCATATAAACAGTGATGCTTGCGGTTGAATATTGTGATGGAAAATGACATAATTCTTAAGAGGCTCTAAGCTTAGCACTAGGCATCTGTGAATAGTCAAGATGGAAGCCTACACAGTGTGCAGAAATTGGCATTTTCAATTACTTTCCCTCTATTGATGAAAAAAAAAATCAAGATATGCTTATTTCCATTCTATTTTATTCCCACACACAAGGGGGGAAGCAAAGAAATGGCTGATGGTTTTCTGTACCAGCAAGGCTGAGAAAATACTGATGGATAAATTGCTGTTCAGTGGCATTTCTTAAAGCACCTGCTGTGACATCCTGTTCTCAGATACAAAATGATAAATGTATATATAAATTTGAAAAGTTTAATTTCATCTATAACCTTTGACTCCTGGCTTTTTGTATCATCAGAACACAGACTGTAAGTGTCTTCTTCAGTACTGATTACTGATACAGTAATTGTTTACTTTACACTATTTACATTCAAGTCTATAGTGGTTACCAAATTGATGAGGACACTGATTTCTTTTTCCTTTGTGTTTACCGAGCAGATAATTTAAGTGAAGCCCTGAAGAAGCTGAAGATAACATCCAGTGACAGCACAGCAGATAGCTTGGAGGGATGCTTGGACTGTCTGCTTCAAGCTCTGGCACAAAACAGTAAGTTGTATAGACCTTTGAAATTTTAAATCATATGAGATCAGTGAATTAAAATGTGGTAGAAAGACTGACTTGAGCAGTAGGCTGCTGGATTGGCTCTGTTGTGTTTGGGGGTTTTCAGTCCATATGTCTGCAACATTCCAGTAGCAACAAAGACAGTGACAGGCAAATACTTGAATATTTGGAGCAGCTGTAGTCCATTTCTTTTTCCAAGGTGCAGTAGAACAATTACTTTTTTAATTGATCATTCAACAAAGAAAGAACAGATGGAGAAATAAGCCTGATGATAAGATGGGGAGAAGGATAAGGAAACTGCTTGCTAATTTTGGTTGAAAGAGCATAGTTTCTCATTTGTACTGTATTTCTCCTCACACTTGGATCACAGATTTCTTACTTCAGGAGTTTCAATTAGCAGAACTAGGCTGGATACCCAAAGATATTCCAAATTTGATACATAGTATAGTAACAAAATAACACCATAATGAAACAAGATGTCATTTTCACCAAAAACTTTAGAATGCTGTTCCTCACCTCCAGTAGACAGAAAAGTAAGGTTAATGAAGATGACAGTTTATGAGGCTTTTCTGAGTTTAAATTTCTTAGTGCTTTAGATTGTGGCAGAAGAAAAAAATGTGTACAATTTTAGGTTGAAAAACTTCTCAGGATAGGTAAAAGCCATGATTAAAAATTCTTTTTTTAACAAAGAGTTAGTCCTTTGTAAATATAAATATATCAAAAGTAGATACTACTAATAAGTCTTGGGTTTTTTCACATGATGGTATTCTACAAATCAAAGGCTTTTGGATTAGTTGGTGTAAAATACTTCGTGAGGTTTTTCACAATTGAATACAAGCAGCATCTACATGAAGTCTAAAATGGATTGTAACAGTGTCTGCATTTAACAGTAGTCTGGTTTTAATTCTCATTTTTTTAGAAGGATATATCAGACAGAAAGTAATAAAATCTTTAGGGTTTAGATCAACCATTTTTTGAACATGCTGAATCATTTTTATTATGGAATAATTTATAAGGTATATCCAGTACTTTAATCCAGCCTCTAGTTGGATTTATTTCCAGTACTTTTAAGTCTAATCCTTGTTGTTTAAGTACTAAAAAGGAGATCATATGCAAAGTGACAACTTACTTGTGCAAATAACAGAGTTTGCTGTTTGGCCTATGAAGGTCACATAGCTGTGTCACAGAAAACTCTGGCAGATGCAAAATAATTTTACTAATGTACAGCAAACTTACTGATGCTTCCTTGCAACCAGATGACTCTGTTCTGTCTCAGTCTAGGGCTCTGCTCTTCCTTCCAAAATCTTTTCTCTACTAGATTTGTAGCTGTCAGATCAGATAAAGAGATTGTTAGGATTTTGATCTCTGTTTCGGGTAGTTTTAGAAAATTTAATCTCTCCACAATTTCCCATGCTCTTTGTGTGTAAGTCAATAACATGAATATGGCCCTGCTGAGCTGCCGTATGATACATATCTCCACATATTCACATTTGCCCAAGACTGAGGGCAATAATACACTGAAAATTAGATGGGTCAGATAGGACAGTTTTTTTAAACAGCTTGCTGGTAATTTAGGAATCAGTATATCAATTCCCATTCAAGGGAACTGGACGTTTCCATACCAAAGTTTTGCCAAGTCTCTTTGGAGGCCTTAGCTCTCAATGTAGTGTGATGGTTTGGGGAACAGACTTCTGGCTTGAGATAATTTTATGAGGACAGCAGTACATCCAAAATACTTCAGAGATTGAGGTAGATTGCATATAATAGGTTGATTTAACATATGGATGCCAAATTAACTTTCTAAACACTTCCTCATCCATCCAGTTAACATCTTAATATAGATTTTATGGATTAATTTTTAGTTCTAGTGTATATTACTATGTATATGATACATAGTTTTGAGATAAACTGTATCTTTGTGTCTGTGTATAAATTATTATACAATAATTAGAAATCAAATTGTTTGTCTAAAAGTACATATTAATTGTGATGCAGAAATAATATAAATAATATTTTGCAAGTAATTATTCTGCTCTCTTAATATATTTCCACGTGTATGATTAAATTAATGAAGTAAATATTTAGATTCTAGTTCAGTAAATCATCATATTTATGTGAGAGAAAAAAGCCATTCAAGAAGTTTCTTTTAAGAGAATTTTATAGGATTATGATTTTGTTGGGAATTCGTGGTAGTACTGTATCTCACAGAAGTTAAAGTTTTATTCACTGCTTTAAGACTTGGCGATAAAAATATTATTTTATTTTATATAAAATTGAGTACATTACTAATATGCTAATGCAACCCACTCCCATCTACTGCCAGCCAAAATCAGTAGTTAAACCCAGTGCTACTGCAACAAATTGAGATTTTCAGCAAAGGACAGCTTCAGTTTTGCATACTGCATGTACACATTAACATTTCAGTGACCATTACCCTGCTTTTAATTGCCATCTGCATGCAGCATAGGCTTGTGGCTGCTGCAGAAATGTAAGTTAAGTTCCGTAGTCTCTAAGAATACAGTAAAAATTATAGTTCCATTTACTTTGCATACAATATTTTACATTTTCATTGTGTTAATACATTACTTTCTTCTCATATTTTCTACTGTATTGAAAGAAATTACAAAGCTATGATGAATAGCGTAACTTTTCATTCTTTTTATGCAATCTGCTGTGTATTCTTTTGCTTTTCACTCTCCTTCTCAAAGCTGATGTGTTGATAATCCTAGACAGGTGTAATGACCTGGAACATGATACCTCCTGTCTGACCTTAGGAGCTATTCTGCCATTTGTCACACCAGTCAAATTAAGGTGCATGCACACTCACATGCTATACTACAGAAGGGTGAGTCAAATACTCAGCTGAATGTGATAACTGCTGCTAAATATTTGGCAAGCCAAATTCAAATTGTTTTAACTACTGTTTGTCTAGGAGAAAGTTGCATAGCTCTTCACATCTGAGACCTGGGTGTGAAAATCCTGCACAGATGGTTTCCCTAGGAGACATTGTTTGGAGATATGTAGATTCCTATGTACACAGACATTTTAGTTCTTGTCTGTCACCAGCACTTCCGTCTGAGGCCAGTCATATGTGGTCTAGCTTGCAGCACTAGAGAAAACTGAGGCATTTAAGATCAAAGAGGCAACAATGACAGAAGAATAAGACATCAACATGCATTAGAAATGCTTTAGACTAATGACAGACCCCATTTTGTGTGGAGTTTCTTCAGCATTCCCAGTGAAGTTAACTGGCATATCTGGGGACTTTGCAGCCATAAGGTTGCAGTAGCATTAGTCGAGATTCACAGGTAATATAAGAGCTCCTTTCACCTCTGTGGATCTACCTCATGCACATAAGCTGAGCTTCTGTCCACCTTGCTTCTGAAAGAAAACTGCAAATACTTGATCTCTCTCCACCTGCAAATGCTCACCATCTGCTAAACTTCCTGTAATTCATATTTTTAAGGAAAGGCTGGGGTACGTGATCCATAAGCATTATTAGCAGGGGAAAAAACAGAGCCAGCCATGCTCTAAATGAATTACTGGCTTATATTCAATCAAGAGGAGAAAGTCATATCTTACATGTGTTTTAACAACTGCACATTAAAACAAGTTACTCCATTGTCTGCTCCATAGAATCTGGATTAATTCTATGCAGACATGGATTGATGTGTTATTGTCAAGAAATAATTTTGCTGAACTGGAAGCAGACTGTTTACATGGAGTGTAGAAAGATCATAACAATCAGAAAAGGCAAAAACCTCATCAAAAGAATAAGACGTACTGAAGTAATTTGAAAGATCATGTGCTTACATTTCCGGAATAAAGTAGGTGAAGTATAATTGCCTTATTTTGTATCTCACACCTAAAGAAAAATATGGATATGTGCTACTATTGGACATAGGGAACAATTGGTTAATTGCCATGTATAAGGAATTACAGGAGAAAACAATATTGACCATCATTTTCAATCAACATACACAAATTTTTACCTGTTAGGAGCCATTTCATAAATATTATGCCTATAAAAAAAGTGCTTTTATCCTAAGATCCCCCAGTGAAGGTCCACAAGAAAGGACTGCCTGAGAGAAAGAAAGCAAAAAGGAAATAGAAGCTTTCTTTTAAACAGCAGGCTCTCAAAAACACAATTATTGCTGTAACAACAACAAAAAAAAAGTTACTGCTAGTCCAGACCTGCTGTGTTTTAGATACAAGAAGTTATAGCAGACATAAATAACCCAGTTTTGATAAATGAGAAATCTGAAAAATCTGCTGAGAATGTTATTTTTGGCTCTGCTGTACTCAGTGTAAGAGGCTGAAAATGCCCACTAATCCCAGCTTGCAGCACCTGGCTCTGAAAATGTCTGACATGTAGCTGAAGTGGAACGGCTGGCACATGCATTTGTAATATTTTTTTTCTCTACATACCCTTTTTAGGAGACTATGAGTTTCCATGTTTGTGTGTAAAAATGATTAAGCAAAATCACAGCAATAAAGATAAGCTTAAGTGAGAGGGCAAGGCCCCAGATTTGAAAAGGATTTAGAACTGTTGGAAAGATTTGAAATAATGCACTTTACCTTAAAGATGTACTTGGTTAAGATGCACTATTTTCTATTTGCTGAGCCATGCTGATATCTGGTAACTCAAGGAACCATCACATGACATGTGAAAATTTTTAAATTATGCTTGAAACTGGAAATCTCAGCATTATTCAAAGGCTACTTCAGTATGTCATTTTTCTTCCAATAATGAACATGCTTCCTTAATAGTATTTTGCATTGCCTCAAAATGTATTTTGGCTGTATGCCGGAGCCATGATTTGTTTAGAATACACTCACTGTGTTGAATCAGAGAAAATAACGTTGTTACAAATTCCCTGAGCAACTTCTAGTAAGCCTTTGCCATCACTTCCCACTGTTCCAGCGGTATGGTGTAGGTACCATGGGCTCATCCCTCCTACCTAAAGCTGCTTGTTCAGGTTTTCTCTTGGAAATCACTAGTGGGTTTTCTGAAATGTGTCAGTTCCTATTTGATGTCATCACAGTGGAGGATGTCTTAGCATCTAGAGTGCTTAAGAAAATCTTGGATGTCTGCAGAGACAGGAGATTTTTCACATTCCTTTGTCAGTGGTGAAACTTTTCATCGAATGCCCCCAATCTTCTGTAGGCACCTGCTTTCACAGGCATCTAGTTTTGTCTCTTTAATTATTTTGGTGGATTTCCAGTTCTCACAACCATATGTTTACACAGAGGTTTTATTTGAGTTGGAAATTCATTTTATTCCGTTATTCATAGCTATGACTCCCAAATGTTGTTGAATTTGGTTAGTACTCATGCTTCCTATACTTGATGTTCCTTTTTCTGATCTTCACTGGCCACAGAAGATGGAACAATTCCTCTGCTGGAGGGGAAAAATCATGGAGAATTTAGAGTTTTATAATTCTGTAATTCAGGGCTCAACTGGAAAAAAAAAACCCCTGGAATTTTAAAATGTATTATTGTTGTTATTCATGCTTTGGTTTGTAAAAGAAAAAGGCGAGCTTTACCTATTTTTATATCTTTATTTTTTGGACATTCTTGGTTGTTCGGTGTACATACTCTTACTTATTCATTGCAGAGTCAGGTAGGCACTTATCTGCTTAACTTGTAACACTAGAGTGCCATCTGATTTCAGTGAAGCTGTGGACCTCTTTAGTACACAGAGGATTTCATCTTTTGTTTCCACAGCCCTCTCACATTAGCATGAAAATATCTATCCTCCTGCCCCAAACATAGGAAAAATTAAGTTGTAGAACCTTTTGTCATAGCAGTTATTCTAAAGCACAACGATTAGGGAAATCACTTTCTTTTCTTCCCATTGGCTAGACCTCTTTCTCCATTCCCTTTCATGGAACAGCACATGGAGTAAAAGCTTCACATTTCAGAGCTTGCTCAAGCAAACATATTCTTAAACATCAGCACACTAACCCTTCTCCATTTTGAAGAAACTGTTTGAGCAGAATAAGAGTAAAATGATATGACTGTCATTTCATGCAGATTGTGGCCAACTAACAATACTTTCTTGATTGTGAATGCTTAAAGCAGTAACTGTCTGTAGGCACTATTCTGACCCTCTAACTTCCAGCCACAGTTGTTTCATCTAAACAAAAAAAGAGCTTTCAGCTTTAACACATTATACAAACACGTAAGCTGTGACAACACAAGGCAGTGCATAAGTACATCAAGAGAGCTTAGCACAACCATGGGGTTTGGCAATGCCACTAATTGGATTAGTGGCCTATTAAAACAGCTGGTAACTAGTAGAATTAAGTTCACTGACAAATAGCATTTCCCTGCTTTCTTATTCCTCTTTGATCTTTAGCATCTCCCTTTCTTCTTAGCAGCAGCCTCTCTTCCAGGAGGATTTTTGATCGTCCTCAGCTGTGCCCTCCAGTGATCCCTGTCTCCCACCTGTGATCTTGGAAGGAGAAGGAGGTCACCCATGGCTGCATGCTCAGACACAGCAGACACAGGCCTGCATGTTAGTCCTGACATGTAAATGTCTCAGCTTGAACATTCAAACAAGCAAGAGACATTTATGGTGTTATCCATGAAGAGGAAATAGGCACATGAAAGCTAGAACATGCTCCTCCAATAAGATGAAAACTAAACAGCAGCGTTGCTAACTGTCTACTGAAATTTATAGTTATCTGCTGAGATTAAAATATTTATTAGGAAGATGGTGTCCTTAGCCTTTGACAAAGTTTTTTTTACTTTATTATTATTCCTGGTTTGTCTTGGAAATGACAAAAGCATTAAGAGTAGCACTAAGCTACTCACAATACTTTGTACAGCTTGTTTTCTTTGTGTGTTGGAGACATGAACTAGTGTCTCCACTACTACTGTAGTAGCTGTTGAGCTACCACTAAATCTTGATTCAGCATCTTTGGACTTCAGTGGAGCAAGGATAATTCATTTAATGTCTGTTCAAACCAAGAGAGGGAGAGGGAATAGAAAAGAAAAAGGAAAAAAGAAACTAAGTAGATAAGTAATAAGGATCAAAGGGGAACGTAAGTTGGGGGTTTTTTTGTTTTTTTTAAAGGAGAATAATGGCAGAAGAGAGAAACGGATGTAAAATTTTTGAAAGAAAATAAGCAAGCTAAATGCAGGTACCTAAGTGGTTAGTAGGAAGCAGTCAAGCCAAAACCCCACATCTTAGACCAGGAAGAATTTCTAGTCTGCCTCTGATGCAGATCATCTCCTGTAACAGAGCCAGAGATTCAAATGGAATTGGACCAGCTCAGTCAGTCAGGCCCATCACAGGCCATTAAGCTTACCTGCAAAGTTTTCTAGTCAAGCATCCTGCTAAAAGTTTGGCATCCTGTTGAGTATGTTTCAAGAGGGAGTTTTGGCTCAAATGCTCTGTTATAAAGTGTTCCTTCTTTTTGCTGAAGGAGGATGTTTATTGCATCTTAGCTCATGGAGCTGTTGCCTTGTCATGATATTGTATACACATAATCCAGAAATGTTTCCTCACTGAGTGCTGTATATAACATATTATTACAGTATAACTATACTAAATGAAGGTGACTGCTTTTTATTGGACTGTCTCCCAGTAAACTGGCTTACTCTAATGATACTGAATGGTAATCGCTGCTGCTTAGTTGGATTATATTTTACATAAATTCGCCCTAATAGTGATGTATTTAGTTAGTGCCAGATAGTTAAATGTTTATCCAAGTGTTAAATTCCAAGTGCTATTCATTGAATACACAATGTGCCAAATAAAGATTAACTATTATATTTTTTTCTTTGCAGAAGGCATCAGTGAATAGCAGTTCCAGATAATAGAACTTACACATCTCTTTTTTAGATTGCTTCTGTATTGCATTTGCAAAAGGTAGGCCTTTTCTTTTGCTTCTGTATTGCATTTCAAAAGTGCAAAGGAAAATGCCTCCTTTTTACCCAAAAAATTATATTTAGAGATCATGTAATTCACAATTTCAGGCCTTTCAGGCAATTTCATTCTTAGCTTTGCCCCAGTCTCTTGTAACTTAAAAATGTGATCTTTTCGAGATTACGTTTTCTTTAAGCTACTCTGATACCCCAACTTACTAAAAATACTGGTAGATAAAAAATGCCTTTATATGTAGACATACTCTTTCAAAAAGCAAAGGGTGGAATTTCACAGCAGGCATTTCGGCTCACTTAAAGCACTCTTACAAGATTGCTTTTAAAGAACATGAAACATTTCCTGCATATAAAATGAACAGCTTTCAAATTTGATTTGATGTTAATAAACTAAATCAAATTTGGAAAAAGGATTTTACTCCATAGGATTAACATTTCTGTTATACATTTTGAAAAACTAAAACACAGGAATACCCTTTACCCTGGACCTGTAATAAGTTCAGTCAGTACAACTAACAGAGGAGGCAGGGGAAAATGTCCACACAGGCTGAATACAAAACGTGAAGATGTGAGCGTATGACATTTGTACTAAGATGCCAGACAACAAACTTGGCAGCTGGGGGACTGACATCAAACTCTTTCAGCAACCTTGCTACTGAAGTGGTTACATCCTGGAGAGGGTGAGTCAGAAAGGAGGAATGGGGAAACAGCTTGGATGAATCCACCAGCTATGTCCAGGGCTCTAAACTGGATCCAGTTCAGGAACTCAGGGGTTCCAAGCTGCCGAACTTCAATATTCTGCCTTGTGCTGTGACCTATTCGTGGAAGTATCAGATGTGCATTTCTCATCGAGGGCAAAGATGTCACATATTTTTTTACTTCATTGGTACCTGCAACAGGCTATTCAATGGGTAGAATCTCATCCTGAAATTCACTTCTATACTTTGGATGTAGCTTTTGGAGAATTTAATCATCGGGACTCCTGCAGCTAGTTGATTGATAAATCTGTCTCTCCATCTGTCCTTCCTTCCTCGTTAGAGCTGAGATTTTAATTACAAACATCTGTGTACTGTCTCTTTCTTCATTAAAAATAGGAACTGAAGTTGCCCTGTAGCTGATGACCAAGACAAAACAGAGCAAACACCATGATGGAAACATTTGTACAGCTAAGGGAGAATCCTGCCTCCTTGCCTCATAGGTGTCTAATTTGAAGGATAAGTGAGCAAGCAGATTTTAGGATTTCCCCATTTGAGAAGGAGTGTGCAAAAAAAAAAATAGTCAGATTTAAACAGTTATTTTTATACATAAATTATTATTATTAAAGGACTGGTTTTTTCCCCCTGTAAAAATAACTCTTGATAATTGGAACAGACTCTTTGGTTAAGGTTTGTTAGGCAAAACCTCCTTATCAGTAGTGTATGCATGTAGTTTGTTTTTCTGAGGTTCTTTACAACTCACTTTTTGGGCTTTTGCAGCCAGACTAAAATCTTCATTTTGTGTTTTGAAAAATACAATAGGGGGCTGTGGAGAGATACAGTAGGAGGCTGTGGAGAGAGGGACAATGTTTCTTAAGGGAGGCTGTGTATGGAGAGAGCATCATATGAGCCTTTTTACTGTGGTGGTTAGGAGCATGTGCCAGTTCAAAAGATATCCCTTGTTCCCTTCATTCTCCTCCCTTCTGCCTCCTGAAAGAGTAGATGGAAGGTTCCTTTCATGATATATGTGGTTCATCATTATTTATTCATGTGTTCATCTTTCTCTTTCTGATAAGAGTACATGTAGGAGGAACATTATAAAGCCAAGGTAATTTTCTGCAGTAGTTTCGGTAGGTTTATAAAACACCTTTGCAGCTAGAAAGATGTACATTTCTCAAAAGAGGACATGGCAAACATGGTTTGCTTAATAAAGAGGACCTCATGAAGCTGGTTATTTATAATTTTGTTGTGTGCCTCGTTTGGGTGTGAAGCTCCACAACATGGGAGTTATTGCAGTGCTGGCCACCACTACTGTTGGGTTACTAATAATAGTTTAACTTAAACTCGTTGTTCGTAGGGAATAGCAATGGTGAGCCTGTAGCTTTCTTCTGCTAGCAAGGCACTGCTGATAGATATGACTTGCCTTTCCCTTCCCTCTTTCTGCCTTTTCTTCCACTTGAAGGTGTACAGAATAATACAGAGAGGAGAAAAGAGTGAATAGAGGGAAGTGAAATTTCAGAGGAAATAGAGCTGAGAGGGAAGAGAGTGTAGAATTTAATGTGAAACACGTTAGATTTTTTTCCTATGATTTCTGCTAGTTACTTAACCAGTTTGATAGCCACAGTGCTCAGCTCTCCAGCTCTGATCTGTGGCATTAAAGATTTTCCTGCCCACACCCTTCACTATTCTGACTACAGGCACTGCAAAAACCACAAAAAGCAAGCATATTGACATTTTAATCACTCAGCTATGACATTAATAAGATTTTGACACTACGTGATCTAACATACCCTTTGTCTTAATATCTAGTGATAGGAGACATCTATAGCAGCAGATTTAGCCTTAGAGGATTTTCCCCTCCAATTATGCTGTATTATACTGTGTGCAAAAGGGCTGTTTTTAATGCAGCATTATTACAGTCCTACAGTTCCTTTGCTTTAAGACAGGAGACAGCTCTAGGGGTGGGCTGGTGTAAGCAGACTGAAAATCAGGCTTTAAAAGAAAGCATTTGAAATCACAGATATATAACAGACAGCAAAAGGATTATGAGCTGTGGCACCCTAATGCCAGGCTACCTAGATTGCTAGGTTTCTTTCAGACACAAATTTAATAGATTTTAAAGGAGATGAAATTCTGCTAAAGGAATGTTGGCTGTGATTTCCTTTTTGGACAGTATAGAAAGCACAGGAGGAGAATATGTGGTAGAGATTTTGCCTAGGTATTTCTTGCTCCTGGAGAAATTTTTTGGGTTTACATGCTCCAACTACAATTGAAATAGCAATTTGAAAGATGACAACTGAAATAAATTTTCAAAATAATTTAGCCTCTAATAATTTACTAGGAAGCCCAGAATGAAACTAGCATGCAGAAGATTGATATCCTTAATAAATAATACCTCTTAAGTGCACAGACAGACAGAGACAGGAAGCCAGGCAGGCTTTCTCCAGCCTCTAAAGAGAACAAATAAAGGAAAAGTTGATGGTTGCCGATGCTAAAGCCACTAGCAGTTTCTAATTCTCAGCAAACCCCACCTTATTACTCCAAGAGCCAGGCAGTGGTGGGGGTTCCAACCCTTTGGCAGCATTGCTGTGTGGTCTCCCAGTCTCAGGTTCTGCAGAATCAAAAGCAGATAATAGTTTTTACAATTACAGTGAAAATACTGCTACATAAACGTGACAATCCATTGTCCCCTCCAAAGAATAACACCATACACACTTCCCTTCATTTCTGTTCCTGTCCCTGTGTGTTTTATGTATTTATATAGGACACATGTTACGTGAAACTGAGCAAACCATGGGACTGCTCACTCATGTTTTGCAAGTGAAGCAATTATCCCATTTGGGCGCTATAACAAATGCTTATATACCTACAGCTATGCTGAAATCGTCAAGACCTCCAACTAGATATTCTCTTCTACAGACATGCATTTTAACACTTAGTACCTGAACTGAGTGTAGAGTTGATTCTGCAGACAGCTGAAAGGTGGTTGAAGATTTTTTTCTGGACGTTGCAGGGCAGCCTTGTGCATCATTTGCTTGTTAAATCTTCCTGCTTTAAAAGAATAGAAAAAATATTGAGCAAAAATTCTATATTTAACAAGGCAATTTTAGGTTTATATAAAAGACGTCTTGTTCTAATTAAAGTACCCTTCCTTGTGTAAGCATTTCAAAACTCCAGAAAGATTGGTTTCCTATAACAAAAATATCTGCTAATGACATGTGACTTAAAAAATTAATTTGTATATTACAGCACATTCTTTTTTTTCCCACCTTCTTTATTGTAACTTTAATATGATGAATGCAGAATCTCTGGAAAAAAATTATTTATTTTGCAGATACAAAACAGAGTAATGTGCATGAGGATGGAAGAGTAATTTTCCTGGCACATTCTCTTAGAATGCCTTATATGGAGGATCTACTATAAACTACTTGCAAAGATTTAGTGTCATACTGTCATCTCTCCATTTTGAAACTGAAGTGATTTGTATATTACACCAAGTGTAAATTGTATGTGTTCTGCAGAGGAAGAGCAATGCTTACTTAGACTTGGAGTAGACGAGCTGAAGCACCCTGTGGCATTTTTTACACCTAAGGCAAATCCTGGCAAAAATGCCTAGGAGAGCACTGTGGGCTGATAGTAGCAATTCTTCTGCCTGATGCCAGAATAATGTGCTTTTCCCCAAAATAATGATGCTTGAGCAGTCACCCAGGGAGGAGTACAGGTAGAGGTGTTCTGCACTCACTGCTGGTCAAATTAGTCAGTCTTCCACCTTTTATGACTACAAAAAGCTTGACATTCATACCCAGCTGGCTAAAAAGAAACATTAGGATGTTGGTTTGAAGGGATGAGTATATGCAGATGTGCTTCTACTGCTTCAGATTAAGAACAAGTCACTGGTCAGTTTTCATCTGTGTGATCCCAGGCAGGTGACTTCCCAGTGTCTGAGAGGTCTGTTAGGGCCTATACTTTAATTGGCACTCACTTGCTTTTCTTAATAAAATAAATCAGGGTGTATCTGCTACACACAACTTGCCTGGAGAAGCATTTAATTTTATTTTCATACTTCTTGCAGGATATATTTAGTTCTACTTTTGTAATTTATGCTTTGCAAAGTAATGAGTCCATCAAACTACAGACCAACAAAATAAGACTGGATACTGTATATCTCAGCAGCACGACAGGAGAAAATGCATTCATGTCTCCTGCCTACTAATACAGGTTCACACATATCCATTTTTTGCATTTTGAATCCTGCACTTTGAGTTTTTATTTAAGAGAGAGAGAAGCTCTTCCTTAACAGACGTCTGAGATGTCTGGACCAGTCTTTAGTCCTAATGTGATTTTCTTTTAATTCAAACTTTCATTTTGTGTGTCCATATCCACTGGAAAATATTGCTACTAAGTATATGCTACATGTCAAAGTTTATAAAAGCTTCCAAATAAGCCATAAGCATCTTTTCATTATATCTTTTGAAATGTTTTTTCAGTACATTTCAAAAGTTGCAGTTAACTAGATTGCAAACAGGTTAACAATAATTAGCACTTATATTTTGCATTCGATGTTGAGATTAATGTTTATTGATGCCTAATCTGTTTGCAATCAGATGTCATCACCAACATACTGTAGAGGAGTGGTCCTAGCCAAACACCAACATCCCAAGTTGGAATTGTATACAGAAATGGGAGGCATAAGTGCAATCCAGACTTGAAGTTCTCACTTTTTAGTCTGTTTTCTGTCATGCAGACATAACCAGCTCCCAGACACTGAAGCATGTACATACTGTGTGTGAGCCACAAAACAAACTCACGTGAGTCACCTCTGCCAGGCTTGTGCTGGCTTCTGTTCAGGGGCAGCTTGAGTGGATCTCTCCCACTCTCAGAGGCAGCATAGGGGTCCTGGGGCTGTCACAAATCAAATTCAGATGCAGCCCTGAGAATGGGGAAAGGGAGGAGAAAGAGCAGAGGGCAGGTGGTATGTTGTTATCAATTCACAGGTGAAGCACAGCCAAACAGTGTTTGCAGATTGCATTCAGATGGATTTGTTTTGCTTTGCAAAAGTCGTCAATGGGAGCATCTCACAGTAAACTTGGAAGAATGCAAATAACTTCCCTTATAAATGGCTTAAGGAGTCATGCTGCTTTCTAAAATGATAACTGCCATTTAGTCATACTGTATGTCACACTAATATTCATCTCAAATATGCCATTTTCTTAAGCATTAGCAGAATATGTCATAGCATCTAGTACCTTGTCTTTAACTGTAGTTGAATCAATTGTGGTTTTCAGTTTGTTACAGAGCTGTTGTCCACCAATGTTAGGTAGGGCCCTGTCAGGGAGCAGCTGCACAATTCCTCTTGCTACATACAGAAAGAGGAGAGCTTTTGTCACAAATCTTTGGTATTACAGGAAAATCAGTGGTTTTCCCTTTCCTTTCTACTGAGGCTATCCTGCAGCTACTGAGTACCAGAGTAACACAGAAGATATTTAAGTGAGTGTGAGAGGAGTCTAGAACCAGGATCATCTTAGCTCTCCTCCAGTTTCTGATTCCTGTACTACATTAGGCTGTACCCTAAATGTAAGGACTTCCCTCATCATTCCTCCAACATTTCCAATCGTTCATTGCTTCAGAGTGTCATTCCTTGACTTTTACATAATACCTTAATCTACTGCATATCACTTTATGACCTTTAGTCTTTCTGCCAGTCTATCCAGTATTTTCCCCATGTAAGCATGAGTATCGGTGTATACTTGGATAGCAGTCACCTTACAAAGATCAATTGATCAAAAATGGCAAAGTATTAAGTTTTATGAGTACATCAGATAAAATAAGTATGGTTACTGAAATAACAGTTGGCTTCTTATATGGGAAAATAATGACTTTCATAGTTACTTTTGAGAAGACTTCGCTTCTGCTTTTCTTTCTGTTCTTCCCCAAAGCAATTTGATGCACAAGTCATTTTTTGTGATGTGTTTTTCAGATATGGAGACAAGTGAAAAAATCCAGAAAAGTGGAGTTCTTCAGGTGTTCGCGAGTCTGTTGACGCCACAATCTTCCTGCACAGCAAAAGTAGCTAACATCATAGCAGAAGTAGCCAGAAATGGTGAGGTTTTCTACAAGAACTTTTCTGCTGGAACATCTTCAGTTTTTCACCTCACTTGTCAGTATGTTTTACTTCATTTATGTTTTCATTTTATAGATTAGACACCTTTCATGTCCCTCCCTTTCACTCTTTTTGTTTTGTCTATTTTTTTCCTCTGCTTTTTAATACAATCAAAGCAGCATTTGGCTGCTGGAATTTTTCTTGCTCTTACTTTCACGCTGTTCAGTTTCTAAGACAGTAATGTAATTTATTGGGCAGAAATAGCCCATCACTGATGAAATGCTTTTTTATATGAAAAGCACAATGTGTGCAGCCAGTTATGCATAGTGCCCATAGTTGCAGCAGTAGCATCTATACAGTGGTTAAGGGATAGTAGATAATTTATTTGGTGTGAGATTTGTCATGAGATTATTACCCTTATGAGGCCTTTGATACCACACCAAAACCAATTAGTCCTATCTAAAGAGCGTTATATGTTAGTGTAAGATCCTAAAATCCCAAATAAGAATCACATCCATTTTGGTATGTATTATATACATACAGTATATAATAACAAAGGAGATAATCAAAAAACGATTTAAATTTTTCTTTAGACAGGATTATCTTAAAGCTCACCCAATACCTGCATATCTTGAGCTCAGAAGAATGGCCTCATACCTCAGGCAGACACTATGGGCAGTCCCTGTGAGGAGGGTAGAAGACACTTGTGGCTGACTTTTCTCACTCCTGGACTTGCTGCTGTCCCAGCCAAAGAGGCACAGATTCCATTTTGCGCTTTCCTTCCCCGCAGGCCAGACAGAGGAAAGCAGGATGTCTCTTAGCTGCTGTCTTAGCAGCCTTATCCCCCTCCCTTTGTAAACTGTCCTGCTGATGCCTCTTCAGGGAAAGGGCTACATTCTTGCTGACTACTTTCACATTCATTTCCACTTTTTCTGTGGAATCATAAAACTACAGCTTCTTACTGATGCTTATGGTGACCTCCACCCAGTTTACTGGTTTTGAGACAGAGCTCTGCATGGTTATTTAGAAACAACATAAACAGGAAGAGATATATGTTTTTCTCTAAAGTGTTAAAACTAAATAAAACTATAACTTATTTATATAAAAAGCCAGTAAAAAATGTAAACAAATTTAAATTTAGAGATATTTCAGAATGACAGAGATTTAGGCAAAAGTATCACATGCTTTTTCTGTACTTAATGAATTCATAATGAGTATATTTAGAACATCACTGTCAACTGTTTCTCCTCACAGTTTGTCCTTTTAGCTCCTACCTGAGGAGGGAAAAGTTAAGAATAAAATCAATATTCAAAATAGCTAAACTGATTACTATGCACTGTTTACTCAAAGATTCTCCTATAGAACATTTTAACTGGTGTCTTTCAAATCTGAAATAACACATGTCTAAATAGTGTCTAATCTGTCCTTTTTCCTGACAGTTTTTTAATTGATGCTTTATGTAAACTCTCCAAAAAGCTGGCATTTTACCTGGTTCACCATACAAAATAGCTTTTGTCTTTTTCTTGGAGTCATTAGCAGGTGTAACTGGGACCTCTGTCAGCCAAGGTTAAAGTGAGGGTCTTCAGAAATTATTTAAGGTGCCCAATGCTTTCAAGACTGAGAACATCTAGGTATTTCTCATTAATTTGTAACTCTGTTGAAATAATTGCTTAAGCAGCATAGCAGGGAATACCTCATTTGAATTCTGCTGTTTTCTTTGTTTTATTGCATAAAAATACAAGAGTTTAATGTCTATTTTGTACCTGTTTTCAACAAACTTCAGGGCACGTTGAGAGATTTGTGTTACCAGTATTCTACAGCTAGTTGACATTAAACTCATTCCCTGAGTGTCATGTCAAGCAGCACTGCCAGAGCTGGGAGCAGAGCCTCTGATTTTGGGTGTTATGGATAAAAAAACATCTTTTCCTTCCCCACTTCTTGTTTTCCTCTCCCATTCCCCTCATCTGATCTTACACACACATCTGATTGCATCAAAGCTCTCTACTTAGTGGACCTTTTAAACCCTCTTCCTAGGTTTTTGGTCTTGTCTTCTTTGCAAGGTGCAGGAATGAGAACATTATCTTCACAGTCTGTAATACTACAACACAATTATATTTCTCTTTCAAAATCTTGTCCTTCTTTTGGTTTATGTTACTCTGTCCTCAATGGTTCTCCTAACTTCTAAAGCGATTCTTTGCTGTTTCCTTCAAAGGATCTGCTTCATTTCTCTCTCAGGTTAGTGGAAACCTTCTAAAAGACTCTATTCTCAATTAGTTTCTCATTCTTCTATTACTTGTGTGTAGTATCAACTGCAAACGTAATTGCAGTTACCACTTTTTTGTTGCTGTTTCACAGATCTATTTTGATACATATGGTGGCACCATTTCTTTTACTTCTTGCTCTTACATGACCTTGATAAATACAAATTTGCTCAGCATATTGCCCAATTATTTTGTTGCTGAAAAAGCTTGTGCTCACTCCAAATGCAGGGAAGGTGAAGAGTTTCTTTCTCCTTTTCACCACATGAAGAAGAACCTAAACAGCAGAACAGACAGACCCCTCAGTCTTCTAGGAGAGAACAAGTTTCCTGATACAGACTAGAAGAAAAAAAAATCTGACTTTGATGATGTAGAGACTATGCTAAGTTAGTGGGTGTAAAGGAAAGTGATGCAGGGATAGCTGAGAAATGGAAAGAGTTTTTACAGGCAATTGAGAGGAAGAGGCTGAGGTGACAGAGAAGACAGAGGAAGAAACTTGATACATTTGTAAATAAACTTTGCAATGAGGTGGAAAGTGGATGATAAAGAAATAGATTGAACATTACAAGGGCAAGTCCAATTTTAAAGACCAGATGTATCTGATATTTGTTATGTTCATTAAAATGGATACAATCACCATCTATCAAACTGTAGCATCTGGCCAGAGTTTTAAAATGTTACAGTACCTTAAGAAGGTGGGTTAATTGTGCTCACAACTATCTTCTGTTGGACCTGAGCAAGTGTAGAGATATTGCTGATTCTTCTTAATCTACTTATTGATATATCAAAGTTTGTCATCACCTGAGAATTGCTTACCTCTGGCAATTCTTTAGCTAAAACAACGCTGCAGGATTAAGTACAAAAGACACTAGATTTTGTAGCTACTGAAACATCAAAGAACATTGTAAGAGGTTCAACAAAGGGAGTATTTAAGATGTATTTGTACTTCAAGCATTGTATTAAATCTTTGAGTTATTGGCATGAGGAGTTCTGTCGATGCAGAATCAGAAAAATTTTCTCATCTGTTTTTAGGGGGATTGTACACCCTAGTTCATTCTGTCTCATAAATGACTAAGTAACACGAAGGTAGAGTGACTTAGAAAGAGCCAATATTGTTTAGGATGAGGAAGAGACATAACTTGCCCCTCTACTCAGTCCTGGTGAGGCTATATCCTGTTTACTGTGTCCAGTTCTGCACTCCTCCATATAGGAGAGACATGGAGCTCCCAGAGCAGGTCCAGCAGAGGCCGCAGGGGTGATGAAGGGACTGGAGCATTTCTCTTACAAGGAGAGGCTGAGGAAGCTGGGCCTGTTCAGCCTCGAGAAGAGATGACAGAGAGGGAACCTTACCAGTGTGTGAGCAATAACTTCTTTATTGTACAGGTGACCAAGCACTGGAACAGATTGCCTAGAGGGGTTGTGGAGTCTCTTTCACTGCAGATATGCAAGAACCATCTGGAAGCAATCCTATGCCATGTGCTCTAGGATGATCCTGCTTAAGCAGGAAGGTTGGACCAGAGGGTCCCCTGCAGTCCCTTCCAATCTTACCCACTCTGATTCTGTGATAATTTGTAGTTCAGAACAAACCAAAAACATTGACCATTTGCGTTACAATACTACATCTCTAAAGGATGCTCTTTAGTAACTTGTGAAGTAGCACTGGTGTATTAGATGGTTCCTTCTATAAACTTCCTTTTTAAAATGTGCAGCACAGTGCCTGTCTAGCTATAATAGATATATCTCCTTCTGGAGAACAGCCCTTTGTCTCTGACACCAGGATAGTTCTCTATGACATTTGCAGATGTGAAATAATTCTTTGGTTCTCTGTGGCATAGCAGGAAGGAAGGGCAGAGAGCTTCCCAGTGGATGGGTCCTCTACCTTTCCTCCCATGGTAGGCATCAGTTGGATTGTGGAAAGCTATAGGCCTTTGGGCACACAAACTCTTGTATTTCACATTCTCTCTTTTTCTGTTTCTTTCTTCACCTTCCAAACAACAGCCTTTTACTGAGCTTTATTTTTTTTTTAATTATTTTAAAGCAAAAGCTTTTCCAGAATTCTAATTAAGGGAATAGAGACTAAAAAATGCCTCTCTAGAACACTAGTTTTAAGTGATCTTTTGTGTTATGTAGCAATTTTGGTTTATGTTGACTTTGTTGTGAATTCACTGCTCTTTTCAGCACTTCTTTGTGATGCTAAAAACATGCTTCATCTGAACTATGTTAAATTCGTTTCCATGGAAGTCAATTAAATACCCTTAATTCCTTCTAAATTAGCAAATAATGGAAAGAATTAAACCCAAATCCTGACTTGTGCTTATTCTCTACAAACTTGCATGAGAACTTACACTGCTTGTCTCTGCACGTGTTCAGTCCCACAAAAGGCCCAGTTGCCAGGCCAGTGTAACTGGAATTGATGAAACTGGAAGTAGCTGACCTTGCACCAACAGGCTTTGCTTCATTTGCAGAGTTCATGCGGAACCCCTGTGTGGATGCTGGGTTGATCCCTCCCTTGGTGCAGCTGTTAAACTGCAAAGATCAGGAAGTATTGCTTCAAACAGGACGTGCCCTGGGCAATATATGCTACGATAGCCGTGAGTGTTGAAATCTGCTGTATTTTGTACATGCTCTTGTGGAAGGGATGGGAGTGTTTTGGTGTTTTGTACATTATGTGCTGGGGGGTCATTTTCCTCTTTTCTTGATTTTTATTTACCCCATGATTCTTGTGATTTTATGGGAAAATTGAACATCATATTTGCGTAATGCTTTTCTGACAGAAAGATTACAACACCTTTTCAGTATTGTGATACAACTGGATATAAGATTAGAAGGCTTTCCTGATCCTTGGTTTGTTTTTTTGATTTTTTTTTTCAGTCATAAGCAACTAGGTTTTCAAGGAGCAGATGCTACATATGCAGAGGCACTGAACAGTTAATTTTCCCTCAAACAGGATGTGTTGGAAGGGAACAGAGTCAGAAGGGAATATTCATATTCTAACCAGTCTCAATGCTGCGCAGAGCTGCATATGTGGCTGAAATGCCTGAGTTATGTTGCTGATTCCAAAAATTCCTATGTGGCCAATCAATTGCTCCAGGATTACATATTTATATTTTTGGTAGTCAAGGGTGGTGGCGGGGGGAGGCTGGTGAGGTTTTTTAGTTTTTTATGGGCACAATAAATTTTTCCACTGAGATGCAATTGAGTTTTGAAATGCAGTTGTGACTCCATGTGCTAGTTACATGCATGGATGTGCAAAACCAAACCAGTGTTTGCAGTGTTTTGAAAATGCAGCCTCATTATCCCTTACTTTAAATGTTTTGAAAAAAGCCAGTACACAATAAATATAGTGCAGAAGCAGAGACACTGGGAACATATTTTAATGCACATGAAGGAGTTAGATGACTGTGGATGTCTGTGGATGGGAAGTGAGATGAAATTGTAAAATCATGTTGTTATCCTGAGAGTTATTGCCTCATTTTATATGGCAAGATTTTTTCTGCATACTTTGTTGCATTTACCAAAAGTTATGCTGTATGAATACTGACTGTAGCCTTTCTCATTGCTACTTTTTTTCATCCAAGTTTGAAAATTTACATTTTATGTTGTTTTAAACTACCTTGCCTTTGACCTCAGGGAAGTTAATCATAGAGTGGCATTTCCAGTTACAGACAACTACTGCTTGAGGATGTTAATGTATAATTCTTTAATTTAGGATTTTCTTTAAGGTGACCAATCAACGAGGCAGCTGCTTCCCCATGGAAACTTCAAGTAGAAGCAGTTAACCTTCCTATAACATAATTCATTTGCTATATTTTGTTTCAGGATTATATATGATGTCAAGGTTATTCTCAGGTGCACTGGTTTATTTCATATAAGTAAAATCTACCTAACTGTTCATGTTGTTGTTCATCCCACATTTTTTTCATGAAATACAATAAGGACACACAGAAATGGTTTTGCAGCATGAGGTTTTGTGGACTATTGCTGGCTTTTACAGTGCAGGATTTATCCTGTACAGAAAACTGTATTGTGTTGCCCTTCTGTGGAGCAAAGCTGGCACTGATAAAATCTTCAGTAGGCAGTGATGTGTTCTGTGTGCCATGTGTTGTCGTGCTCTTGTGGGAGGACAGTCACTACCTTCCCTGTGTATTTGAGTAAAATTATTGAGTAAAGTGTAATGAATGTGACAAAAGTCAAGGTTAGCATATTGGATTTGAGTGGAAGAGGCTATTTACAGTGCTTAGTTGTCACATCCACCCTGACATTTTCTATGTTAACTTAATGTGTAATTGTTAAATAGTTACGCACTCTATCCTAAATTCTTAGTTAGGACAAATACTTTCACTATGTTTATTACTAGAAAATTTAATATATTTCAATTTTTTACTATCGGTTTTCCCTAGCAAGAAGATAGAAAGTATAACAAAGACAAGATATGAAGGCAAGTAGTTCTAATTTAAAATATTACATATTGATAGTATTCTTTTATTTTCAGTTGAAGCAAAAGCAGCTGTTACCCTTATGGTAATTGTGCTTTGTATGAGAACTTGAAATACATCAGTAACTATACATTTTTATACATATATATACACTTTTTTCCCACTTCTACTGCCCATGTAACTATAACAGGCAGTAGTGAGGAATGTCTTTAAGTCCTAAATCAGTGTTAGGCTGACACTGAAACAAAGCCCGTATTGGATGGTTCATAGTAGTATTTCTTTTTATTGAAAGCCCCAGTTGTCCTGTATTTCATCCCAGCAAGCATGCATCACTTTGTTTAGTGACAGCTTGTGCCAAAATGAGTTATTCAGGTCTCTGTTTCTGAGAGAAGCTGGTATGGTGCAGGATGAAATTTGTGGGACAAATGGCTGCTTCTGCAGGGAAAGCCCCTTAAAACTGGCCTTGAAGAGGAGAAGGATTGCCTGAATTGTTTTTCCTAATTAAAGGAAAATGGCAGTGTTTTCTCAGTGTTCACAGATCCCAGGGTTGCTGCATGAAGGCAAGACCATTTCCACATCAGTTCAGGAGTGGCTACTCCTGAACACAGCTGCTATGGAAAGGTAATTCATGATGAAGTCCCAGTGCTGAAAGAGGTTTAGTACCTTTTGCGAGGTAAAAGCGGAATTATACCTGGCTAAAGACCTCACTGAACAGATTGATTTCCTCACAGAAAACATGAAATGAAAACCTGTTGACTTACTGGCAGATTATCTTCTCCATTGAGTTTGAGGTAGACATATTATTGTCTGGGTGCCTATCAGTGTTAGCCCTCTCAAACACTACTGAATCACCTGTTTGATCATGGAAGAAAATACAGAGAATTAAATACATTACATAAACAGTTAAAGAGGAAAAAAATAGGTCAAACTTATACCAAGCAGCCTTGAGAACATCCTTTTTTAAGTATTTGTTTTGAAGAAATCTGTGTTATATGAATCTCTGAGCATCAAGAATAAAGGCAAATATAATTGCAAAGCAGAGTAGAAGGAAGCTTTGTTAGTTCTGATGAGGCTTCTGGTCTCCCAGCTTCTGGTCTCTCTCTCTTGTATGCAGAGATGAAAGAAACAATTGAGGCAGATAAAAAGATTTTAAGTCAGAAGTAATGAATTGCAGACTGTTCAGTACAGCCCTACAGTTTAAGAACAGATACATTACTGCATGTTCCTGTACAGCATGTAATTGTTCTACATGCTTTATCTAGTAAATGCCACATACACCTCAGCCCCCAAATTTTCATCAAAGCAGAAAGTGCAAAGAAATGGAGACATCTCTTCTCCCTCCTGCTTTCTCCTCCACTGTATCTACAGCATGGATCAAGTACAGCTGCTTGTACTTCCAAATCCCCAGAAAACACTCAGCCCCACTCATGGGCAGAATTTTATCTGAACTATATAATTAGATGCAAATCTCCTAGCCCATTCCTTCCTTTTAACCACCAGTTACATGGTTTTGCTTATAATCAAAGCTGAATTCTTAGGCACTGTCCAGTCAGAGCATAACAGCTATCCTAGCTGCTTCACCACTCTTTATCCTTGAGTCAAACTATAGGTACCTCTCTCTGTCCATACCCTCCTGTCGTTCTCCCCAGTGTTGTTTCTTTAGTAAGTTTGTTCATTAAGGGATATTGCAGAGGTGCAGATGCTACAAGTAAGGGATACCTCCCAAACTCTTCTGAGTTCTCCCTGCACCTTGGCTCCATATGCAACATGAAGATCTCATCTCCACTGTTTGGAAAAGGTTAGGTTTAATATGGTTCTTGCTGCAAAAACCAGTGTCTTAAGTCAGTGCAGAATGGCTAATTCTGTGGCAGATAAAGCCTAAGAATTATTTCCTACCATCACCTCTGGCCATTGGGGTATTATGTTAAAGAAAAGCATTATCCAAATTGTACCTCATGATCACGTAATGAACAACCTGGTGATTAGTGCACCCCTTGGCACTCTGTGTTGGCTTTTTTCATGGTAGATTGGGAGGACTCAGGTGACTGGGAGGACTCAGGTGACTTGACTCCTGTGGCTGATCAAATGCAAGAGGAGCAGGGAAACTGAGACTACAATTTTCAACTTAGGCCTACTTTCTTGCAAGACCAGCAAGACAATGTGGGAGGAAGACATAACCTGTCTGTAGCCAGGCGTCTGCCCTACTCAGACACCCCCCACACCAGTGCAGTTTGTACAGATGAAAGATCAGGCCAACCAAATAAATTTTATCAAGAATTTTAATGGGAGATGATGCTATATTAAATTAGTATTATTTTCTTAGCTAATAATAGCCTCACAATATTTTTTATCATTAATTTTATGATGCACATGCTATTTTAATATCAGTGATCTTTCCACAGGTAAATCAGAACAGACACTTTAGTTCTGAACTGATTGACAAACCATTTCCCTGTGGTTTTGTGAAGCATTGTGCACATGATAGAGGCTGCCATAGTTATGCTATAAAAGTGATAATTCTAAGAGGAGGTGAAAGTCTGGGATATTTAGAGCCTGATTCAGTAGCAGTACAAACTAGAGGGAGTCATTCTGATTGACTTCAGTTGAGATTGGACTCTTACTCATTAGAAAATAGCTCCTTCTTGCTGTTTAGAACATTCACATATTCTGAAAGCTAGCAAAGGGAAGTAAGCTCTGTGTATATCTTGTAATGGAAGGGAAAAATTTCACATTCTCCGCTTCCATAATATATATATTAATGGTAGTGCTTAGAGACCTCTTTGGGGAATCCAAATGTTACTTCTTTTTGTACCACAACCTTGTTTCTTCATGAAATTGCCAGCTTGGATACATGTTCTTAGCAACCATACTTGGTATATAAACATCTATAGAGTTGGAAAGAAGCTAGAAATGCCAGCTCATTCTATAACGGTTCTCCTCTGAGAGCTGCTTATCTACCTTTCTCAGCAGGAAATTTATTGTGTTTTTTTCTCATTTCCCAAGCTGTACATTTCTTTGTTATCTATGCAGTCTTGTATTGATGGCAAGACTCCTAGCTGAATTTCAGCTATGTGGCCTTTCACATAAAACCAGATCCCTCTTCATCTCAGCCTTAACACCAGAACATTTTATGACTTTTTGTTAAAAAGATCTTATACATGCTATAAATCCCGTAAACTCAGCTGCCTATCTTATAAGAATTTACAGATCTCTTGCAGGGATCTGCTAAGAAAGGCAAAGTACAAAATTAACTGCTCCATTGTACAGTTATATTCTCTCAGGAGATAGGATTAATTTCAGGATCTACAGGAGAAAATCAGACATAAAAAAATAAAACATACTGGAAAGAAGTCAAATTCAGGGGTTTTTTTCAAAAAATGGCATAACCTTTTTCATTACCATATGGAAAACCAGCAGAATCCTAGAACATAACTGATGTTGATAATGGCACACTACTGGCTAATCATTTTTATGAAGGTCACCCTGATTCATGCGGCTAGGCAGCGTCTTACCACGATTTTTCACTTATCATTGTACTAGATCCTACCAAATGCAAGTGCCACCTACTGAGCTGTTTCCCAAGAAATACCATGAAATCGAGACCAAAGTCCTTAAATTGTTGCTTGAAAACTGAGTTTCTTGCTTGCAGAGAATTCAGATTCAAGGGTTTGATTGTACCATATTAGAGTTTTACCTTTAGATCTGTCCTCTCTGCAGCATGTCACAGTCTAAGAAAACGGTAGCATTTTTAGGTTAGAAGTCCTTGATAGTGCAGGTTTTTCTCCAAGGATCTGCACACAAGTATTGCATCAGCTAGAAACAGAGTATATGTATGCCAACATATACTTCCTCAGTAATACTGAATTCTTATCAGCAATTAACCATAAATGTTCTTAGAAAGGTGTTAAACAATGTTATTCTAACTTATTTTACAGCTGGCCAAAATGGAATCAGAATGATGAGGAAATCTTTCTAGAGCATCAGAAAATAACCATTTGAGAGGTGATAAAAACCCGATGAGTTCTCATTCTCAGGCTAGGCTCCTCCTAGACTTCATGATTTGGGACAAGTAGCACTGGCCCCAAACCTAGTACTTGTCTCAGCTGTTCCTAGATCCCAGGTCCACTTACTGCTTTTTCATTTCTTGGAATAATTTTCTTTCTTTTTCTAGTAGGGGAAGAAAAGCACCCTACTGGAATCCACAAATATACTTTATGGTGGATTCTTTTGGTTTTGTTTTACTTTTTTCTTCTTGGACTTTTCCCAACCTACTCCAAATCCCCATGGGTTACACACTTTCTGAGACTGCTCCTCTGGCTGCTTTGGTGGAGACCCACAGCTCATTCTGGCTCATTTAGATAGCAGCATCACTATCACACAGTACCAGGCTAAAGCCTCTTGCCAGGCTCCTTTCAGCAGCAGCCAGCAGCACACCCCTGTTCTGCCCCAGACTGTGACCATGCCACACTCACTTCACACTCTTCTTCTTGGACAGTTTGAAGCTGAGAGACAATGTTGCACTGCAGGCCTGGGAGAAGGAATTCTAAATTAATTGTGGTGTGCAGCTCTATTCTGTTAGTAGCATGAGATGCTATAAGTGCCTATTTACCAGTGTAGAAAAACTGCCTGCTGCTTTACTGTATAATTGGGTTCCATGATTTATTTCATGCTATATGAAATACTAAGCTGGCTTCAGCTCTGACTTACATTCTCATTAACCTGGAGTAATTTGTTTGACTGCAATGGAATTACTAAGGCGTTTCATAGAGTTATAAAATCAACTGAAGAGTCTACTGTAAGCATATTGCAATATGAAAAGGAAGGCAAAGGGAAGTGCTACATTCAGCTTTTAGGACCTTTACCTGACTTTAGTATATCTATGCAGAACATTCTATTTCTAGTTGGCTTCTTTAATTTCAAATAGAATTCAGTAACAGTAATTAGTACATTTTAATTACACACTGAAGTATCCTTGGAATCCAGAACAAATTACTTGTCAATACTGAGTCTAGTAGTACTGTATGTCGCATTGCTGGTAAAAACATTTCTGCTGTTATATTGGAATCTCAGATCCACTCGTAGCATTTCACTGGAAATGAAGTATTGAAGTCTTGAGCAATAAATTAATCACTGTTCTTTTGTCTGAAATCAGAAGCACATGAATTTTCTTGTATTTATCTGACATAAGAGGAATATGACAAATAAGCAAATTTTATTTAAATTAAATTGTGGACTTGAATCTGGTTTGCATTTGACTGCTGCCTCAGCATAACGTTAGGGAGGTTGCACTACTGTAACACTTACCTTTCCCTTCAAATGTTCTGCCAAGCTCCTGACTCTATAGACAAAAGAAATCATGAAAGAGATTAGGACTTGTTGGCATTGATATCCTGTGGTCTACACATTGAATATATTATGGAGAGTCTACCAAAAACATCCCTAGATCTCTGTTTGGATACAACATTTAAAAATTGTATGTGTCCATTATAATAAACTAGTTGTATAAGAGGGCAAGTGCACAGCTGCATCAGTTGTCATTAGCCAACAAAACTGCTGGCAACAGTTTTATCCAAAAAGGTCAACTCTACCTACTTTCACTTTTTCAATGGGCTGTATTAAAAGACCATGTTCTGCTAGTGTTTCTAGTTTACTGTTTGCATATTTATTATTTTAGCAATTATTCTAAAGGAATACTTTATGAAACTGTACCCTCAATGCTTACCCTTAGGGCTAAGGATAGGTGCCAGCATTTTAAGATTAAGTGACTTCAGGACAATTCTGTTTATCTCTGAAGCAAGGATAACTAAACTCAGGATTGGTTTTTTTCTTCATAAAGCAGAACTTTTAAGGTTATATTGATTGATTTTAATCTGTAAGCAAATAAAACAACACTGTACTTATGGTAATCAGTCTTATAATTCCTGAAGGAATTAATAAAGGAAAGGGAAGTTTCAGTACAAGACAGAACAACCCCAAAAATTATCTTCCAAATTACTAAAACACAAATCCCAAAATACAGTATTGCTGTGTAATGTCCCTTTTAGACAAGTGCACAGAAGACATGGGAAAAGCAGCAAACAATAATAGTACAGTATAATCACATGAAGCTTGGTTTATCTAAATCAGGAAGCTTGACTGTGTAGGTCATCCTTTCCCTCCCTGACTTGCACAACTTATACCAATGCAACTATTTACACCCATAAACTTTTGCAGCATATGAATTGGAGAAAGGATAGTTCAGGCTTCCAGTTGCAAGACAAAAACAGAACATTTCAAAGGATAAACCTTCTACTTAAAGCCCAAAAGATCATTTTTAAGAGATGCCATCAAATAGTTTTCTAGTGGATTATCTGAGAAATAAGTATATTTTTTTAAGCCTAAATATTTTCTGATATTTACCTCTCCTATGGCACAGCCCCTTTTTCCTGATTTAGATTTTTTCTTATGAACATTTTGTGACTTAGTGATTTGTTTCAGGGCTTGGTGAATTAGGGACAAAAACTCAAGGGAAAAATGATGTGAACATGTCTTGGGAAAAGCAAATTGAAACTACTCTAAGTGCTAAATTGTAAAGATCTAATAATCATGAACACTAAAAATGTTCAGTTGTTGACTTTGGGCAACAGGATGCATGGTTGAGCAATAGGACAATTTGACAAGCCTGTTCATAGAGGGAATGTGAACAGTCACAGTAATTTGATAATCCACTTTAAACTGGTTTTTTGCATAAAACTCCTCTAAGCAACTCAGGATAGAAAAAGGGACTGTACTAATTCTTAGAGACAGTTGTGTTGATTTGGGCTAAAAAACATTGTGGAAGTAATAACTCGTTCTGTAATAAATCTTACTGTATATTTTACAGGGAAAAATCTCTCTGGTTTCTTGGGTTTTCATTCTGGCATCTTTAGACAGTATTACATGTACTTAAAAAAAGCTATGCAACAGCATTGCCCTTTGTGACCTGCAGTGAAGCATTTTTAAGCAGAAATGTGAATGCTCTCATTAAACTGTTCAATCACTGTTCTCTTAGGAATAGCAAATGTTTATTTTAAAAGGTCACAGGAAAAAAAAATTGAACACAGCTTCTGGGAGGCTTTGGAAGCACGCTAAGTGTGGGAGTTCATAGAGCTGTTGAACTGCAGGGCAATAGTTGGATTGAGAACAAGATGCAGCAACATGCTGTGGGCTTGTTTTGACTGTAAATGATTTGGAGTTTGAGTATTCTTGTGTGCAAAATCCGTTCCTTAGCGACAAAGGAGTAGTGAGAAGCGAGTTGGTGAAATGCACATGAAGCGTTCTGAGTCAGGAGTAAGCTTTCTGCTTGGGGATGCAGTGGAGTGTCACAGCAGTGCTGGCAGTGGGTAGTCAGGACCTTCAGGATTTTCCTCCTACGTTTGGCACAGGATTCTTTGTGGCCCTGCACTAATGAGCTGAGTTAATCCTCTTGGGCAAAGAAGGCAGCACCAGGAGATCCTAATTATAGAGCTTGCCCAAGTCTGTTCTTCACTCAGCTGCCTAGGGCAGAGCAGCAGCCACACAGGGTGAACTCCAGCATGGGAAAGATGGAGAGCAACAAACACAATTATGGCATCTCCTTTGCAAGTCTACAAGCCTATGTAGGTAGTCCTGTCAAAGTCTGGTGCTTACAGCCTGCCACCTTCTTGGGAGGGACCCTGAGGTTCATTTGCACCTAACTTTTTGAGTGTACCATAAAGACAGACATTCCTTGGAGTGAGATTTGTTTCTGAATCTTCCTGGTTTACTTTTGCTGTCAACACAGTGGAAGCTGATTGTCTATTTACCTGACAAAAACACTGGGTTTGGATAAGACTTTTGTAATGTATTTGAAGTGAGAGTTACAGCAGTTTTTAATACATAACATACAGCAGTTCTTAATACATAACTTCTTTGACAAACCAGAGATAATGGAATTTAAATGATATGACTTAGGTTTGTTGTAAAAATATTATCACACGGTAATTTTTAGTAGAGTTCTGCCAAATTCTGTCCAGGTAAGGATCTTGGTTTGTAACTTTTTTTTTTGTGTGCATGTTTTAACCCTTGATTCCAAACCCTCACCCGACTCTACATTATTCTTTGCTTACATATTTTACATGTAGCTCGTTAACATCAAGACACGGGGTTGAACTTGACATGTGATTCTTATCTGAATTTATCATCCTGGTTTGTTGATTTCAGTTGCATTGTAGTAATTTGATGACCACATTCAGTCCATCTGATTCAGAATCAGTGATTCAGTTTCATTTTGCACGCCTGTTTTGACTCACAGGACAGGGGAGTCAAATACAAAATCATGTATTTACATAAATTTTCTAGTAAAAAATACCAGAAGAGGATACGTAAAGCAGAATGCTTGGATATTGCAACCAAATTAGTTGTTATTCTCTGCTGATTTGGTAGACGTAAGCATTGAGTCTAAACACCTGACTATATTGTTTCACTATATTTTGATGTAGGACTACCTTCCATTTCTGCATTATAGCTGCATTTGTTATGACATCAGGGATGTGAGAGATTTCTTTGTTATTTATCCTTTTTTTATAGCTGTTCCTTGACACAGAATCCTACCTTGAATTTGTTTGACTGCAAATAAATTACAATTTCTCCTTTTTCAAAATTACATATACATGCCTGCAGCAAAACACAGTCTTCTGATATCCTGATCCTGTCCAAGGTGGAAACTGTCATGGCAGTGAAGTTTTTCCTCTGTTGCATATATCTCAGTTATTCTGCAAAACTCTTACTACTTTGGTAACAATTTTAAGTTAAGACCTGCCAAGAATTATTCTTCCTTCAACTCCATTCAGCCAATCTTCTGAAGTCCCTGTACGCAATACTTAGAATACTGTTTTTTATATATAGTATAAGGGGTATTTATGCCTCATAAATTAACAGGAATTGGAAGATTTAGAAGCTTCTTTTTGCAGAGCTCTGGAACACAGAAGTGGAAGATCATATTATAAATGTGTACAGCCTTGGGTTTCATGCTGAATACGTTGCAGAATGACAAAAACTTGGTAGCTTGTCCTCCACATATGATGGGGAGAGAGAGGAGTAATGGTAGAGTGGTGAATAACAAGGAAAAAGAGGAGATTTGTTTTGGAGCCATTAAGAAATTGAGGAGACATATATTTTCTTATATTGCAAAACTTTAGTGATTCCCTCTTCCTTTCCCTCCCAAGGTTTTGTTTTCATCCAGATTTTTCAGTTGATTCCAATGGTAGCTGACATGGAAATCTCTCCTTTTGGAAGCCCTGGAATTTAGTTTATTGACTGTTGACTATTGTTTACTGCCTGCTGGGGAAGGAAGCAGTATTGATGATTACTGTAATAGAAGGCATATTTTTCCTTTATTTCTACACTGTTGCATCAAATCTGATATGTTATATAGGAAGAGTTCCATACAAGTATTATGATGTGTTATTTACAACCCTTCAGGACATTGTAGTCTTTTATAGATGCAGAGCAAATTTTTCTTCTAGCCATACAAAAAGTATCTGATAGTGGTATTAAATTTTAGATACAGAAGTACAGAAAACATGCTGTGTGGCAGAGTGAGTTCATGGATGGTTGCCACTGGGAACTAGTACCTCTGTCTGCTTTGTCCATTTTATTCCCCTTTTTAAGTAACCCAAGCAATTTATTTTCTGTATTTCAATTTCTCAATCTGCATAACAGCAAGAGTAATTTACTTTTATGTGGACTAGGCTGTGTCAAGTGCTCAGAACCTCCCTCTGGCAAAACTGAGTGTACCTTCAGAATATTATTTATCAGCTCCAGCAGCTCTGCCTCAAACACTGCATTTCTTTACAAAGGTATTAGTGCCAGGTGGTTAATCTTTTTTGTTGTAGGTGTTTTCACTTTCCTAGCTCTGTTGCACTAAAAGCTGGCCCTCAAGCATCTCTCTAGATGAATTTGACAACACTGGAGGAATGACTTCACTCTGTTTAAAAGCTTCATATTGTGTGATTACTGTTACATTTGGGGTTCGGCGGTGGGTTTTGGTTTCATTTTTTTTTAATGTAACTCTTTGTTTTACAGATGAGGGCAGGAACGCAGTTGACCATGCAGGTGGTGCACATATTGTAGTAGACCATTTAAGGTCACTGTGCAGTAAAACTGATCCAGCCAGTGAGAAGCTCTTGACTGTCTTTTGTGGCATGCTGATGAACTATAGCAATGAGAATGGTAAACAACACCAAAAATTTGCTTTATGTCTACCAGGAGAGCAATCCCAACAAAAAAAGATAAAAAGTCATCTCTAGGTTTACGTTGTGGATACTTAACACTAAGTTATTCTAAAGAGATCAGGGACCTCAATTCACATACACAATTTTCTGTTTCAGTAAAATTATGTTCCCAAAAATACTAGATATATTCCTGACACAATTCCATATAACATAAATTGTATAAAGTTTTAAGATCAGCATCTGGAATTTACTTGTTTGTCTGAAAGCAAAGCATAAAGATGTATCATACAGATTTACAGAAGTTAATTGGAAGGCTATGTTAAGTCCTCTCTTTTTCATTTAGTATCAAACAACATCATGAGGTTAATTTGCACAGACATGCAATGTTGTTAATTATTTAAGGGTATGTATGCTAAACCATTAATAATTTTTCCCCTTATGAAATGTATATAGAACCATGTGTTACATTGTTCTAAGATAAATGGGGAATCATTTTTGGGTATGTTCAACACTGTTCTGTGTCTACAAATTATAAGTTTATGTTCATTATCCTATTAATTTGAGCTCATTAGGGACTGGGACAAAAACACAAGAGAGTATGTTAAATGAGAAACCCTTGACCACTGAGAGGAACACAATAGCACTCTACATTAGTTATACAAACTACTACCTAGCTTGCTTATGCACACAAGTGTTTTAACGTGCCAAAGCATGTTTACAGCATTCACGCATTTTCAACTTTTCAGAATGTGGAGAAAATTGGAATAAATCAGGAAGGCTACACAGAGGCTGTTCTGACTTGCAATGACACAGATTACAAATACAGTTAGTAATCATACTGTTTTCTTCAATCATGCTCGTTTCCTGAACTGCAGTGTTTTGTCTTAGGAAGAAATATCTTCTTTATTAGTTACACCATTGCCTGAAAGATATCACTTGCTGAAACTCACTTTCCAATCTTGTGTCCCCAGAACTTTTCTGCATTTCAGGATGGTCTTTATTGTGTACATTTTTAATCTGCTTTATTATCTCCTCTAGCATAGTTTCCATGTGTGTTTTCTGTGCCATTTCTCTGGAGATCTCAGCTCTTAGTGTTACTCATCCAGCTCCAAATATAACTGTTCTACGTGTCTCATCTCTTTCTCTTGTTCTTACATTGTATCTTTTTCTCCTCTCTTCTTTGGATTATGTAAGAATTCTTGTTTACAGTACTTTTTCCATCTTCTCTAAGTAGCAACTTTCTAGTTCCTTTATTTCTTAGAGTTTCCAGGATCTGATTTTCTTGATCACATTGCATGAATGTCACATTTGTTACATTTCATAGTGTTAACTCAGTACTTTCTTTGTTACAATATTTGGAGCAAATAGATAGTCTCACCTCTAAGCTATCAGAATCCTCTGTATTAATTAAGACTAATGAGCATACAGTATACTTGGTAGCTCAAGACAGACAAGTCCAAAAGCAATGTGTAGAGATACTGTTATCAGTTTTGCTTCGGTGACCAAGCTCCCAGCAGATCTTCTCTAGGAAAACTAATTATGAGATAAATCTCCCAAACAAGCAGCTTCTGAACAGCTTAACTGTTAGGAACATCGAATAAATGACTCATTCCATCTAGTAAGATAGCTTATTCTGATGCAATCAATAAAGCAGTTGTGTGGCTCAGTGACAGCCAGGAGGATTCACTAGCTGCTCTCCCCTCTGCTAAAGGACATCTTTCATCTCTCTCTCTCTCTCTCTCTCTCACACACACACACACACACACACACACACACACACTATTCACAGGAGCCACTGAAGCAGTGTCAGAAGTGAGAAATGCAGCAGTATTCCCAGCTATTGGATCTGGGTGCTCACCAGCCCCGTGTTCTACCATCACATCAGGGAGGAGTGCTGGGGGTTTACCAAAACTCTACCTTACCCCACATGCCTGGTGGTCTCCATGAGGAAGGGTCCCTTTTGTAAGAAGCCAGCTCATGTTTGGCCCACCATCCATGTGTATGGGTGTAAGATTTGTGTCCTCTAGTTCTCTTGTGAATTTGCTTCCTGAATGGGGCAACCATTGAATTAAACCCCAGATAATATGCCAAATCAATATTTCTTAAAAAGTGACTTGGAGGACTAAATTTTTAGAAGAAAATTCAGTGAAAATACCTGTGGCATGTGAATGGAGAAACAGGTTGTTGACCTGTCTTGCCAGTTTTGTTTTAAGAATTGTGAGTACAATTGGACCATAGCTGTGAGCTGATCTAAAAATATCACTTGTGGACCATGGTAAATTTTCAGGACAGCAGTCAATGTCAACTAGGAGCCCGAAACACTCACTTAATTCTGTGCATTGCAGCAGTGGGTGAATAATGTTCTGACTAAATGCAGTTCTTCTCTGACCTGTTAAACATCAAAACTGAGATTGCCCTGACAGTTAATTGTGCTCACAACCTAGTGGATACCATTTTTGGGATTTACTTACAAAGGTTTGATCCCAGTTACTTATGAAGAAGATAAAACACTGCATTGGTTTTGTTGAAGGATGAGCAGTATAGGATTGTAGCCAAGAGTCCCAGATTTCTTTGTCCGTAGTTATGGAAACCAGTTGGACAAAAATAAAAGAAAAAATATTAGGTAAGGAGGAAGTGTTTCAGTCTTTGAAATAGCACTTCTGCCTTCTCATTTCATGTTTCTATAATCTTTTCCAGTTTGGCATGCTATGTTAAAAAGTTACAGGCAGGGACTTGAAAGATTTCTTTAACTGCTCTTAATGACTTGCACTCATTTAATTTGCACTAGCTAGCCAGATAAGGACCATTACATCACAGTTGGTTCTTAGTTGCATCTAATTATCTGTAAACACCCTAATATTTTCCAGTCTTTAGCATTTTATGAGCAAAAGAATATATAGATTGTTTTGATTCTAAAGTTTGTCATTCCCAGTCATCTAATTGCCCTCTTTTTCTAATAGCTACTGCTTCATTATTAGTGACTATCAACTGCCTTATTTTTTTAATATGAGACTCATTTTTGAGTACTTCAAGGGATTTGTCACACATAAGTTTCACAAAAAAGGCAACTAAAGAGCAGCTACAAGTAAGATTTTCCTAAACAGAGGAAATTAATGGAGCATTCTGGTATCTCATCCTGATTCTGGACACTCAGCTTGCAATTGTAACTTCAGTCATAACACTGTTGTCTAAGCTTTAAAACTAGGATTCCTTTTTCAAGATTCTCTTGTAAACTACTGCTTGTGTTCAGGAATTATTTTTGCTTACTGTCTCTCAATTCTTTCTTTGCTTCCTTGTTATCTTATCATTTCATTAGTAACTACAATTGTTAAGGCAACAAACTCAAACTTTGGCATTTCTTGCAGTTCTTTTAAGCTTTAAAAATAAGTGTTGATATTTAATTTCATTCCTAGCAGTGAGAGGGCTTTTTTCTGATGGAAAACATCCCTTTGCCTTCAGCCCAGGTTATCTTGACCCTCTTGTCATAATTGTACTTTACTACCCAAATTCAATCAGACACAAATAGCTCATCCCTGCTTTCAGTTATTAGCTTCTGTGTAGCCATTAATCTGCTTAAGAGCAAGAAGCAAAGCAGGCTTGGATAAAGAGGGGAAAACTAATAACGAATCTAATAAAACTAACAATCATATGCAAACACTCATGTAAAAGAGTTAGAAATATGAGTGGATATTCTGCAGATCTCATAATCCTGTGAGCCAAGACTATTTGCAAGTTAATGCCATCAGTCTATAAGGTAACGAATTGTCTCTTGAGATCTCTAAAGCAAATCATGAAGGCTTTTTAAAGAAATGCAGAAGTTATGGAAGAACTAGGCCAATTGGCTTATTAGGTAGTCAAATTGGAGATCAGAAGTTAACTGGATACAGTATGCATGTGTGAAAGTATACATACATTTATATATATAAGCATATATAAAGTGATAAAAATAATTACGTTTATAGATTGCTGTCTCATTTCATTTCATAGTAAACTTCAGTCTGTCAAGATTGTCTTTTCTTCAGTACCTTTGTAAAATGTGACATCCTGATGTTAAATCTTACAACTGCTGAGCCTCTCTTATTCTCACAAAACTCTTAGCAACTGGAATGAATGTTGGGGTCTGACGTGCACTGTTGATCATCTGCAGAAGCTATGTAAATACACAAGAAATGAAAGGGAGATTTATGGCACCATTATTACGGTCTGACAGTAATATTTTAGTAACGCTTCCTCCTAAGACTTACCTTTGCTAATTTTCATGCTTGCCATGGTTTTTGTTTCATTTACATCACAGCTAGAGATGCCTAGCATGCTTTCAATACCTAAATATACTTAAATGCAAAGTAACCTAATGTAAAAGCAGATAAAAAGTATGTTCCTTACCATAGTGAGATAATCAATACAATCACTTTTCTGTTATGTCATGATTTAACATACCTGTGGGGATTGCAAGCAGGTTTCTCTAGGGTATGAAATTATGCCATCAATTTGTACAAAACTGCTTTTCCTTCAGCATTATAATCATAGTTACTGATGGGACACAAATGATGAGTTGTTTTCTGAAATTCGTTTCAAAATCATGAATTAGCCTAAATCAGCGTTCTTAACTAAAATGCCCCCAGTAAAGTTCTCAATTTGGGATATTCTCCTCAGATCTTACTCTTTGGAGTTACCATGTGTGTCACCGAAGGACATGGAGCCATTGAAATTCAAGTTTTAGGTAGGTAATTCTTTGTGCTGGCGCATGTATTGATTGCCTTTTATCTACCTGTATATGCATCTGTACAGCATCACTGTCAGTGCTTTTCACCCCAAAAGAACATACAGGCATAGTGCAACATGTGATAGCAGTGTAAAATGTGGCTTTAAGTCATAAATTCAGAAGAGGCATTCAGTTTTTCATGCTTCCTGCTCGCTGTGCATAAAGTTCTGCTTAGGAAGTGGATAGAAGTGCTGTTTCATCCTGAAACATGACGTTGCCTGGCATCATGGTTCTCTTTGTCCTGTGTCAGGCAACTGATTGTAGGATGGATGCATGTGTCCCCCAGATTTGTCTCCTGCTCTAGTAGGGCGTTAGCACTTCCTGCAGTGAAAGGCCGAGATACACAGTTACTCCAAGTTACCCGGTCTGAAGTCTTTCCTAGGGCAGAGAGGGAGCTGCTGGCAGTCCCTTCAGCTGAGACTGAAGCACTTAGATGTTTTGAATTTCTCTGAACTAAAAAGTGCTACATGTCTCTATACCAGTGAGATGCCTAATACTTTTCTCTTAAAATGCTTAATAGACTTTGCTAGAGAAAGAGCCTCCTGTTGGTGATAATGACAGATGTAAATGTTGGGTCCAGAATTTGTATGGCAAGCCCAGGCTTAAGTATAAACATAGCAAATAGCTGCTGGCAGCCTTTTATTTTCAAAGGTCTTGCTTCCTCTGCAGCTTTGTGACTCACAGGGTTCACCTGTCTTTGTCAAAAAAAAAAATTTATAAATTTTAAATTAACACTTACTGCTGTAAAGGCAATGTTTACCTTACTGACAATTCTTGTAATGCCATTCTTACCACTGTAGATAATTCCTGTACTCAGGTGCCATCCTTCTACGCTGGGAAAATGAGACTGGTATGGAGTCTGGTATAATACCTTACTTTTGACCCCATAGAATTGTTCTTTCTTAATATATGGGGTTTTTTCCTTTTTTCTCACTTGGACATTCTAAAGGTCCTTTAGTCAGTGCACTCCGTGCTCTCTGGAGCAACAATATATCTTTCTGTTTGGCTCTTAAGATTCCTGTTTCCTTTGAAAGATTATATGGTTTCCCTTTTTCAACTCATCTCCTCCTCTATGCTTCTTATATATTTTGTATTAAGAAAGAGACAGTAGAAAAACAAGCCTGCTCAAAATGGAGAGTTTATGCTCCTGATGTTGGAATGAAGTTCATAGATTGTCTCTTTATCCATTACAGTCGGATAAAGTGATTTTTAGAGTGACTAAAGGTATAGTCCAGTAACAAAGCAATTTCTTTCCACATAATTTTCTATGGCATTTGTGGTTTGTGTCTTTGTTCTCCCACTCTCTATGACAACCAGTTTTCCTTCAGAATTTCTAAGTGTTTGCAGGGGACAATCACAAACCAAGGACAAAAACAGATTATTTACCAGTAACTCGAGTTCTCCTACGCAACAATTTTCTCCATAGAACCATTCCATCTCCCCCTCTCTCCAGTTTTCCTATTGAGAAACAGATTTTTACAGTCAGTTTGGAATGAAGTAGGAGGGTGTAGTAGTGACTCACACATCTGCCAGAGGTAAAATGGCATTCAATGCATGCGCTAGTACAATTTGTACTTACCTGAAATTTGACAACTTCAACAGCTCTTTGGTGTCTGACATGGCGTTCTCATAAATTTCACTAAAGACCACGAATCTGTGGAAGAGGTAATCCCTCCCCCCAAAAAAGGAAATTCAGTTACTGGTAAGTAATACAGTTTTATTAAAAGATGTCAAGCCATAAGGATTCCTGCTCATCCCCAATAACTGTAATAACCATGCCATTATACTTAGTATACCAAATTCATAATTATTATCAAAGTATTTTATACTGAATACAAATGAGCTAAACATTCTGGAATCTTATAATAATTTTCATTATATGAAAATTTCAAACATGCTTGGCAGAATTTTGAGGGCAAAGAGTTTTTCAAGAGCATGAGATTATACTGAATTTGCTAAACTTCAGATGTAATATGTTTCTATCTCCCTGTAAAAATCTGCAATTTTTTATGGCTCTGATGCCACAGATATAAGATCTCCAATTGATTTCAGTTGCCTAGAATGAATTCCTTAATAAGAAAACCACACAAAAAAAAAAAACAAACAAACAAAAAACCCACAAAAAAAAAACAAACAAAAAAAAGAAAAAAACCTCAAAAAAAACCCCCCAGAATTCCCCTGTAGGCTTGACCAAAAGCTAAATTAAATAATTTAATTCTCTTGACTTCACTGGGCTTTGGATCCTTGTCTTTTGAGTCTGTAACATTTAAACATAGTTGAACTGCTTTAGAAACAAAGGAAAAAAGATGCTTAGGAAAATACTAAAAAACATCTGGTGTGTTTATGTCTGCTTCATTCTATTCAACTGTGAAACAATGTTTTTCTTCTTTGCTATGTTGTAGGTAAAATGTGTAAGAGAAAATACTGTTATAAATAATCTTTTAAACCAATCATGTTTCTGCCTAACCATCAAAGCATCTTTCTATTTGCAGACACCTAGGAGCAATACTTTTCTTACTTGTAAATACTATAAACTTTCATCCTATGTAAGAAATTATCAGAATGACTTCTAAGGACTTTTCTTAAACCTTCCATTTTTTGTCTTTATTAAACTTCCTTTTTTCTCAAGCTCCTCATAATCTGCATTGTGACTTCCTGTGTTTATAAAACTTTACATGTTTATTTCAGTGCCAGTTTATATTCATTCTAATTTTAATTTTCCAGTTTTGATCTTAAATTTAAAAAAAAAAGAATATACAGAAAAAGCTCTCAGATAAATCATTATTTCACTGTCATTGTTCAGATTGATTTCAGTCAGCTAGTCTCAGTGAGCCCAGAATCAAACCTGACATGTAGTAGGAACTTGATAACCACAAAATTGTCAGTAGCTGCATAATTCACTATACCTTATGACCAGATCAGGAGGGAATATTTCTGGGAATACATTCCATTGCCAGGGACAAGGAGAATTATGAGTCCATGTCTCAAATCTGGACCAAATGCTAACGTTGAAGAGTAGAGGAGACAGACGTTTTAATGCTGCTTAGCCTAGAAGTTGCTTTGTGTGAAAAACGCTTCTGGTTTAGTAGAACAGTACTACAAAGAGAAATGCTAACTCACTGTTGTACTTTCTTTTTATGTAGATACGTTGCAGTCACAGCTTATCAATATGGGTGTTATTCCTACGTTAGTGAAATTGTTGGGTATTCATTGCCAAAATGCAGCTCTGACAGAAATGTGCCTTGTTGCATTTGGCAATTTAGCAGAACTCGGTAAGTCCACAATACTAATCTCAAATTTACATCCACTTTTCATAACATTAAGTCTTAGTTAAGACTAACAAAAGCTCATTTGAGTCCTTTTGGTACATTCGACAATAATAGACAAGAAATTTTTGCTTATTTTCCCTAGAATAATTAGTTGTCCCTTTTCCCCCGCCCTTCAGTAACTGAAATTTATTTGGGTACTTAATACAGCCTTATGTTTTATGTTAATGCGCTTCAGTGCAACTAAGCACATTTTAAATCATCTAAACAGTATTTCCATAGTGCTGCTACTTAATGTAAATTATTATTATTATAAATATTGTATTCTGGTGTAGCTCCACAAAATTTTATCGGGATTAAATTTGGCTCATGAAAATCTCTGAATGAAACTGAGACAGGCACGGTTCATTAATATGCATCTACAATATTATTTTAGGTGTAGAATTTTAACGTTCTTGTCTAAATGCCTCCATGTATAAATCATGAATAGATGTTAATTTTAGTTACAACTTCAATTTAAATGAAGTTTGTGGCCCTGCTTTGATTGGTGTCTTTGCAAGAGGATCAGTTTTCATTGGAATTGGACCAACTGTAAATCAACAGGTTGTTAGGGACGATGTTTTAATAACATTTGTGGTTTATGTTGCTGTTCTTTTGCTAACCTGTTTGATGAAATCCCAGTCTTATGAGTTGGGTTTTTTTTGCACTGGAGTAAATAATACATAACACTTACGATATCATCTTGTATTTTTAAGAACATTCAGCAGTTCAAAATAGGAAAAATATATCTCCGAATTTGTAGTATTTGGTGGCCTGCATTCCTAGATTTCAAGGCCAGAGAAAGTATCATGTTATCTAGTTTAGTCTGGTCATACACATAATACATTTATTTACAGCAGACAAGTCTTCTTAACAAATCAACAGCAGAAAGAACTATTAAGGTAGCACTAAAGAAATTAACAGAGCAGAGGTCTTCAAGATGGGCACTGTGTATCGTCTACATAGCAAAAAGTATAAGTCATACAGTGGAAGTTCTAATGCAACCAAAACCATAATGATATTAAATATAATAAATGGTAGCCTCACTGAGAATTTCCTTCCCCTCCTTGGAAAGATCCAGGTCTGTCTCGTTGAGTAATGAGAACCATGGGAAAGAAACTTAATAGCAGCTGCTTCACTTCCAGTTTATATACACTGGAAAGGTGCTTGTTCTTTTAAGACTGGCAGAAAATTAATTTAGTTTGTAATACTTCAATCTCCCTTAAGCAATAGCTTAGTCAATCACATTGTAACTGTATTATTTTATTTTTGCCCTTGTAACTTTTGGGAATTTTTTTGTGAGGTTGTCATTTTTCATTACTTAGGAGACAACAGCATTGCACAGATTCCTTGAAAAGCATTACATGACTCTTATTCTGTGTCAAAGCAGGGCACAAACCAGTGATGGATCTGCTAAAATACTGGAAAGATCAAAAATCCACATAGAATATGCTATGCAACCATGCATAGTGAGAGAAAACAAAAATTATATGGGCCCAACAGTGTCTAGAACTGCAGTTCATGCTTTTCCCGAGTCCTTGGGGTCAATTCTACAGTACAGTAATCCCTAACCATCCGTCAGAGCAATAGCAAAGGTCCTGGAAGGTTTTCGAACTACAGATGGCCCTCAGGAGGTGGCAACTGGAGAATGCAGAACACCAGCCCTACCACCTGCATCCCTTGTAATACTGCCAGTGAGGAGGAATATGATACAGGCAATGGAATAAAAGATGCTTTTGTTGAATATACATGTGAAGATCTGCTGGCTAATCTGGTAGGAATCTTGCCCATCTGTAAAGCTGCTTTATGCTATGTATGTGCAGTATGAGATGGCCCAGCAACAGCAACACATAGATTTCAAAAAAAATGTCACCATCATGAAATCATGTACATATTAAAGCATTCAGTGCAAATCTTCATCTCTCCCACAGAAAATGCAGTATATAACCTGCTCTTCATTTTGTTAAGATGAGGGAAATCAAAGAATTACTTTTTTTGTAACGTTTCTGTTTCTATAGCTAATTTATATTTCGTTGGGCAATACCATATTCAACAGCCTTGATCATATATTTATATATTTTTAACAGCCTTAACTATAATTAATTGAGGTCAGCACATTTGAAGTGTTAGACATTTATCTTTTCATTTTGTGACAAGCATGAGTGTATTGCTCTTGTCTGTGAAGAGCAGTTAGTCATCTTACTGAATAAGCCTGGTAACAAAGAGAAAAAGTAGTTCTACCTTTTGATGTAGTTTGTTTACTTTATACTGAATTTTTGCTTCACAGAGTCAAGTAAGGAGCAGTTTGCCTACACAAACGTTGCTGAAGAGCTTGTGAAACTGTTCAAGAAGCAAATAGAGCATGATAAAAAAGAGATGATTTTTGAAGTTTTGGCCCCCCTCGCAGAAAACGGTGAGATTTTTTTCTTACTCTGTCTTTTACTCGTTCTTTTATGTGTATTCTGTATTTCAGTATATCGATGTCTTTTTCAGGGACTAAATGCAGAGTAATGGGTTGTCTCATTCAGAAGCCACCATGGCTGATCCTTGTGATTGTAGTTTCATGCAAAGTGAATAGGTCTTAACTGTTGAGCATGTGACAGGAGCCAGCAAACTGTAGATGCTAATTCCATCACTGATTCAGTCTGTGTATGGTTATGTTATATTTTATTGCCCTGTGCCCACAGTGGGAATATCAAAAGCTGTTTTTTAGAGGGCTTGCCAACATTTGTCTGCAAACACTGGCTCAAGTCTTCATAGACCATTGGAGCAGCAGGACATCATTTGCTGGAATCGTGGAGTCACTGGCAGTTCCATTTCCTATGGACATCATTTTTGCTAGGAGCCTGTCAATTGCAGAGCTAAGGGCTGGACACTCTCTCTTTACTGTTCATTTAGAGATCATATAAATTTAATTTGGGTGTTTGGTGGCATATCTTACGGGAGCCCCAGGCGGCCCCTTGCAGTTTAACTCACTGCTCAAGCCAGAGCAGGAAATGATGTGCACCTGATCACCCTTGCAGGATGTTCCTCCCAAAGGAACAAAGGATCAGACCAAGGTGGCTTGTACAATCTATCATGCCCTTAATGGAAATAAAGAAATATCAAGGTGGAGCTGTACTGATGTGGGAAGCAGTTCTGTATATGGAAGACATCACAGTATTCATGGCTCTCTAACCTTGTTTTAACCACCTCAGCATTAAAGCTGGTTTTAACTGAATAAATTGTTAAATAGAGCTGCAAACTCACATTTATGTTTCATTCTATTCTGTTGTGCATACACACTCTTGTGTGTATGTTTTACATAGTATAAATTAAGATAAACTTTCACTTCAATTTAAAAAGTCATTTTGACTTTAAGTGGCATGGAAAATCAATTCTTTTTTTCAGTTCTAAAAACGTACATCTTTTGCAAAATATATTAATTTATTGTATGATAACTAGCAAGTTGCTCTAAGATAGTTCCATCCTCAGAAACTGACATGGAATAGGGTAGAACTTTCTGTCTATTTGACATATGTCAGTTCAAATGTGTAATTTTCCTTGGAGTATGTTTTTTAGTTGCAATAAAGTTTGAGAAATTCACTGCTGCTGACCCTAATTCAGATGCTTCCATGTTGAGAGGTAATCAGAAGAACATTTCCACTGTGGATTCAAGACATATTAAATGAATTCACTTTGCTGGTACTGTTTAGGTGCTTTTGATTGTAGATAATTAGCAATAGGTCAGAAGGGAAAAACATCTAAATGAAGTATTTGCAGAGCCTGGATTTTGGTGATTAGGATGTTTTACGCTTTTTTTGTAATTTAGTTGTTGATTAAGCATGCTGGTGTAGCAATTTCAATTTCAAATCACAGAACATCTGCAACCTAGTATTCTGTAGCTAAGGGAATTCTCTGTATTTTAAAGCACCTCAGTGCAAAAGTGCCTATTTTTAAAAAAATCCCAACTGGAGATTTTGCATTTCTTTACAAAGTTCATGAGAAGGTCAGCTGCTCCTAGAGGAACAATGAATTTCACTCAGGCAAAAAGCCTGGTGACACCAGGAAACTGAGAGTCAGACACATCCTTCACCAGAGGTAGAACACACTTCCTCTCCCAACTCTGGCTGGTAAACTCTATGAAAAAAATATTTCCAAAGCTCTGGCCTTTACAAATATTTTAACTTGGGCTAAACACCTTTTAGTTAAAATACCATGTCATGTAGAAAACTGAGAGAAATCAATTTCTTTTGCACAGTTCTGCAGAGATCTGTGACTGTTTTTCAAAATCAGCATGCAAAACCTCCCAGGATCACTTTCCTGTATGAAAAGACATAACACAGTATCATAAGGCCTGCCATTCCCTCTTAACAGAAAGGGAGTTTAGGCATGTAAAGGAGACTCCTAGGGAAATACCTGTTAAATACTTCATTATTTTAGAAACAAGAAAAAAATATTGTTCCCAGATTCTATGTCACCTGAAATAAATATTACCTTCTTGAGCCTTGTTCCAAGGAACAACTAAGAAATGAGTTTCCCTCACCAGTTTCCAGAACAAAGTTCTCTGCCAACCCAGCCTTTGGATTTGGCCTTTCTGCACTCCTCCTGCAGCCCTTTCAACTAATGGCAGATATATTGTCTGTCTTTGGAAAGCATGAACACAGCACAGTCCATATGAGTCTGGCGTGCCACCACTGAGGTGCCAGAAATTTGCTGTAGAGAAATATCCTCATTTTTAAGAAGTGAAGACCTCCATGCACCTCCAGCTTATGACTATGCTCCAAAGGCAGTCCAGAGCCAGGGAGAGCTAGTTAGATGAATAATAACAGCAGTTGGCTCTAAGAATTTCAAATACAGACGTTGCAGTTTTATGTACACAAGTTGTCCGTGAAACCAGTGACATCACTATTTCTTACAGTCTGTCCTGCATGTATGATAGATGTATTTCAAATCCTGATTCTGACTCCTATTATCCATGCTATTTTCCAGATGTCATTAAACTGCAGCTGGTTGAAGCAGGCTTGGTGGAATGCTTACTTGAGATCGTCCAGAAGACTGTGGACAGTGACAAAGAGGATGATATTGCAGAGCTTAAAACAGCTTCTGATCTTATGGTTCTGTTGTTGCTTGGAGGTGAGTATGGACTGTCACTATGTTCTGCAAAGCAGCAGCAGGTACTTGTAACACTGTTTGGCTGCTGAATTTCACTACTTATTAGTTTTCTAAATAACCTAGAGGACTTGCTACCCACCAGGCAAACATTTAACAGGTCAGATTTTTTCCCTTATTGCAGGACTGGATTAGTTGTAGTGGAACCAGCAGAGCTTCACAAATATAAAGAGAAGTTTCCCTAACAAACACTTTGGCTTGCTAACTCTCTGTGCTTTTTACCCCAGATGAATCCATGCAAAAGTTATTTGAAGGAGGAAAAGGCAGTGTGTTCCAAAGAGTACTTTCGTGGATTCCTTCCAACAGTCATCAGCTACAGCTTGCAGGAGCACTGGCTATTGCAAATTTTGCCAGAAATGGTAAGAACATGCCATAATAGCTTATGTAAATTTATGTGTTCCCCTCTGTTATGCTCTGTCTGTACAGCTACAAGCAAGAACTGTGTGGCAGTAAAGCTGCTGTTGAGTTACACAGCAACATTAGGAGTTTTAAACTTTACAATCCTCAAAAGCATTAAGACTACTTTAAAAATACTATTTTGCATTTGTAGAGAGGTACAGGGGATGCCTGCCTTCCTCAGTATTTTTTCTGTCACTCTTTTAAGTTTGTCATGAGCACTGCAACTTCCACAGGTGATGGTGGTAAAATTCTCAACAATGAAATCTAGAAAGGAGCAAGGAAATAACTCTTCTATTCATAAGAAGCTATTGTAAAAATCTTAGTAACAATCTCCCCTTAACAAGTGACTTGTTACATCTTGCACAGATGGAAACTGCATCCATATGGTGGATAATGGCATAGTTCAAAAGCTGATGGATCTGCTAGACAGACATGTGGAGGATGGAAATGTAACTGTGCAGCATGCTGCACTGAGTGCTCTCAGAAACCTGGCTATTCCTGGTAAGCCTCTCTTTGCATTGCTAACTACCCAAAGGTGAAACTCTGTTCTCCCACTGTACCCCCCAGGAAATGTGGGTGGGAGAACTGACTGACAGTCCTAGAGGCAGGTCAGACTGCTGCTTATCGTTCTGGCCCATCACTGCTTTTGTGTCTGTTGCACAGCAGTTGTGACAAGCAGTTCTGAATACATCACAGGCCTAGTGACTCTCACTTGCCACTTTGATCCCACAGTATCCCAAGGAAAGGGCAGCTTTGTAATTTGCAAGGAGCTGAGGAGGCCTTGAACATGTTTTCTCAACCTTTTTTGTCAAAAGCACTGCGTATTTATTTTTCTTTTTGTTTGCTTCATTTGCAATCTGCCTCACAGCTGAAGGTCCCCACCACAGAACACTGCCCACTTTGTTGAAACACTGCATCTTAGTTAAGACTTTGAAAATTGCCAAATTAGAGCTGAGGGTAGACTGTCAGAATAGCCAGCCTATTGCATTCAGTTACTGTTTGTTGGCAGTAAACCAAATGCTAATTTTGTCATTTGTAATAACTTAATTTGTATGAGTTTTGATTACCCAAGCATAGAGGTAGACCACACACACAAAACAACAAAGCAAATCTGTAACCCTTGCGTATGCTTTCTTGTGCCAAGGCAAAAATAAGTCTTTCGTCCATTTAACCTTATTTTACTATTTTCAGTTTTGACAAATCATAACTTTGAGAAATGCTCATGCATATGTAACTAAACTCTCTCAGCTTTAGCTTTTTGCTTACCTTTCTCAGGTGAATCATTCTTTTCACTTCCATCAGTCAGCTTGCCTGTAGCCTGTGCTGAAGGGTGTCTGCCAGAGACCTACACAACCTTCCCTGTACACTGTTAGAAAGAAATGGGCAGATAATAACTGACCTCAGTGATGAGCTGTGTGTCAAAAAACTGTTTCAAATACCTAATAAGGCCTTTTTTCCAAGTACATTATTGGGCAAGGTTTGCACCTTAAATGCATTTCAGAGAGCTCTGTGAAAGTGGAGAACAGGGACTAGTGGAAGGGATGAAAAAGAGCTTGGAGGGGGGAAGAAGGCAACGAAAGACTGCGGACTCCAGCCATGTCAGGCCACAGTGTTGTTTGTATGAAGTACTGGAACTGGGTAAGAGGTTATTCTGCTAATTAGATGCTTTAGGTCCTCTGCCTGTGAGAAATAGAAGTGTGTTTCTGGGACTCAGAGAAGTTTCCTCATATTTCGGGGTGCAAGTATTAGCCTGGGCTTCTGCCTGATGCATTTTGTGGAAAATGCCTTTCCTAGACCAAGGGAAAGACTCTAGGCCTGAGCTGGTGCTCATGCTGTACACTGAAAATTAGATGTGCATGCTAGGAAAAAGCACTTAATTCCACAGGAACCATGATATTTTTCCACAACACCGTTATCGCCAGCGCACACTGTTCCTGAAGTCAGTGCTCACAACCTATTTTTCAAACCGTGTCTGAAAATTTGCTTCAAGACCATCTCAGAAATAAGCTGCATCTTCCAGAAATGTTCTTGAGATCAATCCCTGTTTTGTATTCACACAGTTGTAAATAAGGCTAAGATGCTATCAGCTGGCGTTGCAGAAGCTGTATTGAAATTTCTCAGATCGGAGATGCCCCCTGTTCAGTTCAAGCTGCTGGGAACATTAAGAATGTTAATAGATGCACAAGGTAAAAATAAACTGTTTTCTATGTTAAGTGATTCTCTTTGGTTCAGTCTGTGATATGTTGCCAAGATTCTTAAAAGAGAGAAGCAGAGTTTTTTTAGATTTCATTCCTGAAGTCATGGAATAAATCTAATCCATATGCAAAAGGAGAGGAATTTTTGATTTTTTTTTTTCAGAACTCCTAAACTGACTACCAGGGACCCTCCAAACAGGTGTCAAATGCTTATTTACTTTGTACTTCTTTATACTGTCTTATACTTTTGAACTTCTTCATACTGTCACATTACAAGTATGTAATGTCACATTACAAGGCGTGAGTGTTTTAAGCTACCACTCCTGTTTTGCTGTTCACTTACTGTATTCCCTGGCTGTACCTTGGTCCTTGGAACAGGATAATACTCTATTAATTGGTAGACTGCAATTTCAAAGAGAAAAAGCACCTTTTAGTTAACTGCTTGTTCCAGGATGAGGATTCATAAAATCACAAGTCTGCCAAAAACCAGAAGTAGTTAATGAGGTAAATTAGCTGTGTATTTATTTTTGACTCAGTCCTACAGATTTTTTTAAAAGACCTATTCTAGTTCTAGCAAAATATTAGATGTGAAATAGAAAGTTATTCAAGAAACTTACATGACTTACAGTCTATCAAACCTAATCTGACCACAGTGCTCCCTTCTGGCAGCAGTCCCTCCTGATTTTAAATTTTTGAGCTAGCTCATAGCTCAGCTGGAGGTATGATATTACCTGTATTTTCCCTGCTCTTAATCAATGCACAAGCTTCATTAACTGGGCTGATAAGCTGTTTTTAAAACTGGATCATGAATGTTTTTCTGGGTTTTTTTCCTTTTTGACTGGCTTTACTTGCTTTAATTGAACCTAGACTTCTCCCACTGGTAGTGCGAGCTAGCAAAGTTCTTCTAACTCCTCCCAGTTAGAAACTTCCAGCTTGTTTTTCTAGCACTTTCTTTAAAAGAGTGACAGCTTTTTTGTTGTGTTGTTGGCTCTGGCATCATGTAGCAGAAGCAGCTGAGCAGCTGGGCAAAAATGTAAAACTGGTGGAACGATTGGTGGAGTGGTGTGAAGCCAAGGATCACGCAGGTGTGATGGGAGAGTCCAACAGACTACTTTCTGCACTTATACGACACAGCAAATCAAAAGTAAGTTAGTGGAAAAAAAGGTCAGCTTGTCAAAACTAAGAGTTACCTGTGTACTTGCTGCTGGTAGCCAACCCTCCAGCTTGCAATCCTAGAGAGCCAGCTTGGGTATTCATGTGTCACATCTCCTCTGCCCAAGGCTTGACTCATTTTTATTTTTAATGTATCCTGCAGAAGTTCAGCATGCTGTATTCTCTGTGTTTTAATGATGCTATATATGAAGAATCAGTGAACTCAGTTGTTAGGATCTTGCCATATATTTATATAAAATTGAGATCCAGAAATAGTCTGTCTCCCTACTCTTCATACAGCAGATTTCAGTTTTAAGATTCTGATGGATCACTAGAAATTATAATTTATTGCAATTTCTAACAAAAGCTTGCTTGTATATGGCAAAAGGTATAACATTAAGAAAAATTCATCTGCCCCTCCCACCACCTTCACATCAAATACCTTTACCTAAGCAGTCCAAGTCTACCATTCTTGTTCAGCAGAGTATTAGACAAAACAGCCTTACAAAGGACAAACATATCTCCTCTGGAGACAGGCTATTTCAGGCTCAGGCTTCCTTTAGCATGTTCGCTGATACGAGCACAGGCTGCATTACTGAGCTTAAATAGCAAGTGTGATTTGGAGAACTTGGACTGTAACAGTGAGCTCTTCATTAATCCATGGCATTTATGAAGTGAAAAACATAGTGGGGGCCTGATCTATACTGAGCCTCTCCAAAAACAAATCAACAGGCCTTACAGGGATTTAAATCTTTGCTGATTTCTAATACCACTGTCTCTGTCTAATACACATTCTCCATTTTATGTTCAGTCTCTAAAACTCATCAGGGTTCGTTTTTCTGAGTTCTCACTTTTTCTGCCCCCCCTCCCCACAGTCCTCAACATGCATGCATGGATGGCAAACACCACCACAGATGTGAGACTTAATAAATATTCTCTGTAGGAAAACAGAATTCAGTTCTCAATATGGAGACACTACTGATGACATCAAATAGATATTAATGCAGAAATTAATCGCATTTTCACAGGTGAATTAATTTTTGTGTGCTTTATGTACTCATAGAGGAAATTTGATGGGAATAGGAAAACAGAGCAGAGAGGGTGGGGTTTTTTAAGCTTTTGCTGCCCTCTAGGTTTGAATATGAGTACAACTGTATGGCTCTTAACATCAGGTTTGAATTTGGCTTTTAATTTTAGATGCTTTGGAGTAATATTACAAAGGCAACAGTCCGTTTTAGTCATTCTAAAAAATTGGAGTAAGTACCTGTGATTTCAGCCACACTAGCACCAAACCTGATGGCTGTCATCTATTTGGTACTGCCTTTTAAAGGGTGATGTTCACCTACAAAATAAAAAATTTTGATATCAAAGATGCAAATTGGTTCTTAAGACTTACATAGCCAAAATTCCACACCAATTCAAATAGAACTTAGCAGTTCACAGATTGTCTCAGTCTCAAAACTACTTTGGAGTTCCATCAGAAAATAAAAAAACATAAAATACATCATTGCAAGTACAGAAAAACATAAAAATACTTAAATGCTTGCATACATTATGTCATTTAGGAAGAAGAAAAGGTTTTAAATGTGATGTTCCTGGGTCATTAGGCTGTAATTTCAGTTTTCAGTGATTATGATTACATTGTGTCTGTTTCCTTGCATAAACAACGCCACTGCAAAGCCTGTGCAAGGACTGAAAAAACAATTAATTCTCAACACATATGTCAGTTAATCAGTTTTGGCTTGTGGCTGGTATTAGAAAGGGGGGTGTGTTTTAAATGGAAATTTAACATATGGATTAAAAATTTAAATCAGATTCTTGTTTCAAGAAATAGACGCTATTTCAAACCTTTGTGCACTCACAGGACAAAAAAAAATAATAAAACCCAAACAGCTTTTCCTTGAACAGTTTCCTTTCAGCATGCCAAGTTATCCCATTTTTCAGGCAAACATTCTGCAAGTATTTTTGGGACATAAGACAGTGGAAACATCACGTGCACAACCATTTTTGAAATTGTAACTAACAAATAGCTGTAGAGACTAGAAATCTTTATTTATCCCTTGTCACTTAAGTTGGGTCAAATTTTGGACTTGAAAACAGAATCCCAATATTTTGGACCTTCTTTAGAGACATTTAACCCAGGTGGTTATCTTATTTTATTTCCTTAGGTACTGGGCAGCAGTACTGCACAACAGTTCATTTTAACAGATGGCTTTAGAACAAAAACCAACACATTGGTATCCCATATTTACCCTTTCCTTACATGCTTTGTATTTGAAGAAAAATTCCATAATAAGAGACCACTGTTCATTTTCCTGTCCATTTCTAAACTTGTTACACACACCATTTCTGTTACATAGTAAGGTGTAATATTTGTGATCTCACCTCTCTGAACATTTTGATGAAACTCTGAAAATTCATTGAGAGATGAAGGGTATAATAACTTCATTGCAACTATGTTCTTGTGTTTCAATACCATAAGTACATAGTTTGCTGGATACTTTTAATCACTAATTATTTAATGATAGATGGCACAGCATGAGAGTTACACCATATAACCTGGAAAAGAGTTCATTATGTGTGTCTTAACTTAGTCATGGCTTACCATGACTTGGTTTAACACATTGTACCTTACAACAGAAGAGCAGTAGCAGGTAATATAGGCCTACGTGTGTGGGTGTTGATGGATAAAGTGATACTATGTGCATAAAGCCAGTGAGTACCCTTACCCAAAGATAATACAGCATCCCTGACAGTCCCCTTACTTCATACAGTTTGTATGCAATGCAGAAGTTTTTCATCTCTGCATTATTTATTTTAGGATGTAATTAGGACCATTGTACAGAGCGGCGGCATCAAGCATTTAGTAACCATGGCGACCAGCGAACACGTAATAATGCAAAACGAAGCTCTCGTTGCACTGGCATTGATAGCAGCTCTAGAGTTAGGTGAGTATCCCAGCAGTTCAATCCACCTGTTTCTTTTCCAGTCTGTGCCCAAGAGAAGCCATAGAGGGACAATGCAATGTACAATAGCCTCCTCCTTCCACCTGCCTTTCAGTAGCATGAAAATTTGCGGTGGGTCATGCAGACACAGAAAGGCCATCCATCATGTTATGCAGGAAACGAGTGCTGGTTATACAGGATCTGCTCCATCACTCTGGTAGGTGGCGGTATAATCTAGAAAAGCCCTCCAGCTTAACTTTCAGATTTGGGGTAAAACCCAGAAGACGAATTACCTTAGACTGGAGACTGTATGACCTGAGTACATTCCTACACTGGGATGTTAATCCCCTTTTGCGAGAGTTTATCGAAGTAAAGCATCCACTTACCTAATAAGTAAGAACTGGAAACACACAGAGGTGGACTATTCCCCCAACACGTCTTCATTAAATTCCACAGAAATAAGTGCAAGAATTTCCATATGAAGGCAGACACAATTACATGTCTTGACCTGCATTTGTAGTACCTCAGCTTTTCAAATAGAAAGGTAAATGTTCAACAGATGTTTTGTTTATCCTATTTGCTTGCTTATTAACTAAGATAAGGAACTAAACTAACAACATTACCTATTTTTGTTCTCGATTTCATCTCTTGCCATTGTGTACTACAGGAATGCTCTGTTCAACTTTTGAATCACTGCCAGTACATCAAGGAATTGTTTAAATAAAAGGAAGGATGTTCCTATTCACATGAATCATCTCTTTGTCTTGTCTTCAGGCATTTAAAGGTTGAATCCAAATTAAATATATGTATCTTAGAAAGCTACAGAGGTAGTAACTCAACTGCTGTGAAAAGTTTTCCACAGCCTTTATAGTGGACCCAGAGCTCCCTCTACCATGGAATCAAGAACTACATGATCTATATTTACTCAGAATTTCCAAAAGCAAATTCAGGCAATGGAAGTCGTAAAACCTGAAATATTCCAGGTGTTGGCCTAAATGGCTAGAAAGCTTCATGGCTTTTCCATCGGCTTACTGCACATTAACACTGGATTTCATCATTAAACTCTGTGACTGTCTTTTCAAGGAGTTAGACAACTTCACATTTTTATAGCAAGAGCTGTGATTCCTGCCATCATACCATCAAATACATGCTCGAGTTTTATACCAGTGAGTTGTGTACCACAGCCCTGCTTTCACTCTGGTGAGAGATCATGTTTCAATAAAGGGATAACACATGGAAGCATCAAAGCAAGCAGCACTTCCAGACTTAAAAATTTTCACTTGTATTTCAGTCACTGCTGAAAAGGATCTTGAAAATGCTCAGCTTGTTCAGATTCTACACAGACTGCTCTCAGATGACAGAAGTGCGCCAGAAATAAAATATAACTCCATGGTGCTGATCTGTGCTCTTATAGGATCTGGTGAGTATTCAGGAGAGGCTGCTTCACAAGATTTATGTATGCAAACATAGTTCTTTCTCTCCTACAGCTGAACACAGAGCATGTGCAAACACCCTGCAACTGGTTCTGTGTTTACAGTGGATGTACACAGAAAGGTTCTATTTACTATGACTCTTTGTAGTGTTCATTTATAATGTCAAGGATGAGGCTGTTGACTCAGTTTTGGATATTAACTGCAGAAACTTGACCCTACCTTCTACAAGATGCAGCTAGCTCAAACTTTGACAGGAAAGAAATGAAAATAATTTAAAACTGTACCATATCAAATTGTATTTGCAAATATGCAGATAACAAGAACTTTATTTTCATTTCTAGCTGCAAGTTCCCTGTAAGCGATGTGTGATGGTGCTTTAGGAAGGATCCTTACATTTATCTCTCTAGGAAGACTCCTTCCCTCAACAGCCCTCACACACTCAGCCCATCAGGCACAACGTGCACTAGCACACATCAGTACTGGACACTGTAAACTCTCATCTCTCTGAACTCACCATCTGCAAAAGGTCAGGCTGTTTACAGGCTGTTGGAGCAGGCTGTGGTTTGATGTTGCAGCTTCCCACCTGTGTGTGGGCAAACAAAAACCACAAAACAAAAAAGAGCAAGGTGTCATGGGGAAATTTGATTCAAGGTTTCAAGAGGCTGCTACATTTCTTTCATTCAGTTCTTTAAGAAAGATTTAATCTGTGGAAGGAGAATTAATTTCCTTCCATAAAGGTTTCAGGTATTTACGGACAACTAAGATGATAAAGCATTGGAATAATTACAGAAATGTGGAAACGCAGAGCCTGTCTGCACAACTTGCCAAGTGTGAAATGCATGAGATTAGTTTGCTGCAATTCAGTTAATAGATTAAAAGCTACCATGGTTAAATATGTGCTGTCTCTGTAAACAAAGATGCTTTTTTTCTTAAATAGTTCACCATGTGCCTACTGTATATTTCTGGAGTGTAATTCTGGAGACCTGTACATCCACGCAAGTGGATATTGTATTCCTGCCATCTTACAGGAATACTTGGTTTTAGAAATTATACACATCTCAGTGTGCAAAGATTGTGCTCAGAGTTTGCTAACAAGCCTCAGCTCCCAGTAAGCACTCACTTTAATGTTAAGACATGTAAACTTAGTTGTTACTCACCACCTACTTGAGCCATTTCGTGCCATTTCATGGAACTATCCATGCATTTTAGAGCAAAGCCTTTTGCAAAGGTTCCCAGTCAGCCTTTCTGTCTTGATCTTTATTTCCTCTGCTTCCAACTAAAATAATCATCTTCAGAAATTCTGCCTGACGGTTGCATTTTCTCTTCCTTAATCTTGTCACCTGCAAGCCTGACAAGAGTCACCTGAAGTCAAATACCTGTCTCTCTAGTCCAGCAGAGTACAGAGCAGTCTTACCTTAGGGGGGTATTTCAGGGTTATCCAAGTGGCAGAGTTCAGTCTGCCACCACACTGGAAGCTTTGCCTAGGCATAAGGCTCCTTACCCTGTTCCCAGAGAATGGACAGCATCATGTTACTGCGTTACGCAGCTATGAAGTTATGGCCCAGCATTTGACTGACCCAGTGTTCTGCCCTGCTTCCTGATGGACAGACCTGTGTTTTTACAAAGATGTGTAAAATCGTAAGGACACAAGAATAACTGAGCAACCCTGATTTTAAGGTTGGGGGTGGGGGGGTGGTTTACTCTTTTAACCAAGGAGAGGAGGATCAAGGAGCCAGTTGCTCTTTACACGGGAAAATACTAAAGTACACCTCTCCCAGCTCTGTTGCCTCTTAACTGTTTTCATTACCGTCTCCACACCGTGAGCATTTACATGTTTCCTTATTCTACTATAAACAGACCTGTATAGTTATTTTTAAAGTAACTGACCCCAGTATAGTTTGATAAAGACTAGAAGCAGTTCCACTGGTTTAGCTATTAGTTAGTTTAATTCTCCAGTGACTGCTGTTGTTACTGTGCTTTGTTATGGGGTATCTGGCATCATATTTAACTTGATGTTACCAACACCTGTGTGTTTACAGAATCACAGAACAGGCCAGGTTTGAAGAGACCACAGTGGTCCAACTTCCCTGCTTAGGGAGAGTCATACCTGAGCACATGGCACAGGATTGCATCCAGAAAGTTCCAGTGAGGGAGACTCCAGAACCTCTCTGGGCAATCTATTCCAGTGCTCGGTCACCTGCACAGT
>VZRM01006014.1:461031-550815 GCA_013397955.1 Grantiella picta | reverse complement strand
AACACATTGGTATCTCAGGAGAAAGCAGGAAGTGCTTGCATAGCACAACCACCCCAACAGCTTCACTGTCATCAGTCTGTACATACAGGTTTTCAGGTGCACAGCAGCATGAGAGGTCCCTCCTCTTACATGGTAGGGGTTAAACTGCATGAAAACTAAAAACATGCAAACAAGAAAGTAGGTAGGGATAGGAACTAATGCCAAAGTTTTTTGGTTTTTCTTTTTTTTAAAGAATAAATAGCACAGGATAAAGCATAGATATCTGAAACAGGTAACCACCTGTTTTCTCCAGGGAAATTCAGAGATTAGGCCCCCAGCAGCATGTGGAAAGCAAAATTATATGTAAGTATTTGTTGCTGAGTGGGATTTCACTAGAGTGGCATGAAACAAAACCAGCTGTGTTGGATCAAAATTTTAAAATGTTCAGAGTACAAAGAGAAAGCTTTGACAAAAATCATCAAAATTCTTACAAAATTGCTCAATTTTATGAGTTGCTCCCAACCTCTCTTTACTAATACAAAGTACCATGCAATCCAGGATCAGAATCATCAGACAGCGTCTCCTAGTTTTGAATAAAACATAAATGCTGCATCCATATGCACAGCCCTGGACAACGCTCCATGTTTTGTTTTACATTCATTTCAGAGCTGAGTTTAAAGGGTCAGCACACAGAGACCAGGTGGTGCCACATCCATTAGGACCCATCTCACACCACCACCACAGTCAGTAAGAGCTGACACAAAAATGATGCAGTGAGCCTGCCAAGGCCAGCTCACCTGGTCAGGCTAGTTTAAAAAATAAAGCAAAAAAAAAATGTTTTCACTAAAAATACTTCCTAAGCATCTGTTTTGGAAGGCAATCCAGGTGGATGTTCTTAACTGCTATGCAGCAACTTCATCATTCATCATTACCCGAAATCCATGGAGTTTGTGTGTGCTGGAGGTGCTAAAGTTTTCTCTCCATCCTCAAAAGCAATTCAAAAAAGTAAATAACCAGATTATGTGTACACACACAGCTGTGTGCTTGTGTGTACACATTTTACTAGAAGTTTCGCACAGTTTTTTGGTTTTCTGCCTATCTAATACAAAGCACTGTTTCTTTTAATATTTCCTTTTCCAGAACCTCTTCAAAAGGAAGTGCAGAGCATGGCATTTCTAGAAGTCGTATCAAAACTCCGCAGCCATGAGAACAAAACTGTTGCCCAGCAGGCCTCGCTAACAGAGCAGAGACTTGCTGTAGAAAGCTGAGGAAGGTCTTGTTTCCAGTGCATCCCATCACAGATTTCACCTTTGTCCTCCGTCCTGCTGCCGCTCCTGCTATGTTTTCCACTGTATCACTTGTGCATGCGTGTATCGTTCCCACACAAATTGATGAACTGCTGTAGGTACCCATCCAAAAAGGTTTCTACAAATTCATAGGTGGTGTTAACATGAACCTGTCTCCACCCGTAACTGTTCTACTTGTATTCTTGTTGCTTGGGCCACATAGTAGGATGTGCATGTTGTAGTCCTATGATGATGTAGAAGTGGTACTACACAACTGACTCTTTCCTCATGCCCCCTAACTGCATAACAATGTACTACTAAATTAGGGACAATACGAGATGCAGCAAGTCCAGACTAGTGTGCTGACAATAGGATTAAGAAGTAAATCTAGCTCAATTTTTGGTGCTTTGGAGATTCAGGTTTGAATGCAATGTACTGCTGCTCATTCACTGGTCTTGCCTATTAATGTCAAACTCGTGGTACCTAGAGGTAACAAATAAAAATTTCAGTGCTCTCACTTTACCCTGTGGTTTGTCCTTTTTTCTAATCCCACGCAGAAGCTGCAACTGCACCACTGTGCACTGGTGAGGAGCTGGTTTTGTTCCTGGCTCTGTCCCGATGCAATCACTGCCTTTCGGCTAAGCAGATAAAAAGGAAACTTTCACCGTGTGTGCTCACACAGGCACTGTGTGGCATAACAATCGTGCATTTTAGCAGCAATGCATGATAGAGTCCTTATCCTATAAAGCCATGTGTGTATGACTGCTCCTGGGCTTGCTTGGGATTGCTTCTTTGTTTACTGGGGGAGGGTTTGTAGATGGATTTTTAAAGGCATTATCTTGTAGCAGCTGTTCGACCGTCGAGTGAGAAATAGAAGATGCAACAGACTTCCTTTTTCTCCTTTTCTAGGTAAGGGAGATGGACAATTGCCAGTTTGAGCATCTTATCTCACAGCTGCTCTTTTGTAGGTCTATAACATGCCAGTGAGCAAACCAGCAGACAACACTTTGGCAAAACAAGGAGCAGTTTTGTACAAGCCAGCAGATGTTATTTTGGAATTTTGGACTGTGTGATATCATTGCCTAGCTTGATCAAACTCACCATGCATGAAGGTCTATAACATTTTAAAGTGAATTCAGCATTACCAGGTGTGAAGTGTCAGCCTCAGAAGTTTCAAGTTCCTTTTCTTACCAGCAGAGGCAGCAAACCCAAAGTCCAAGCACCCATGAGATCCCCCATGCCAGGTAATTGCAAACCACTGCTTTTGACCTTCACAAATGCACTCCCCAGCTCCATGAAACCACTGCCTATCCCTCAGATACTGTGATGGGAAGATGCCAGTCATGAGGGGAAAGGGATTATTTACACAAGCTGGTCATGAAAAGAAATTTGCCTTCAATAGTCAGCTTAAACTCTCAGATTGTACCAAAACGCAGTAGATGCTACAAGAGTTTTCACACTGCAGAGATTCCACATCCATTTAATCCAGTGCCAGAAACATGCAGAAAAAGCCTCTCATACCAAACTGCACAACAGCAAAAAACAAAACAACAAAACACACATTCAAAAAGGCATTTGCTAGTACTAGTGCAGTAAAGCCACTGACCGTGCAGAACTGTCAACACAGACCAGGGCCTCGTGACATCAGGCTCCAACTAACACAGAACCTCTGCACTGCTGCTGAACATAACCAGCATGTTTACAATTACAGCTCACTGGCCCTCACAAGCCCAAGTTTCCTCGGGCACAGAAATTCTATTGACTTTAACAGAATCCAAAACACAAAGGCCAGTTATCAACAACCTGCCTGGTTCTAGAAAGAGACTTCCTTTTGAGATTGGTATAAACTGCAAGTGCTCACACAAAGTGGTTGTGACATTGATGGAATTCCCATTTGGCTGTCTAACTGGAGCTGTGATTAAGCATTAGCTGTATTCTCATCACCAAATGTTTATCAGGGATACCACTGTCACAGCAAGCACAAACACAGGCCAATGCTGATACCCTACTTTCAGATGGTTTCTCTGGATGGCATATCAAATTACTTACATTCCTAGATAAAATCTGTGCTGAGCCTAGGAAGGAAAGCCCACATAAGGGCAAAGATGGGTTTATGTTGCAATAGAAGGAGGCAATTGAAGAGACTGTATCTAGCCACACAAATGCTGTGCTGTCTTGAAGTGTGCTGCAACCTGCAGGTCACTTCCACATAGCTGAGCACCTTTAAAAACAAATGAGATCTAAGGACGTTACTATCCACATGCATTTCACTATTCACTGGACTGATGTCAAGTTAAGTGAAACTGCTGACAGCAATTCCAATTAGATGTTTAATAGCTAGATTACATCTAAAGAAAACTTGACATCTTCTGCTCAGACTGTTTCTATGACAGCAATGCTGAACATGGGGCCTTGCCTTTGTCTTAGTGCCACTGCAAGCCAGGCCAGAATGATCCCTATGGCCCCAGCACAGGGCAGGCAGCACCTCCCTTGAGTGTCACACTTGTCAGTATCTGTACAAATTTTGCGAGGCCTAGCATCTCACTAGTCAGGAAGGTGAAAAGCATCCATGTTTTTACATTTCATGATGTCCTTATTACGAGGAGTAGTTTCACTCTGGGTAAGGCACAAATCCCAACAATACTGGTCATCCATTCAGAACACCCATTGGTCAAATGAGACCATGAGACCCACAAAAGGTCATTTGTTTTAAAACTCCTACAAATGGTAACTAGCCTCAACTTCAAAAATCAGTGTGCAAGTCTGTTGAGAGTTTGACAGATGGCAGGCAGCCACTGCTAGTCTCCTTCTCCATCATGAAAATCACTTATCCAAGTCTGTCACATCTATCAGGCAATGCCCTTGGCCTTTCTTCTTTTTTGTCAACTTTTTGTCATTCCTGTGTTTGTCTGTCATCTGTCCCAAATTTACATACTTATTTTGCCAAATTATTTCCATACATACAGATAAATGTCATATGCCTGAAATATGCAAAAAGCATTAGACTTCAATCTGGATATAGACATGCTTTTAAATTGATCACAGAGCCATTTTATGTACAAAACCTAGAGGTTTTGAAATAAAAAAAAAGGTCTGCTTCCTCCTCTATCCGAAATAGCCCAAGACATCATTACCCATTTTTACCTGCACAATAATGTAAGCCAGTTCTCACTACTTCTGTTTAAGGACATATTGCACTTATTTAAACTTTTGAAAAGGAACATGGGAATTTAATTTTTGTCATGCAAAGCAACAACTTCTGAACACTTCAGGGTCACCAGAATAATTCTGGGGAGAGCACAGCCACTGCAGCCTGAGGAACATCAGCAACCTGTTGGAAAGAAGCAGAGCATGTTCATTAGCCAGAGACTTCAACAACAACTGACAGCAAATAAGGGATCTTAATCTGGGGACGTGCTCTTCATGTATTAGCTTATTATTCACTTAAGAGCATCCACTGGTGGCATGAGCATGTTTTGTGACTTAATTAGAACACAGTATTCTACAACACATATGAGAGATGGGGATTTATTTCCCCTGTCAGTTTGAAGGAAAGGAAGTAGGATCTTTTCCTAGAGGAACTTTCCATTCATGAATGTATCTTTCTATTGTTAAGGGCTACATCAAGAGTACATACACATTCACAACATCATATTTCACACAATTTTATTTATAAAATTGTAATTATCTAACAAATTGCATATAAAATGATTTACTTCAAGTAAATACAGAATACTGCACGACTATTAAAACTATTGTATTGTCCATCATAAGTGTATTAAAACATTCCTAAAAAATGCCTCTATTAAAAAACAAAAACCCAAGAACACAAGTAGCATGACCAAGACCATTTTCAATAGCTTAAAATGAATTACCAGGAAGTTGTATTAACTTCCTAAGTAGACTCCAGTTACATCCATTGAGATCAGCATGTGATACAATACCACAGTCTAATGCTAAAGATGACAAGTAATACATTATGCACCTGATCTATGCTTTTCTCCTAGACTGAAGGGAACCAGTCCAAAATCAGAAAACTAAAGCTCAAGTCAAACTCTACTGGGCATGCAGTTCTGTTATAGCAATACTTTCAATTGGTAAGTGTAGTTGGCTTTACAATCAATTTTACAACTGATAAAAAAGGAACACAAGAGAATACATTCGTATAAAAAGGAATGATACACAAAGGGTAAATATTGACACCTTGCTGTACACCTTCAGATGAACCAGAGAGAAAGATTCAGCTGGAACTAATCTGGAATAGACGTATCAGAAATGGGTCTGAGTCACAAACTCAAATCCCAATCTCCCCAGCACTCAAGCTAGTATTCAGGTCCATCTCTACTATGTACACAGCATGAACATGAACACACATACAGATGGAGCTTTTTATTAACACACTTATATTGCCAAAACACAAAAGACAGCTAGCAGTGCTGCCTCGTGCACACTAGTAGTCACAACATTTCTTCTTATATTGCATGTTAAGGGAAACAGATTTTTTTTTTTTTTCAAGTGGCAAAATTTGGTAGCTAATGGATCAGGGTAGTATTATTTCATTTGTTTTAGATTGTTTCATCACCTGTTATGGGTATCTGAAAAAGATTCAGAGAAAAAACAAAAATGGGAGGAACTGGAACATTCAGCAGTGCTTGACACCTTTTGAGGTCTAATCTCTTTCCTAGGTATTTGCAGAACTGCTGTTTCAATGCACCCAAAAGGCATGCACAGCAAGAAGGGAAACAATCAAAAATTCAGACAATAGTTTCTCTCGTAACCAACCATATTAATCAAGACCAATTTTACTAAGGGCAGCTCTAAAGTAGTAAAAACACAGATTGATGTCCAGGACAGTTCTTATAGCACCATGTTTAGCCCTGCCACAAGTGATGACAACCTCCCATAGGAGGTGCTGCCACCAACCTTCCACTTACAGTCTAACGCTGTTCTAATGCCAAGCAGCAAAGGGAAAAGGCAAAGGAGGCCCTGCCACTAACCAGAGCCCAAAGGGCTGGCCAGGGCTTCATCTTCCTGGAATGCAGCCACCCACCCACTGGGCAGACCCATGAGCACAGGTGGCTGAGGTGCTCCTGCTGCTCCACCAGGGCGAGGGACAGCCTGGACAAGCACTCAGGACTCCCCAGCTAACTCTCCCGGTGGACACCCTTCCTATCCATAATAAACACTTTCAGATGAAAAGCAGTCATGTGCAAGAATCATTAAATCTGCATGCTACTATTTACACTTCAAACACTATTTACACACGAGAACTACAATGAGCACCTCTCTCAAAGGGGAGAGAAGAAGGCTTTCAGGACAGAGTACACTTGAGCAAGCACCCCCACAGCTCCAAACTCTAAGGGACACAATCAAAATTATGAATTTTAAGCAAAGAGATCCTACTGCTACCAAAACAAACACAAAAGAGATTAATCAAACATTTGTCCATTAGGCTATTAATTAAAAAAAAAAAAAAAAAACAAATCCCAAACAAGAGAAAGGCCTGTGAATACAGAGGGTATTTAGAAAGCAGAGGAGCAAGGACTGTGATGTCTTTTGGCAGGGCTCAATGGGATATATGGAAATAGCTTTAAAGCCAGTGCTTGCTGCTGAGCTACCAAACTCCTCGTTAGCAATACCACCACCCCACAGGAATCACCCAGCAAACAGAGCTGTTTCACACTTCGAAAGGGTCATAAGCCTGACAACAAATTTCTGAACAACTACTGCACATTAAAAATATTTAGACTCATCTCTGAACTCACATCTACCCCACCACCACACCAGGCAGGCTAGAAATTGCCATGGAGTCCTAGCACCTACTGTATCTTATTGCTTTAGACACTGAGCCCACATAGCCAGCAGTTGTGCTTTAGTTGCAGCTCACCTGAACTTTTCAAACTTTTCTGGAAGGAAGTTTGCTTTTATTTAGCAGGCTCTGACAATAATACATTGATTTCCAAGGCCTCCCACAAGCTTTCCAAACTGCATACCTAAGCTGCCAAGTAACTGCTGATGGGACTTTTCTAGGACATCTTACCTGATCTGTAGACAAAAAAAAGTGGGATTTAAATGTATAACATAGACAGCTAATCCTAAACAGTCAGTGCATATCCATCAAACAACTGCAAAAATGAGTAAATAAGTATCTCTTGGGAATGAGGGAGGGAGAAGGATCAACATCCGCAGCAATAATGACGAGCTCTAGAAAAATAAGTTATTTAGTGGTTTTTGTAAGAACAGTCAGTCATTCTGGGATTCAGCGGAAGTGTTGCACATTTGTGTGTAGACATGCAAGTTGTGAGAACGAGATTTGCTCAGCTCAGAGCATTCACCCTCCTATCAGTCTGACACTGCCAACAGCACAGCCAGCAGACTGGAACTCAGAGAACAGCGTGACAAGACAAAAGGCCAATACAGTACAACTGCAGAGATTCAAGTAGAAGAATGAAGCTATCTTCAGAAGCTCAGAGCAGCAACAGCAATATCCAAGATCAGCGGCAACAAGGAATGTTTCTGTAATTAGGCTTTTTGTTTTCCCTCCAAACCAAAGCGCAGGATCACAATCAAGGCTCTTTGATGGAGGGGTTATTTCCTCAACCCCGCTTCCCTGATTCCTCCCTGCACCATCTAGTCTCAGTGCAGCAACACTGGTGCTGATGATCTCTCCGTCCTGCCACTACTAGGCAAAATGGTATGTCCCTCTGGGGGAAAACAAACACCAGTAACTCCTCAAGTTGAGGAGTGGCTAAGAAAAACATAACACTGTGCTGAGGTGGAACCAACTTTATTAAGGACAGTGAATTATAATTGCTTTGAAAGGCTTTAAAAAATACTCTGAGTCATGGCTGGCCTTTAACAGCAGATACCAAGGAATATGGAGGCTGCCTGATTCAGAGCCAGTCAGTGGGAGTTAACCAGGAGAGGATGAGGTAATGCTCGAAGACTGGAGGACAACGGTCTGTCTGAGGCATCTGTGAAGTGCCAGCATGCCCATCACCAGACTTCAGAGGGGAGGAAACCTACGGCCAACTAAAGCACAGAAAGGCAAAATGTGCAAGGGTACACAGATTCATTTGTTTAGGAGTCACAGGACCAGAAAGGGCCTTAACAGGTCATCAGATCAGCCTTCTATCTGTCCCCCAGAACAGGGAAGCTTTGAAAGCAATGTGTTCATCTCTTCTACTCCACGGACCTCCTATTTTAGGAAACTCAACTCAGAAAGGTGTCCTGTTCTTACAAAGAGGTGCTATACACTCTTTGCCACTGTCTGACCAAAGCAGGAGCTGAGAGAGAACTCACAGTTTTCAGGACTGGTATTGACAGATACTGAGAAGGGTCATAAAACAAGCTAAATTCATACAAAGTGCAATAAACTACCCAAGCCATGGTCAGGTCTGTACGTTCACTATTATTAGTGAAGAAGAACAAATCAAAAGAGCTCAGCTGGATGGAGCCTGACATAAGTCTTCCTCCACTATTTGTGCTTTTTTCCATATTATGCTTTCTTGTGTCCAATTCAAAAGGGTCTATCTTAGCTGATCCTAAGAAATGCTTCTATTTTAAGACTTTTATTCTGTTGCTTTAAGAAAGTTCTTTGTTGCCTTTAGAGCAAGAAAGGGAGATACATGTCTATAGCATGGATTCTTTCACTGGAGGTAAGCATTTACTCTGGCAAAAACTGTTCTCTCCAACTTCCAACAGAATGGGATATGATCTTTCCATAATCACATGCATTTATCAATAAATAAGTTTGGATTAGACTGTATTAAAACATATGCACATATTTAAAGCACTGGAGTGTCACAGATTCTTATTCCACAGCTCATGCAAGTAAAAAGAATTAAAGAAAAGAAAAAGAAAAAAGAAAGACCAAAGCCTCAACTAGGAACAGACCAAAGAAACAAGCTTCGCATGAGTATGTCAAAGCATTAATATTAGTGAGATCCCTAAATACATTACGTTACACTAAATTTCAGAGAAACAAAAGATTTTGCCATATCAGATACATAAGTTTTGATTTAAGTTAATATATATTTCATTCTTTGAATACTATTCTTCACTTGGACCGAACATCCACATTGCTTTCATACATTTATACAGTTATATCCCATCCTTGCCTTTAGAGACTCATATCCAAAGGTATGGCAGCAACCCTTGTTTGTCAAATATAAAACTCCTTTCCCTTCATACAAGGGTAGAGAAGGAAGAAAGATCTTGACAAAATTAGGCAATTCTCCCTGTAGCTGATTCCAACCTCAAAGTACTACAGGGAGATGTTTGGAAGCTTGCATAAAAAAAATTTCCCTTGTTTTAAAAACAATTTCTTTTACTGTACAATAGATGCATAGAAAGTTGCTTCCTGCTTCATGGGTTTAGGCCTGTAGCTACGTTTAGCTGTGAAAACAAGAAGATTGTTCCTTTATAAAGTGGTGAGGAGATAGACCATCTCAGGTATATTTGGCAGCTATCAAAGAGCTCATGACATGAAGAATAAACAGCATATCCACAGACTACAACGATGCAACTCTGTCTCACTGAATACACCAATTTAAAAAAGTGTCCACTTGTTACTCAAAATCAAGAATACAGTAGAGATTCACGGCTCAACAGCTTTCAAAGTGGTGGTTTAAAAGAAAAAAAATTGTCAGTGAGCAGCAGATTTTCAACAGCCCACTTCTCTCCCCCACTCCAGAGAAACACACGTTCACTGCAACATCAGGAACTTAGACTTGAGATTACTTGGGAGAGAAGGCTTCCCTGTCACCCATGTCCATACAACTTGGTGTCGGAGTGACACACTGGAGGTTTCAGAGGGTTTCGGTTGTCCAGTGTCTTGTGGTTACTTCAGCAGTTTTACCAGCTGGCTCTGACAGCCTCAATGTCACTAACCAAATTCTGGGCTAAGCATATCCCAAATATCTGGAAGAAACAACAGTTTATTCATTTAGAGCACTGGACAACTCTTTTCGCACAGGCAAACTCCTTAGGTTATACAGAAATTAGGTGTGAAAGAAACAACAGAGGTAGAAATTAAATAAACAGTAAATGTTGGAAGAAGTAAGAATATTGCAGAACTACTGTAACCCCAGTATTTTTATAGTGGCACCAGGTTCAAGTTAATTAACAGTTCTAATCTTGTTTCAAAGCAACCTTAAAGGCTCTCTGCTGCTCATTTAAGCACCATTGGAAACAGTAGGTCTGCACAGGCTTAAAAATCTCTACCTAAGCTTTATACAAAAGAGTGTTTGTTGCAACTTGCCGAGAGCTGAAAAGAAAAAATGCATCCCTGTTGATAAAAATTAAATACTCCTTAACACAGAGAAAGCCTCATACATCTAGTTACCCCCACTAAAACCCACAAGCAGGCAACTGATATTGTATTTACAGTTCTCATATACAGTTTGCCCCACTCACATATTCACTTTATGTAGGATTCCTCTGTGCAACTCATTACACGGAGCATGATATTTACCTGCAGTAATGCTATCCCAATGAATATACCAGCAACTATGGTAAGGTTGTCCTGCAACCATTTCTCAAACTGAGGGACACAGCCTTTAGTGTAGATAACAATCTGCTGATCAACTTCCTGCCAAGGAGAAGAGGGAAGAAAACAGAGATAATTACATTTAACTAAACCATCAGTAGAATAATCTCCTCTTGCAACAGTGATTCAGATCCTTAACATACCACATTAAGAAAAAAAAAAACCTTACTGGTTTTTGCCTTGCATCGTAGCCACACTGAGTATTAATAACATCTTCCTAGAAGGGAGAGACAGAGAGAGAGAGAGGAGAGGCAATCAGTAAAATGTCTCCCAAGCACCTTCTCCCAGTTCCCTGGAGTTGGTCCTGTATGTAATAAGACAATCACCCAAACTTTGGTTAGCATATTGCTTTGATTAAAAAAACCTTCCTCTTCCACTCTGTGTTATTAATTATTTGCAGCAAATAAGAGCACACAGTCAAAAAAAGTCAGCAAGCTGGGAAAACCAACTCTCCACCTGGGTGAACTCCATGTTCCAGATACAAGCATTTAGTAGTCAAAGGGACTAGGGAACATCTATATTAAGTGAAAGAACCTTCTGCTGAAAAGGTTTTGTCAATACTAAAAAATATGCCAAGAGTACTGTTATCATTTTCAGGATTTGGTCTGTGCAGAATGAAGAGGTGACAAGGGGCAGTTCTGTTGCAGAAGCTGCAAGTTCTTTCTGAGAATGTCTCTAGAAATACACACAGTTTCTAGTTCTTTCCAAAAACCTCAAAGAATAAAAGAATAGATGGGGTAGTGTGTTCTTACTGCCTCTTCTTTCTTATAAGAGCTTGATATCAATGGGAAAGGAGGGTTTTTTCCTACTGCCTTTCCTTTAGTACTCCCAAAGCACAGGTAATAAAATAGGCTCTGGCAGACTTTCCCCAGTGAACAAGTGCTACCCATTGGCTGCTAAAGCTGTATTTTTACTTTGTATGCAGTTATTTCATGGTAATAAAATGAAGCAAGAATTTTGGCATCAGCCTCAATGGCAGCAAAATATTAAGTTACTTGCTTATCATATAAGGCCAGTGAGCAGAAGAAGAACTACTCAAGAAAGTGAGAAAATCAGCCAATCTTAGCTAGGTGTACCAGACAGCACAATTTAATCAAATTGTGGGAAGTGAGAAAGGCAGGCAGTGAAGAAATGGATTTTAAAAAGCAGCCATATGGAAAAAAGTATCTCCTATCATCACAGAAAGTTCCTCTGTTTCCTCACTTTGCAGGAAGTACAACAGGTCGCATTCTGTCAGCTGCCTAAACTGGATTCCCTTAATGGAACTTCAAAATTTCAGCAACTTGTATCTCTTAATGAGATGAATTCTTCTGTTCCAGGATCTAAGTGCCACAGCCTTCAAGGATGTAAAAGCACCTAAGATTCTGACTGAGGGATTTTAGGTTTTCTTCCTTGTACTGAATGCCTACTCACTTCAATCTGCTAACCAAAAGAAGGTATGAAAAATGTAATGAAAATAAAGTTTTCTAGATTTGCCTGTACAGGAATTTGGAACACTTCAACCTCCTTAACTACATCAAAGTGAACTACAGTAGTCAAAATTTAAGAGACTTATTTTAGCCTACTTTAAACTTACCACTTCCTGATTCAAGATAAACCAAAAATAGTAAGGTATCCAGGTAAACTGTTTTCATCTGTCCAACACTGAAACCTGATTGTAAAAGGGACAAATTTGCTTTCCCACAGAATAAACCTGTGTTTATCTCTGCAATTGAGCCAATCACAGCTTGGTTACAATTATTTTAATTGTATGCATGACTACTAATATTTTCAGTCTTTAAAGGTCACTAAGATTGTTGTTCTCCTTCCAGTGAATAAGAATTAGATTTATCTTTGAATTTCTGGTTGCTGCATCTCACCGTAACAAACAGCATAGCCATTTACACAACAGAGAGAGAAAGAGAGAACTTCAGGATGGATTACGTATTTATAGGATTACCTTGTACTGCTGTCACTGGTTTGGTTTTATAACAACTATATTTTTAAAACTGGGTTGTGATGACTTCTGTGTGGGTGAGTGGGCAGACAGGCAAACAGTGGAGGGAATCCTAAGCATAATGTAATGCCTAAGCCTAGCCTATATTTTGTTTTAATAACACATTAAAACATTTTCAGCTACGTTTGTGAGAAAGATTCAAACTACTGTGAAGACGTTCACTGCAGAGGAACCAAATCAGCTCGTGCACGTGGCAGTGCCTTATCAGGAGGCAGGGAGAGAAGTAACTGGATGCCAGGAGCAGCAACTGCATTGCATTATTAGCAAGGCAGGAAGCACCTGAGGTGCCTTTTGGCAACTTGCCTAACTTCAGTCTGTGCTCAACTAATACATTCAAGGAACTATAAGTCATTCCAGGTGGAGAAAAAGCCACAGCTGAATTGCTAGATAATACAAGCACTCTAAGCCAGCTTCTTTCAAGCTATATGAAAGTCAAATGTATACAGTCCTAGGCACATAACAGTTTCCATGCACACACCCATCCCTGTTCCAAGCCTTTCACTGTTAGTGAATTGATTCCCAATACTTTACTTTTCACTTTATGCTTTACCCTTCTTGATCACGTCCACACTAGCAATGCATGACTCCAACATTTTCCACTTGATGATCCAAAACTATAAATATTTTAAAAGACATGAAAATTTACCAAAAAGCTGCTCCCACAAACGATTTCTGACATTTCAAGTCTGATTTCAGGTGACTGTAGGACAGGCAGTAATTTTAAAGGTAAAAAAGGAGTGTGTAAAGATACCCATAACCAACTCAAGATTCTAATGCAAATATGTCAGTTCCTCAGGGCACAGACTGTCATTCATTACCGTACCTGGCACAAACTGGGTCAAACTGGCTGCAGCCTCAGGACACTGCATTAAATAATGAATAATACCTCCTTTAAAGTGTCTGATCTTAAGGGTTCCTGTTCTGATGAATTTCAATTGAAAGCTCACATCATTCAACTCAATAAGAGCTTCTCCTTTTCATACTTGCTAAAATTAGTATGTATGTTCAGCCAAGCCCATGGTTCTCTCTTTTTAATAAACGCAACAAACAACGAAGATTTAAGCTAGCTTATGATTTTTGCTGACTGCAGAAAAGTTAGTGGTTAAGCTGAGCTGCAAGAATAAAAAGAATACAGGTTGGTGGGAAGTTAATAATTATGAACAATTTCCGTACAAAAAAAAAAGTAAAATCTCGAAGAGTTATTTAGAATTGGAACAGCAGACCCATCCTACCCTCTTGACTGTCACTTACAGCAGGGTCTTTAGTACAGCAAGAGAATGGCACACCACAGCGCTCTCGACTCGCGTTGGAATCTGTGCAATTGAAGTAAATATTAAGGTTCCAGTCATCAGCTCCAAAAGCCCCACAGCACTGCCACTAGAACAAAAAAAGGAGAGCTTCTTAAATTTCAGAACAGAAATCTCAGCATTAGTAACATGCACCATTGCTGCCAGCTTCCCTCTAGCTTTCAAAACAAAATCTGAGACTCCCACTGCTTTCATTGAAACTGAGTTTTTTGGTTTGGTTGGGGGTTTCGTCATTTTTTAAAAATACCATTCCAGACCTGCAAGTTGTTCCAAAGTTATCATGTGATTAAAGTTACGTTTACACACTGCTATGCTGCTCTCCGGAGAGAAACCAGTGGGTGAGCTGCTAAGCTACACAATACCACAGTTGCACTGGCCTACAAGCTCAGGCCCAAGGGACAGCAGAGCCAAGAATGCAGTATTTTGTCCAGTCTAATGGGCCCTGGATTTTCAAAAAAACCAAGCTCCAAGGGCTACACTGGTACAGCTATTCCTTTTGCCAGTCTGGGGGAACTTTGCCTGGCTGTACATTGGACAGTATGAACACATTGTTCCCTGAGCATCACACATTGCATAATTAACACCTTTACTGAATCCTTCAAAGAGTGAAGCTGCCGAAAGGCAGGCTTAGTCTGTGGCAAAACATGTTGAACACACAAGGAATTGGTGTGGTTTGCTGAGCATACAAAGAATGGACTGGAAACCAGTGAAGCACTGATGGTTTACAGCATTTAAGGAGCTAGACCAATGAAGCCATCTATGTCAATTTTTAAAAAATGTAAAATTTAAAACTCCACAAACAAACCACATTTTTAGAAGCACTGGAATAGCGATTCTCTCTAGATGTAGCACAGTTCTCTTTGCAATACCTGAACATGCTGCCATCATGCACTATCTCTACTGGTTGAAGTAGCTCACTCTCACTATGCGGGCTGCCCCTGGCTTATCTGAGTGCTAATCCAGTTAGGAGAGAAACCTCTATGTAGTGACTGCAAAATTGGACTGTGGCCTTTGGCTGCATACAAGTGGACCACTGCTTTCAGACTGTAGTGGCCTTTGACCTTCTCGCAGAAGACTCCAAACAGAGCGAGAATCCACATCCTGTTACTTACCATTTTTCCCCCAGGCACACAGAAGCAAATCAAACATTGAAATTATTTTAATTGTAGAATGTACAAAAATTAATAAACATTAATTCAACCAACACTTAACCATGTTAGCCACACAGTGCCAAATTCAAAGAGGACTCGATCAACAAAGGCCAGAACTTTGTACTGGAGAGGGAATGTACTGGCAGACCTTGTGTGCAAAAGTCAGTGCAAGACTTCTCTACACACACTGATAAATTGCAGAGCTTAACCCGCACAAGTGGGTGCACCACTGGCTTCACCCTTCCCTCCCAAGTGCAGATGTGGCATCACTTAGAGATGTCCTACAAGAACTCTGCAAGTGGTCTAGTTCATTAGGCTAATTCCATTAAGTCTAATTCAGAAGAAATAACATTGCAGTTTCATTTGGACCAACTAAATACCTCTGCCATTCTGCAGTGTGGTATAGCGCCTCTAAAGTTGCTAAAACGACACCAACATTCATCTTAGGACCAAATTAAGTTTAGAATAGGAATAATTTCTTAAACAGATGTGATAGCTTCTACAACAAAATATTTTAACTTGGTGTATTTGACACACTATCTCTAAGTCTTCAAGAAAAGTCACCCCAACTCTCCACCTTGTTTTATTCAGTCATACATCAATAAAGCCACTTTCCATGGGTACTGTATGATTGCAGAAGTTCTGTAAAGACAAATACACATCTATTCAAAAGTATTATATGTTAGAATATTTCTTTTACTCCTTGAAGAAACAAAACAGATGGAAAGTTAAAAATAGGAGTAGGTATTTCACAAAAGTAAGCTTTACAAAAAAATAAACATAGTCCAACTTACATATTCCTGTGTGAAGTCTATGAGGTTTTGTAAATCAATGTCATCTCGGTATGCTCTGATGTTGTTGTTTATAAAGAAATACAGTTGGTCCTTTATCCAGTCTTTGAAAACAAATGCTAGAACACCAGCAGTCAGCTCCAAGAAGAAGATAATTCCAAGAAATACAGAAAACTATGAAGAAAATTAAAAAAGCCAAAATTATTTTCCTTTGTGACCAAAAACATTTGCAAAGTTCACAATTATATCCAGTGATAAAGCTTTGTCTGTTTCAGTGCAAGTTCAAGCCATTTTGGCCCATAGGAAATTTTAAATGAAAAATACACCATTTTTACTGGAGCTGTAGTACAAAAATCTGAATTCTACTCTAACAAATAATAAAAATACTAACAAATGTCCAAACCTTGGACATTTCACTGGGATTTTCAAAGTGATCCAAGAGAATTCACTGTAAATTTCAAGAGATGGTTAGTCACCACCACAGGTAGGGCCCTTGAAAACCCATCTTAATTTTCTACATAGGCACTTACATTTTAGAAGGCATAAACAGCCAATAGTGCCAGTAAAATGCTTTCTACGTGACTTTTGCTTTAGATCCTCTTACTGGCAAAGCTTTGCTTAAGCAGACAAAGCAGAAACTGGTAACAGCAGAAATTAATTAATGACTAAGTCGGAGCGGAATGTCTATGAAATGACTCACATCCACATTAAATCTAAATGAGGCTGCTATGATTAATGCAAATGCAATGGATGCCAAAGGCATTACTAATGATCTGCCACTTTCTCTAAGCATTTCCACTGAGTCTACACTGTTTTAAACCACACAGGGGTTCTGGTATACTGGAAGTCCATCCCCTTTGCAACTGTGCCTTTGAGTTGCATTTTAATATGCTCTCTGGGTGTTCAGATGCATTTTTAATTTCTCCTGCAGCTGCTGTATGGGAAGCTATTTCTGGTACAGCAGATGGGTTCATTTTAGGCAAGCTAAGAGAAGCAAGGAAGAAGAGGAAAAAAAAGTGTTACAAGCTGCTTTATAAATGCCTCAAGAACTGTGACTCTCAGTTGCCTCCTCCCCTTATACAACATGTCTGTGGGAGCCAAATGTGTCACTTGGAGGCAGTTATTTTACTGGAAGCTTTTTCATGTATATGTTAGCAGTTAATGGTTATGAAGACACAACTATCACTCAGGCTGTGCCCACCTCTGGGAGTGGTGAAGGAAAGAATCTTTTTTGTTATACATCTTCAATTTATCTAAAAGGGAACATGATACTGTTATCCTCACCTTCAAGAGTCACAGGAGAAAGGCTTTCAAAATATAGAACCAGGCTACTAAGCTAAAGAAGTTCTGCACTCTAAGGTACATTTGTAGCAGCCCCTTCCCTAACCAACAGTCCAGCCCACAGTTCAAGAAAACTTCCATTTTCTTTACACATCCTGGGCACATTCTCCTCCCTTTCTCTTTCTCAGGCCCCAGCACTGAAAGCAATGAAGCCTTTTCCGATCAGCTGAATGGCACAGACTGAGGATATCAGCCAGCAACCCCTTCTAACAGTCCTATCTCCTGTGTATCATGAGGGGCCCTTGCACAGCAGAAGCCATGTGGGTCCCATTCACTGGTGTATCTACATCCCTCATATTTCATAGGCAGCTTCTATGGACTCTGAGTTCAACACGCAGATTCTCACAAGAAATTTCTCTCTTTTTGTGACAGGGAAGGAAAAAGTTAGACTATATCCATATGAAAAGCAGTAGTTCCGTGTTATGATTCTTACCACCAATCATTTTGAACCTTAAAAAAACATAGTCAGTAAGCACCAGAGACTGAAGAGCTGTAAAGTGTTAAAAGCTAAGTGCTTTTGTGGTACTCTGACACTGGATAACACCTTCCCCTCCAAAATACCTTTTAAAAGCTTAACACAGTTAAACAGAACAGAGAGCATGGCATGCTATGTAAATGATGAATGTCACAGTTGCAAAGGCTACTTACGAATTTGAGAAGAAAAGTGTTTTCTCGTAAAGCTCCAATGCATCCTGCAAATCCCAAAATGAACATAACTCCTCCTACCACTAGGAAGAGCCAAACAGGATCAAAGCCTCCCAGGTCAGTGATGGAGGAGATATTGGACAGCACTCCCTGAGAAAGAGACAATGCCAAGAAATAAAAAGCATGTTCAGCTTTCCATTATACAAATCTTGCCTGCATTTTTCTTCTTAAAATGGAAGAAGACTACAGCAAAATAAATGCTCTGCAGTACAGCAAGAAAACGCAATTACGAAAATCTTTGTATACCGAAAGAGATAAAAAGTGCAATTATGTGCAATATTTCCTAATCAACATGAGAATGAATAACAAAATGTTCATGAAGAGTCCTCTCTGAGAAACCCACAGGGTATTTTCTACTTCTGTAGCTATAAGAAGTAGTCTACCAGAAACTCAGACTAGATCTTTGAACAAAACTTAATCTTATTACCCATGCTGAGATACATTTCACATATCACATACATCATTTATGTAAACACACAGTTACATGTTATGATAGAAAAAGCAGGTAAAAGCAATAAAACCTGAATTTAGCATTTATGCTCAGTAATTACAGCAATCGTCAGAAATTAGAAGTGAGTTCCTAGGCTGCAGCATCTTACAACAAAAAATTTTCCACAAATTTTGGCAAATTACATATACGGCCAATTCAACTTCAGGCATCTGTGGTGCCAAAACGGCATTCTAGAAATAAAGTATTGCTACTGACTAATTAGTTTGCAGGAAAAAATTGAAAATAACCAAGTCCCTTAGTAGGACGAAAGACAGTTGAAGAACTTGTCTTGGGACATGGTTAACACTAACTTAAGGTAGACTAATTATATGTTAAACAACATATGCTGTGGTACCGTCAGCACAGTCTCCTTGTAATGCCATTTTTGCCTTAGAAGCAGAGCTTGGGTTGCCACACCAGTAATCCTGAGGAACTATTTTAACTTTTTAACACATTTTAGCCAGAGGTTGGATGATGTTGAACAGATGGATCATATCACGAAGCAAGTACGTTTCCCCTACTCCAGCAAGTTTGCACAGGAACAATTACAGTTTGCTCAGGCTTTTTGGCAGAAAAAAAATGCTAAAGTGTCACTATTTCTTCATTCACCTCCCCAGTGCTGTAGGTCAATGCAAAGCACACTGCTGTGTTTCCTCAAAGAAGCCTGAACCCAGGCTGTGTGCTTTGGACTACTGCTTCCTCTAACTCCTACATGATGCTGTGGCCTGAGAAGCATCAATAGAGATCTCTACATCTACAGCTCCTTATTTGCAAAACTCTAAGGTTCATCCTTTTCCTTCTTCCTGTTCCTATCCCCTTTGTTTCTTTGAAATAGTCCCAAAACAGCACCGATTTCGAGGGAAGTTATAATCCCATTTCCAGAGGTTGACAGTAACATTGTTAATGATGACTGTTCACAACTGTGGCTTTAGACCTGTGATAATTTTATATATATATATATTTAAATAAATATGTATACATGCTCATTGCTCATTTTGGACCACTCAAAACATATCAATTGTCATATAACCAATATCTCTAAAACATTACTTCATGTAGTCTGCAACCACTTTCCTAGAGTTTCCCAAGCAAAACCTGAGCAAGTAGTAAATGAAGACAGTACTCAAAGCTTTTTAATTCTGCCAACAAGGACAGAGTAGATGAAATATACATGTGAATTTCACCAGTGCACACACCAAGGAGCCTTAGAAAAGGCAGAAACCCGGAAGAAAAAATCTGACTACAACCCAATTCGAAAGTACAAACATATTCTTCTCCCTCCTACTACAGGAGGCTATTGCCTAAAAGGGATGAAAAACAAATTTTAAAAAACCAAATCACATTCAACACTTTCCTCCTACATTACATACAGTACTAGCCTTACTGTCATTCATTAAAAAAGCAAAAATAGATGTAAGGAACAATATAACAACTCAAAGCCAGCACCGCTATCAAAGCAGAGCAGTTGGCCTGTCCCTTTTTCTGCTACCATCTCAGTGAAGAGATGATACACACCAAGATGAAATGAACACTTACCTGTCATTAACACATCAACTTGTGCAAAAGCTTTTCCACTACTTTTGTTTCATTACATTTGTCAGAAAAAAGAAATCCAAACCAACTTTCTGGCTAAGAATAACAAGCAATATAAATAGGATAATCCAACAACACAAAAACCTTTGGAAAAAACAAGGCCCTGGCCCTACACAAATCAAGACGCATGAGCTCTGCCTCAAGGGGAAAAAGCAACTACTGACTTCTTCACAAAGTTTTAAAGTCTTTTCCTCTGTGCTTATATAGTTACCATAAGATGAGAATAAATTCTGCCCTAAAGCAAGCACAATTGCTCTTTTCTTTTAACATTAGCTGATTTTGGAATTAATGGACTGTAGTGTAGTAGAGAAGAAAAACCAGTCACTGGAGAAACGGTGTTGCCTTTGTATTACTTGTATTTACTTTTTTAAAAAATCCAAAAAAGATTAAGAGTTCTTTAAGTCTCTCTTCATAAGACACTTTTTTACAGAAATACAACAAACAAAACAAAACCAAATAAGTCAACAAAAAACTCAAAGCAAATTACCATGCTGAATCAACTTCTTTCCATATGAAAGTAGTAAAATTCAAATTAAAAGAAATCCAAGTAAAATTCAGCTGGCATTTGTGGACAATACTATTAGAGAAGACAGTCATAATACAAAAGTGGTAGTAAGAAACATGCTCCTTTGCATTTTGTCACACTCACACTCATTAAATTCGATGGCAATAAAATTTATTGAGCCAAGTTTTATACTTTCTTCCAATCCTGCCCTTTCTCCCTTTACTTGATTTTCTAGAACTGCCAGGCTCTTAGCACCCTGTCATGCCACACATCAGCCAGTCGCTCCTCAGGGCAGCTATGATCCAACACATACTGAATAGAACAATACAGGCTTTATCTGCCATTGTTTGCTGTCCTTGGAAAGCACCTTTATGTGCATCTGTTGCTAGTCCACATATGGCAATCATAAGCCTAGCTTGGATAAATCCCTAATAACACATCCTGACAATGCAAAGCACATACTGCTGAATTCTCATTTGTACTCCGTATGCTCTCTACATATGAGCCCCAAGTTATCAGTATTCTGGAGAGACATCTCAGGATACACAGTCTTCAGAGAGGCTTTGTCAATAAAACAATAGTCAGCAGTGGGAATGAGAAACACAAGCAATGCTCTGATTGCAGCTCAAGACACACAGAGGTAGTCTGATAGAAGATTACTACTTGAATACTATTTTCCAGTCTTGTACTCTGGACACTTACAAATAAGCTCTCTGAAGATGCAGCAGTGCAATACCCTGAAGAAAAGCATATTTTGCTTCAAGCAGCAGGGCAACAACCAGGGAATAATATCGCACTTTACATTGTTAAGAAGAGGTAAATGTACAGTCCTCCAGGCACATACTCTTCCTATCTACTACAAGTTTCTGTAATGCCTACTACACCTACTGCCACAGCATCAAGTATTTTTTGGCTGCAACAGCTGCCCCTGGGAAAAGTTTGACAGAGACGTACAAACACCAGGTAGTGTCCAATTCTGTCTTCATCCCATCTTTAGCCAAAAGCAAAAGGGAACATTTCCAGAGGTGTTTGAGCGATGATCAGCAGTCTCATATTCTAACACTGCATCCTCCATGACACACTGAATCCTCAGGCTGAGCAGTCATGGAATATATAGTGACTGTCAATCTCTCTCTTGCATCAATGCAAGATCTAAACAAACCACCTGTAAATACTTTAAAGTCAGGCTTTCAACAAATGCAAGGTATTTTCCCTTAGCAACACTACTACAGTTGCCCACTACAACCCATGTTAAAATGTACTCTGACACTTTAACATTGAAAAGGAGGAACAATTTTTTCCTCTAGATGCATTCTCATTTTGAAGTATGGTTATTTTTGAAGTACATGCACATCACTTTCTCGGCAGTTTAGGCATGTGCATGATCTGTGTTTGGCAGGAAATGCTTTGTACAAAGCTACATACTTGAGTAATTTACTTCTCACTATGGTGTCAACCCAGGGCTCTGCTGTAGTCCCACAAGGAAAGGAGAGCCAGCAGGACATATTCCCTGGCTGATCTCCAACTCATCTGTTTGCTCTGTTCCCCCACCCACCATAGCCAGTTGTACATTACAGTCCACAAATTGCTATTTAATATTTTAATCCAACAGAAATCAAAATTTATTTGGTGCAGTGAAACAACAAAAGCATCATCTATAAGCGAACTAAAAGAAGTAATAGTGAAGTTGTGAAAAACGTTCCTTTATTTGTGAAATATACTTCAATCACTAGGATACAATGATACATGGATGGAACAGGCAAGACTGACCCTATATTTCTACCCAACCCGAAATTCAGGTGAAGTCAAATGAAATAGTAGGACCTACTCTCTTCTTCAACACAAGGATGCCTTCCATCCCATCAAGAAATGTGAGAAAACCAAGCCAGGCCCAACAAAAATTCCTGCAGAACTGGAGTCCTCTCCTCACGGTATGTGAGCATAGGTAGAAAAACAGTCTGAGAGATGCTTGACAGGTCCTCTGTTGTGATATGACATTTCCCCCGTGGCCAGAGCCCTGCACACCACAAGTAGGACCTCATGTATAATTGAGAGGAGAACAAGGCAAAGGAAAAATGCTTGTCTTGAACACAGGAGCTCATGAATGCCCATCCTGATATTATAGCTGCACAACAGTTTGCCTTTATCCCATCAGTTAAGAACAAGGAAGCAATGGTCACATAAAAAGCAGTGAGGGTGCACACCTCACCCTTTCTCCACCTTACTCTTTAAGATCATCAGAACAGCTTGTACTACTTTCCAGACAGATCCCTGACTCCAGCTCCTGCCTTTGGTGCACACCTACATTAATATTTCAGGTCAGATGCAGCAGTCCGTTTGAAGCGATCACACACAAGTTGTGCTTCAGTTCACACCAGGGAACAGTCTCAGAGCCCACAGACTGGATTACTTACAAATGAAGATGTGCCCCTGGAACAGAACTCATGCTTCAAGACATTCAGTCCATGAGATCACACTAGAAATAGGTTGAAAAGAACTCAAACCTTTCCTAACCCGCAGAGTGTGCAAGCTGGATCTTCAGCACCACTTCCTCTCCACCACCTTTCATGCCCACTGCCTGCATTTAGCAGACACAGCCCTTGCAAGCTGAGCCCAAAGCCAGACACATATTTTGAATGGAGAAGTGACCCAGTGTTGTCACACCTACACAACCTGATGTGCTCCTGGGCTCCTAACAGGGCCAAAGAGAAGGGAGTCACAAGTGCACTAACAAACTAGTGACATTTCCAGATCATCCGTTGCTTTAACAGGCACAGTAGCAAACTGCAGGGCAAGAGAGAATGGCTTCGACTGAAAACACTTCAGGCAGCAGCAATTTTGAAAAGCTGACCCAGTAATGAAAATTCAAGGTACAGTGAGTCAGAGACAACTTAGAATCATCAACCTAAGGAACAAAGAGGTGATACACTTGAGAGTATAAGAATTTGGTCCACAGGAGTGCATGTAAAAGAGGAGGACTCTAAACAACAGTAGGATGGGAGAAATCAGCTATTTTTCATTTTTCATTTCCACCAAGATGGGAAAAAAAAAACTTCTCTGTTGCAACGTCCCATTACTGGGAGGACAAAAAAAAAAACAAAAAAACAACCAAAAACCACCACATCACACACCCAAAAAATCATAAGATCAGAAAAAGATACATCAATACAAGATCTTCTAAAGCATTTATATTTGCTAACAGAGGTTTAGCCTTTTCACAGCCTTGTCTGCAGGATTTAGTATCACTGGCAAACAGCAACATCTGGGGGATGACGGTAAAAAAAAACTATTTTCAAATGTATGATTTTAAAATGGAAAAAATGTCTCTCTTGCCTTGTTAGTCATAAAATCCATGTGGTTTCTCCATGCTGTGCATCTGAATGAACATAGAGCACAGAACAATAACTCATTGAAACATGCCAAATTAATTCTACTCCAGAATTTTGTCTCTGCAAGCAAGAAACTAGGTGGGGGATGTTTACAAATATTTCCTTGATTTTTGTTGGTTTTGCATTTCCCACAGCAAACAGTAACAGCAGCAGAATTTTATCTTTCAAGTGTCTAATGGAAAAGAACTAGTCTAGCTTTCTTGTCCTGACAATGAAGAGTTCAATAGGGGAATAGTTGGCATAAATACATATAAAATAGAGATTTTTAGACTTTTCAGGATTAATGATTATGAAGTGTGGGAACACTAGTAAACAATTTAAGAGCCTGCCTGTTTAGATTACGCATCTTTATGTACTGCAATTTAAATTAAGTGTAATAGTGTATCCCCTCCTCTCTTCTCCAGTCCTATAAAGCCCACACACATCCTTGTCTTAGAGACAAGATATCGTTGTCTTGTATCCTGTCTTTAGGTATCCTTCAGCCTATAAGGAACATAGGATATGTGCACAGTTTCCTTGTTGGCAATAATTTTTACAAGAACGCTGTGATAGACATGTATGCACAACAATTGTGCAGTAACTAGTGTATCACTCCTTCCTGATGTCTGTCACTCACTGGGACAATAAGAGAAGTGAGTATTTTTTCTTGAAAACAACTTTAGTTTTCACTTCAGGGCAATGAAACACAGATTTGATCTGACAAATTGTGATTGTTTCCATGTAGGGAGTTTATCTTGTCCAAGAACACAAAGCAGACCTAAATCACCTTTTACAAGTAGAAGTCTGTCCTAAAACTTGAGACCCAGATTTAGAGCTCCTGCTGACTAAAAACACTATGCTGGCACCCAGAGGTACCATACTGGTACTCCAAACTGCACACAACTTGGCTTCTGAGCTGAAGTCTCATCTTGTTATGCTAATTTAACAGGAAAAGCTGAGAAGCCAAACTCATGCACATTGTCAGCTTCTTTCACTTCTCCCTCTTCATTTCTTGTAACTTTATACACAAGCTAAATTTAATCAACAAAATTTGCATGCAGTCTTCCCTACTTCAGTGTCTCTTAGTTTTGCCATCTCCTACTTAGAGTTTGCCCCAAAACCACAGTGCTTTCCTTCTAAAAAGTCCCTCTCCGTGGACAGTCTCATAAGGTCTAAGAAGACATAACAACAATTCATCACTCAGGCATGCTACTCTTGAATATAAATCTCCTGCAGGTAGCCAGGAAGTTTATTTTCCCAAGCACCTACTGGTATCACACCATGAACAGCCTTAAGACCACAGTATCTAATATATACAACCAAGGAGGGAAACAGACACTTTGTACAAGTCTAGGTTATTTTTAAGAGTCAACAGAAGGCATGACTTGAAGTGGTTAATAAAACAGTGAAATATGAATATTTACCCTGCTGCTGAGCAAAAACGTTATAAGTTGTTGAGGCTCAGTACAGACTCTTTGTATGTCAACAATGTTCGTGTCACTGTTGTGGGGAGGAGAGTGGAAATCAGCTGCCATGGATGAACTATTTAACGGTACAAGCCCAAGCCTAGCGTGTCTGAAAACACTGCAAGACTGTGAGCTATACAGTACATCCATGTATAGATTGCTTTATTCAACCCCAGAGTTTATTGCCTCCACACCACCCCCAGCTCTCTTTCAGGTTCATGGCTCAGAATGCTAATTGCCCAGCTTTTGTTTAGGGCTGGCTGACTGGCTGTCAAGCCAACTCTATTGCCTACTTGACAAATGAGCTCTTTTGCCTCCCTGCAAAGGCCGTAAGGAAGGTCGCAAGGCTGCCTATTGTGCTTTTCTTCTTCACAAGAAAGTTTAAAGGGGAGAATTCAAGCCAACTTAGCAAGAAAAGAGAAACTAGGCACCAAATCCACAAATCCATCCAGAACTGGTTTTAACCAGCAGCCAATGGGACTCCTATGAAGTGCAGATTATTTCTTTACATCCTACAGTTTTAACGTGGCCTGGAACACTATCTTTTTACCTTGAAAAGATTCTGTGAAGCAAGAAGTATATAAAAGTTGATGGCCAAGCTATAAAATCACACAGCTGAATACAAAGCCACACAATTAAAAACAGAAGTTAATCAAAATCCTCCCCACCACCAAATCAAGTTTACAGTAGGAGTCCTGAAGAACTACTCCTGCAAAAAAATCCTTACAAATTTCCACATTATGCAACAACAGTGTCAAGTTCAACTTTGATAAACAGTTAGTTCACTAAGGCAGCAACAAGTCTTCACAGAATGGCTGAGGTCATCTGGCTGCCTAGCTCTGGCTGCCCAGGACCATATCCTGATTGCTTTGGAAAAAGCTCCAAAGACAGAAACTTCAAAGCATCTCTGGACAAACTGTGCCAATGCACAGTCACCCTCTCATTATTAAAAGGTGTTTCCTTAAGTTTAGGGAAACACCACCTGTGTTTCATTTTGTGCTTATTTCCTTTGTCACTGAGCACCCCTGAAAACAGCCTGGCTCCATCCTCTTTGCACTCTTCCTTCAGGTATTTCCATACTTTAAGATTCCCCTGAGCCTACTCTTCTCTGGACTAAACAGCCCTAGTTCTCTCAGTCTTTCCTTGCAGGAGAGATGTTCCAGTCCCTTAATCATCTATGCCGCCCTTTGCTGGATTCTCCAGTATGTCAGCATCCCTCTTGGACTGGGGAGCCCAGAACTAGCCTAGGTGTGGCTTCACCAGTGCTGAATAGAGAAGAATTCCCTGCCTCAACTTGTTGGCAACACTCCTAGTACTGCCCAAGCTACATGAGCCTTCCCTGTCACAAGGACACAGTGCTGGCTCATGGTTTGACTTTGTGTACACCAGGACCCCCAGGTCCTTCTCTGACAAGGCAGTTTATTTTACAGTGTACCATGACAACAGCCCATAGTGCCTAAGGGAGATCCATCCTAGCCTTAGGCAAGCAGCAGTCTAGCCACAGATGTGCTTTTCAGTTATGTTACAGATCTCTCAAGCCCTGGGCTTCATCTACTTGGCTTTCGTCTTCAACTCCTCATCAGCAGTAAGAACAGCTCTGTCTGGAATCTCACTGATTTGCCCCCCACTAAATAACACAGGGCCTGTGAGCACCTGGAACTTGATCCTGCTGACTGCAGCTTTTGGCCACTGCCTGTCCTCTAACGAGCTGAGTGAAATACAGGACTCAAATTGGCTTGACACAAGTCAATCTTTCCATAATTTTTCTACAAAACTCGAATCTGTCTGTGCTCAAGAGCTCTGCAGTTCAGCTATACCTATATAGCATTTTGATTGTTACAACCATGAATTGAAACAGTCCATACTAAGCACTGCCGAATACAACAGTTAAAGAAGCTGAGGAAAATGCTCATTTTCAAGGGAAAAGCTGTACTTTAAACCAATAAACAATATTTTACTTCTTAATTTAAAAAATTCAGAAAAACCTACTACAAAAGGAGCCTGAGTTAATGCATATTAAACTGCGGTGGTTTTATTTCCTTGTCTTAAAACAACACGGTTTTTTCTCCCACTTTCAGAATCTGATTAAAAATGGTTTAAGATGACTTGATAACAGATGTCCAAATCTCAAGTAAAAACACAACCTCTGACTTCTGTCTACTAGCATTTATGAATTGAATGCATTTTCCCTAGAAAAGGATATGTGCTTTGCCATACAGAAAATACGTAAACCCTAACAAACCAGGATTCCGCCAGAACATCTTCTAGGAGTAAGACTGGCATAATTTAGACTTCAAACAGTAGACTACAGATGTTTTCCCTTTACCTGCTCATTGACTCTAAAGAGGAATCATTTATGTTACCTACTGTAATGATACAAAAATGTTCAAATCTCTTCTGTAAAGCCGCTCCCAAACAACGCAGTTTTCTAGAGCTTACACATAGGCACAAGCTCTGAGACTATGTTCAGAGTACTAAATAAAACATGTTTTCACATCTTTGATGAATAAGAAAAGTCAGAGCACCTCTTTCTAAGTTTCTTTGAACTATCCAGCATCAGTATCATATGGTATGTAAATATACATATAAATCTATACATGTGTATACAGCGTGCTTTAATTAATATCCCACTACTGTTTGTAATGATCTACATCCAAGGCAAAAGCACAGAGCAATTAGAATATAAGTTAACAACTCAACATTTGTCCTGAATTTTTTAGAGGCGGAACTCCAGAGGTTCCAAATGTGTCACTTGTTCTGCTGCAAGCACCAGTTATTGCATCTTAAGTGAAGATCAATTTATAACTTAGTGTTTTCCATTAAAAGAAGAAAAAACTATTATGTCACTGAACATTGTTAACAGCCAGGTTTTATTATTTTCAATCTTTGGAACAAAGAAGAAAAGGAAATTTTGGCTTTAATTTTAGCTGTTGTCTTTTAGTGAGCCAAACACTTCATCCAGTAATCCAAGACATACCAACCTGTGTATATTATGCCTTGATATTTTATCTTCTTCCCAACTTCTGCAGCAAGCAAACTAAAAATTAGGCTCTGGTTCAGAAATGCTTTCTCTTTCCCTGCCTGCTCACCTCACACACATGTACATCCTATTTTGAAGCTGCTTTTACAGTCTTGCAACAGAGAGTGTTCCAGTGGCCAGTTTCATTTGCACAACTAAAAACAACAATTATTCTGCCTCAAGTTTGCATTGGTTTTCAGCATTCATCTTGGCTATCAGTGTTCTGGCTTTGTTTTTTAAGAGGAACAGCAACTAACATGCTATGTTAAGGCAATGCCTAGTATGGTGTTTTTCAGAAAGCTGCTGCCTTCTAAGACAATTAGGCTCCCTCTCCATTCCTGGGGACACACTGCCCATACTGCCCCAGCATGTTCTGGTATCTGAGCTGCAGTCTGACTGCGCAAGTATTGAAATGGTTATTTTACAGGCAAGTGTCTGCCAGCATTTCTTGCCAAGGTATTCTTGGGAAAGATGCCAACAATGTTACTTGAGGTGACCCACGCAAAGGTTTTATTTGACAAAGAGGCTTGATTTTGTTTCAGTAGAAACTGTGTGTTAACACAAAATATGCAGCATACTAGTGCTTCAATATTCCATCAAAAGAAGAGAGATAAAGAGGACAAACAAAGTCTGATGCTATATTCAACTTACCTTTTCATTCCATGCCCACAATCCAATCCCAAGAAACGCTATGCCAAGGAACTAAAACGGAAAAAAAAAGAGCAGGAATTAGAAATTTGTGGTGGTTTCTGTCTGGTTTTTTTATATATATACACACATATTGACTCACCCTCTGTTGGACAGTCAATTTTATCAGGACTGAGGGGCGCTTAGTGAGAGTTTTACAATCTGTATCTAGTTGTTTATTTTAAAATTCAACTATTGTAAACTGAAGAATTTAGAAGTTGCACAACTCAGGGATGTTCCATATAGGAACAGTAGGTGCCCTAAGTGTCACTTTATCAGCACCAAGCAAGTAAGGTTCTTTTGGAGTTTGTGGGACTCAAAGCAAACTCCACAGTCAAGGAATGTATTTTACTATTGCATTACCACCGCCTGCACAAAGCAATTGTCCTCACAGCGCTCTCCCAGTGAGAAAGTGATTTAAAAAATCCTAAATATATGTTTATTATCCGTTTTAGCTATATTGTCCACAGAAAATAACCCATAATTTCTGAGGGAAAAGTAGTAAAAATAATACTGGTCAGAAAGACAAAGAATTTTTAAAAGCCCTGGAGCCAACAATTTTTTACTTTTCTGATACTGACTGTTTCATAAAGGATGTTACATTACCTTTCTCCTCCAAGGGATCTGACTGCACCAAACTCACTAGATAATCTTTCTCCCATGATGGAAAATGGAACACTATCTTTGATTCTGTTATATCCCTGTGTTCTCCATTCCACTGAATAATTTAAAGTGCATCATTTCCCTCCAAATCCACATTGTTTCCACACAAAAGTTACACTAATGATCAGTGAAACAAGCGAAACAGGCAGAATAAGCACTACATCTCCCAACATCATTACTGCATATTTGGCACGATATAGTATCAGTCATATAACATGTTTAAAAAACATTTAGTAAATGTCTGAGCACATCTCTAAATGTCCATCTGTCCAACTTGCATATCTGATTTTAAAAGTGCCTACTAAATACAAAACTATTTTCACTGTAGTTTCAGAAACAAAACTATTTCACTGTAGTAATAGAACGTGGCTCAAACATAAAACTCTGGTTCTCTTTGTCATTTCTCCACACTGCTGTGTACAGACATTTTGGCACATAAATACATTTCCTCTTAAGATCTGTGTAAACAGTTTAAATATCCTAATGATTTCTCTTTTGCAAGCAGGACAGAAGTGTTTTTCTGTTGAATAGTAAGAGGAGGCAGGAATAAACTTTAAAACCTTTCCCAGGAGTGATTTCAACAGTTTCAAAGAAAGAGTCCTTCTTCCTTACATGCAGTTTCTTTGAAGGGGCAATTTAAGCTTTGTATTCCAAGGATACCTGCAAAGAATAACCCAGTATCAAGTCGAATATGCTCACTACAATGCCCTGAACTTCCCTAACACACCTTGCATTTCTGTAACTTTCTCTTCCAAGTGTGCTGTGCTAGCTACCCAGAGGATCATGCACACTGGGAATGAAACTTTTCCTTTTTGACTTGAAGAGTCACGACTGTAAATTTAAACAATGCTACAAGTCAGCATTCTTCAAAGGAAACTGTTACAGGCTTGGCTGGATTTTAACAAAAGAGAAATGGAAATTTTTCCTAGATGGAAAGCAAGATTGCTGGTCAAGAAACTCTTATTTCAATAGCCCTAATTATTTATAAAGTGTGACATGGATTTGAGAAAGTCAGTGCATCCTGTCGTGATACACAAGAACAACAACAACAAAATAAAAGTCATCGTACCTGTACCAAGACTGCTTTTTTCATGGTTATAAAGCTTGTCAAAAGATTGTGTGTAATCTTCCTGATTGCACTGATTATTTGAAACTTGAGATAAAGCTGTTCAAGTTTCCAAATCTCTCTCAGACAAATGCAGCTCTTTTTTGCAGTAACAGGCTCCTTCTTTCTTACACAGTTAAAAGCACTAGGACGGAAGGAACAGGAGTGGGGCAGAAGGAAGCAATACGTTATAAAAATCCGTGAGCTGCATTTGGAAGTGACAAATTGTTATTCATAAAGGGGCACAAAACATTATGTTTTGTGAACAGGTTAATATGGTTTTGAACAGAACAAGCATGGAAAACTCAAATGGAAGTATTTGATCAGTACATGTGAATGGAACTTTACAGCTACGCACATCAGCTGCAGGTCTGGCCCAGCTTTACTAACTTTATATAAATTTAATCCAGTCAAGTATCCTGATCCTTCACCAGGACTTGAGACTTAAAGATGATCTTACCTCATGGGTTGCAAAAGGTGACTTAAGAGTAAACTACACAGATCTCAAGCCAGGCCAAACACATCTCTGTTTACAGACTGGGTGATCAGACTGTATTGCGCTAAACTGAAGCACCTAAAAAAACAAGGCTGTCTAGCTTCTGTCAAGAAAAAACAGAAAGCTCAGTTCTCAGAGTTTCCATGAGGATAAGAGAACTACATGCTGCTCAGTCCTCTCCATACCCTAAACCAGAAATGTTTTTTTGAGCAGATGAAGAGGAGCAGATGAGGAGCAACAAGCAAGACCCATTAGGAGAAAAAGATCTGGAATGGAATCATGAATTCCATCACAGGATACCGTGGAAATCAGAAGATTAGATAATTAACAGACAGCCCATAGCTACTGAAATGTGATTCTGATGCAGCTTCTGCCCCAGAAAGTTTTCACACTGTCACTCATTGGGAGATTACAATCAGGAGACGATTGCTGTATGCATGCTTTGTTGTTTAGATGCCTCTTGCCTTGGAGAAACTTTACTTGCTTTACTTGAGACAAAATACAGAGGTAGGCAGACCACTGACCTATGCCCCTACAGCCATGCTCCAGAAAGGCCCACCTTTGCACAAACACAGCCTGCTACGGGGACAAAACACACAGGAATGCTCTCGGTAATCCCCACTGGCAGAAAACAGATGTTCATAAGAAGACTTACACCTCTCACCAGGATTAACTTTGGATTTTCTTGACAATTATGAAAGAAACTCCTGCATAGCCTAAAAATATTTGGAAGCAATTCCAATGAGCATTAAAAAGGTGGAAGTTTACCTCATTATGAACAAAACACTTTACAGAGAAAAAGTCTCAATTCTCCACAGACATAAGACCATCTGGCCTAACTATAAATGGTCACTGGTGCAGAGCATGTAAAAATCTTGATTTCATTTTTTTCTTTCCTTTTTTACACAATAACTTGCAGAATATTAAAACATTTCTCTGGAGCATTAGCCTTACCAAAAAAAAAAAAAAAAAGGCATTACAGTACTTTCTCAGCCATAAGTTTTCTATTCACAAACAAAACCCAAATGTTTTCATATTTCTCTTCTATAAAGAATATATGCCCTTAAAAGTGGAAGATGTAGCAGTAATTGTCCTGTTACTCTGCTTGTAAAATTCATATGCAGTTTTCCAAAGTGAATTGATCAGTGTTTCAAGGTGCACACATTTTATTCTCAGACTTGACTGCATGGAGGAAAATTATTCTTTGTTCATAGGGATGTAGCATTACACAGCACAGCATTGCATTTGAAGGCTATTGGGGAAAATACAAACACAAAGGCTAGAAAAGCTTTGAGAGATGCTTAATCATGAGAGTGGTCAGCGATTACTTCATATACTGAATTTTTCATCTCAGCTGACATTCTTAATTAACTTGGCACCAGTTTTCAACCAAAAGCATGACACCAGCATCCAAGCAGTAAAGGGCTGGTTAACGTGCTACATGCATAAACCAGTGTACATTCAAGTGTGGTTACATTAAAGACTTGGGAGAGGTGGAAATCTAGTGTAGCACCTAATCTCACCTTCCTTGTGACAACAGAAACACACCAGCTGAAACCTGCCAAAACTGTCAGAGTTCAGAACCAGAGCTTTCTTGCTAGAGCTTTTTTTGGGTTTGGGGGGGTCAAGGGGTAGATTGAGCCCTGTATTTTGGCAGCATGAAAAACTCCCACCTGCCACTTTGAGGTGCCACAAGAACTTTGTGCATGCTGTTAGCAAGGAGACTGTCAGGATTCCTATGGGCACTTTGATGTTTCTTCCACACCAGTGAGCTGTAGATTATTCACTGAGCAAGACTTCCTGCTGTGAGATTCAAGGCAGCACAGCACAGAACACAAGGTACAGTATTTTACCAACAGCACAGAGGTGATCAGGACGACATGAAGTATAGCATTTCACATCCTGAAATACAATCAGGAAAACACATGACTTCTGAGCTTTGTACATATATAAAGCAGCACTGACAAGTTCCTAACTGAACTCCGAAACCCCAAATGGACAATTTTTCCCAAAGAACTTCCTCTGCAGCAGTCTGTGCTCAGACTTTCTCAAAAGTTATTTCAGCTGCAATAGTCACTGCTTTCTTTAAAGTATTTTATGCCAAATCAATCCTTTTGCTTTTTGAGACAGGGCAAAAAAGGAGTTTAATGTCTGTGTCAGTTTTTGTCTGTGTCAGAAAAGGATTTAGTTGTTCGTTTTGTCGCTTGTTTTTAAGTAGCTCTGACAGAGAAAGAGCACCAAACCAGAAATCAAATTGAAGTTTCACACAGTTTTCTTCTCTCCTTTATGCCACCTATGTGCACTCTGCTTAAAATATGTCACTTAGCATTCTTTCAAGCAGAACAGATAGGACTCTCAACTCTACAGCTTTCACCTGGACCAGTAGCATATGGAAGAAAAGTACCAGAACTCTGCTCTTATTTCTTTTTCCATATGCCCCAATTTCAATGACTTTTCCATTCTCAACACAAACTGTTGAAGCATTTCATTTTCACGTGACTAAAGAAGTGTGCTGATGAAAGGAGAGGCAAACTGCTCAAAGCATACCCACACATTTACACATCTATGCTAATGCCTACAAAGAATGCTTTCTCCTAAAGCCCATGTCTTGTTTGCCTTGAGACATTAGCAGCAAGAAAATTCCATGTACTACAGTCAGTGAATGAAGATGCTGATGATGATGCTGCGTAGGTGACTAATTACCATTTTAGTTCATGGCGACACTCAGATATAGAATATAAGATGTCAAACCTATTTCCATTTTATGTGCAGCCTCTAGAAAACATTAAAATATATTTCACAGATAACTGTCTTGGTAAAATCTTTTCCCTCCTGGTACAAAACCCACACATACAGAATAAAAAAAAAAAAAAATTATATATATATCCCAGTTTCCACACATTTTTCTCAGCTAAATCAGACAGTTGACTGATTTTTATAGAATTATCTAAAGCAGAAAAACAGACCTGAGAACACAATGAGAACCAGCTGCCTGCTCCATCTTGCAGGACCCTTTGCATGAAGTTTTCTAATGAAAAATTAAGCACACATGACCCCAATTTTCAGAGCAAGACACTATGGCTGTTAATGTATGGTTTTTTTCACCAGTATGGGGTTTTCCATTCTGTCTGACAAGTAAGCAAGATATATATACTGCCCCCAATGCAGAGTCAATTGCCATCAGTTTCTTATTGTCTTTTCCAGTTCTTTAATTGCAAAAGCAAGACATCTGCTTTCTGTTACTGTTCCTCTATGTATTTATTTTATTGCTTTCTGGTGGTGCAATTATATGTACTGCCAATCAGCTCGGAGGAAGAGTCCCTTAAGACTGAAGTCCCTCTCCTCTTGTCCATAGAAATTGATATTCTGGAAAACAGAAAAAGGAAAATGAATTATGCCCTACTTCCCCTGCTCCAACTTTTGAACAACTCCCCTCAAGCGTAGACAAAATGAATTTAACTCTTTTCAAATGCACACTGAGACTCCATAAACTTAGGTCCTGATGTCTAAAGAAAATACTTTATTTGGAGCAGATTTATTTTAAAGCACAAAAAACTTTAATATATCAGTCACTTTGTAGAACTCTTCAATAAAAGCTTTCGGGAGTTTAACATTTGTGTTTATATGAGATCTAGCTCATTTCCTAAAACCAGCACAGTTTTTCCCCATACAAAAATCAAAGGCCATTAAGGTAAATACGCCACCACTACCACAAAGAAACATTTACAAAGCCTGCAGAGCTGAAGTAACAAGACATCTCCATTCACAGTCACTTTGGTACACTCATCTCATATAAATCACATTTTTTCTCTTCTTTCCACTCTCTATCAGAATTCTTTTCACCACTTTCTTTGCTCTCCTTGAGCCCAAAAGACTTTGCAGAAAGACTGAGAAATTCTGCTGTACACACCTCTCCAAGGAGCTCTTCCCTGTCTTTGTTTCTGAACCACTGTAAGTGCTACATGTCCTTCTGCTTTTCCTACCCAGCCTTGCTCTCATCAACACTGTCCCATCTCTGGCTCAGTCCTCTCCACTGCAGCATCTATGACTGAAGTCAGTTTCTATTTGCAAAACCCTCCAAAATTATTTAAGTGGTGCTGTAACAGCATATATAATCAGTAGGGGCTTAAAATACAAACACAAGCAGTAGAAAAGTGTAAAATAAAAATAAGATCATTGGGGAAAAACCCTAAACCTGAATTCGACATCCTCTATCAATATATTCATCATTTCTCTTAGGCAGTTTGACAATGCAAAGACATAGAAGTCTTCTCCTTCTGGCATGCAAGTCAAGAAAATTTATAAGAGCAAAAAAGGCATGTTTTGTTCCAAGCCAGGGGAAAAGAAAAAGGTCTGGAAGCAGAATTGCAAATGGGTCGTTTTCCAGGTCTGTTTTGCTTCCCAGGGTTAGCAGCTTCCAGCCCCCAAGGACAGCTAGACCTCCTCTGACTGTCTTCTTCCTGCTGCTGTGTCAATCTTTTTCATTCCAAATCACCCTACCTGAGCTTCAGACTATTTAGATGCATCCCTACCAGAAAGTCTTCACGCTCTTTTTCTGGACCTGCTGTTCCACTAAAACTTTGAAAAAAACTTCACCACTGCAAAAATCCAGAGTAACATATTAAAGTCTCATTAGGAAACTGATACACAAGTGCTCACTTATTTTAGTTGCAGGCAGTAAAGTTCTAACAATAAATACAGGCATTTGATACAGCAAACAGAAACAATCTGAGCAAGTCTTTTTCCCTAGTAACAAATGGGCAGTTACATTGCCCACGCAATTGATTGAACAGCTGACAACATCAAGAGTGCAGAGCCAGGAAACACAAACAGGTTGGCTTGTCAATGCAGCAGGATACTCTGAATGCTCAGCATTTCCTTTTGGGAAAGCAGTCTCAGCTCTTAGCTGTGCTTGTAGACTACAGAGTGGGAGTCCCAAAATCTTCTATCCCAGCTACACGAGTTGCCAAACCCCAGGCTGTTTCGTAGGATATTCGTTCTCAGAGATTTCATAGGAGATTCAAATCTCAGAGATTCGTTCTCTTCGCCGTGCAGAGAAGCAAACGTGTGGAGAATGAGGGAGGAATGAGAAGACTGAAGCAGTCTGGACAGAGAGGCAAGTGAAGACCACCAGCTACACAGACAATTCAACAAATTTGAGCCAAAGACCCAAACAATTCAACCTTGCTCTCCTTCTACTTAAAACAAGGAAAAACCCAGCAGCACAGAAAAGAGCGAGCATTGAGCAAATGGTGAATACACCTCCAAAAGGCAAGTGCACACAGAACTTTTCATAGCAAATTCCTCAATAGCTTTATTGACTCTTCCCTCAACCAAATACCTGGTTCTCCTTCTAGGGTCCCCCACAGTAAGATATTCAAAATCATTTACAAAGAAATTGGTATCACATATATGAAGATTTATTATATTATCAAGCTATGATTATATCTTCCTATGATTATAGCTTGAAAAGGTAGGAAGTGAGTCAATGCAATTTAATAACACGCCAGAAGCCAAGTTCAGGAGTCCAAAATCCTGGCACTGATATGATGTGAGTGTATAGCTTATCACAATTCTCCCCTAATCAAATCTGACTCAGAGCTATAAATTCTGTAACAGTAAATGCACATACGTACAGCACATGTTAATAAATAAATCAACTTCCAGTGGCTACAACCCCGAGTGTGGAGCAGGAGATACCATAAGGGCAGACACCAGTAGGGCTGTGGTAGGTTTATTAAGAGTAGACAGCCTAGTAACACTTCACTTTACAAAGCTGCAGCCAAGATGTACAGAGGCCAGCAATACTTTGTCAACACAAACAATCACAAAACCTCAGAAGTCATACCAGCTGTGTGCACACCTGTGTGTAACTTGGTTTTTCAGAGAGATGCGTGACAAAAAAACAAAGCCGAAAGCTAAATAGGCAGGTATCAAAATTATTTTCTAATACTCATACACAATTACTATCAGCAATCCAAATGCACAAAGCTAAATTACAAGACACGTTGCGTAAATACTGACCAAAATCCGTCATCACTTTGCACTTTGTAGTCATTGCAACAGAGGGAAATGTCTCTGAAGAGAATAGTATTTTTAGTCAATGCCAACATTGCCTGTGTGTTACGCTAACTGCCCAGAACTGAAATATTCAGATTATGTATTAGAAATGGTTCTGTGGTCCTCTGAATGCAGCTTCCAGAGGCACCAGAGGTCTGTTAACCAGAGCTTTAAAAGATTCTTTTCCAGCAATAAGGTAATTCAGCTCTACATTTTGTCTCACAGTGTGTTGCTTCTTACTAATTCCAGAGGTTACTGTACGTAGATTACACAAGACTATTCACCAAATTAAGCTATGTTTTTACTCGTATCAACATTAACCCACGCTTTATTATTTATAACTATACTACAAGATATCTTTTTAATGTCCAATAAAAGTCAAATATGCAGGGATTCACATCAATTTGTCCTTTCTGCAATAGCACACTCTGCAGGGGCAAAGTAAACAAAACTGTGATTTGAATTTCTTTTCAAACACAAGTGACATTAGAACAAATTGGAGGCAACAAATGGTCAAAGTGCTGTTCACCTGAAGGTTTTGTTTCGAGACAAAAGTTCCACAGTTTGGCAGTTGAAAAAAAAAAAGCAGCTACAAAATAGCTGCTTGCCTAAATGAAACAGACTGCTGACCCTTTGGTGACAGCACCAAAAGCACATCTATTATTTGTCATTCTCAAAAGAGGTGTGGCTTGACTAAACATGTAGACAAAATCATCCTCACTTCTGTTAAATGACCCTTCAGATCACAATTGTTTAACGTGACACAGCAGCCTGGAGTGGCTTTGCTGCTGACACCTTTGCTGGACTTGTGCTGAAGGTATAAATACAAAGCTATCACCGCACTTTAATTTGAGGGTTAAACTTGCTTTAAGAATAAATGCATTGAAGAAACAGAACTACACTGGAAGATTTTCATTTCACTATGACAAAGCCTTCTCTTGTCATATAATTTCAGCTTAGCCAACACTATGAGCAGTATCATCTACATCATACAAAATGCTCATTTGCAAGTGTAAACTTCTATTCCCAATTTTATTGCCAATTTGAACTACACTATTTTCATAAACTACAGTTCCTGATGAGTTCGCCAGCTTACTTACTGTTTGTACAAACCTTTTCTGCTTTGCACAAACACTAATAGCTGATTCCTCTGCCGACACCTAGCAGAAAAACAAGGACCAGAAAATGTCTTTGAGGGATCTGGAAATGTAATCATAGTACATGCAAATGGCTCCCTAAGAGAAAAGCTATAAGAAGCAAGTGACTAAGACCCTCGTGCTGCATAGCTGTGCCCTTGCAGTCAGTCAGTCTGTGCCTACGACTCTTTCAAAACAACACCCCAACAAGAAATACCACCCAAAAAAACCCCCCAACAATCGTGCACAGGGGACTGGATTTGATTTGACTTCATGAACTCACCCATCACTTCAACTTGGTCCAGCAACTGCTACTCCTCATTACATACGAAAAGTATTTTCTTTCTGCTCAGCCTCAGAAGGGTTTCTAGGCACCAGGTATATGAGCAGCACCAAACAGCCGTTTAATCATAAAAATATGAATACTGTGTAAGTTTCCATGCCCAGCAGGGCATTGTTATAAAAGAGAATAAATAAAAGCATTTGTTTTTTACTACTGAGTGCCAGCAGTAAAACTCATTTAAAAACTTTAGCTGTTTCCCATGGAACAGCCACCCTTCACAGAATCTCAAAAGGGACATCTGCAATCCAGACTCTCAACTTCAACCTTCCAGGCAAAACCCACTACACTTGGCTTAATCAAATGTAAGGTAACACGACTTTCCAGAACTCTGCCTTTGAGAATCCCACAGAATCTTGTTGGAATAGTGATGCTTTGGGCACATTACACCAATGTGTTAGGGCAAGCACACCTCTGTCAGACTGAGGGGCTCTGAAAGCCTCCTGACCACCCCGATAGAGGATTTCTCAGCACCAATATTACAGCCAAGGATAGAAAGAGATTAAGAAATGCATGTTCTAACAAACCTGTGATAGAAACAAGGGCAAAAGCACCAGCCAGGACATTTCCTCAACTTTGCTTAAAAGGCTTCGTGTTCTAAAGAAGTGCAACTCCACACTACAGAAAATCTTATATATCAGTTAACAGATAATTCTAATGATGCATTTGTAGAGCAAAGAAGGTGTATCTCAGCTGCTAACTAGAGACAATTAATTCCATTTAAAAACACCAATGTCAAGAAGGTACCCTGGTAGAGCAAGGTTGAGCGTAAAGGAGAACATGCACAGCACCAAACTGTTAAATCAATTTTGACACCTCTCTGTCTACACTGCAACTTCAATCTATGCTAGAAGAGAAAATAAACATTTTGCAACACAAAAGTGCAAGCACAACACTACATAGAAAAACAACTTATTCGGTTTTTTCCCTTATCTGAAAAACAATGCTTAAGTTTTACCCAAAGTTAATAGTGTCAGAGTTTCACTTTTCAGCCACTAACTGACAAACATGCAACAGGAAAAGATTCAACTTGAAAGGCATGTTTTCCCAGAGAAGCGTTTGGAAAGGAAACCTATTTTAAGATAGCTTCTCCTGCTTTTCAGTCCTGCTTTTGTTTAAGAGCAAGTATATTTGGAAGCCCATTCTAAATTTGAGAAGTAAATGCAAACAGAACAAAGTAAAATTTAACTGAGCAAGGAAAGCAGTATCAAACACATTTTTCCTGTTTTTCAATGATTTCATTTACTGAACCTCTTTGAAACAACTTGAAAGTATTTGTATATTCACAAACATGTCCATGAAAGTTGAGAATGCTCTGCTTGCCTTCTGTTCCATTTCAAAACACTTCAGCCTAGGAAATTTCCCCATTAATCTGTGCTGTTGTTCATCCACTACAGGGACATTAGAAACCTTTTAGAGTGTAAATTATTTTTCTTTAATTGTATTTGCATACTTTTAGATATTTCCTTATTTGAGCTGAAAAATCCAAGAGACAGAAAGAGACCTTTAAATCACATCCTCCCCTGCTGCACAAACGCTGCAATTAAACCTGCACTGGGCTACCCAGAGACAGAGCAAGAGAAGAGGTCTTCAACAACATACAGCTGTACCAGCTGTTACCACAACTGTGGAGCTGTCAGCAAAAATCCTGCCCTAGTACTCATGTCCTTTCCTTCACATAGTGAAGAAAGGTGACCACAAACAAACTGGAACAGTAGAAGGGCTGAACATATGGGACATACAGATGGAATGAAATTTAACAATCCAAACACATATACTTAAAGACTAAGGAAATATCTGCTATAAGCTGAAAATTTATTCACTGGAAACACAACAGAAGACAGCCTTGAAAGTGCACGCATCAATCTGTGAGCTGGCAAGTTGATGGAATACAGAAAGGCAAAATAACTGACATTTAATAAAACATTCTCAGAAAGAATGTAACTGCTTTCTCTAAGTTTCCCTCCCTCCCTTATCTCTGCCAAGTTCTAAAATGGCCAGGACCATCAGTACAGCTGTAGCCTGCTAAACGATTGTGGGCTCTTCTTTCAAGTGTCATATTGCCACTGGCAGTGCCCAACTGTAGGAGTTATAGCACATGGATTACAACTCCCGCAGGAGAACCCACTGCCCCCCATCAACACCCACCAGTGAAACTGGGTTCTCAGGACTTTTGTACATGGACCTGTAACACTTCATAAGTGGCTGGGCATGTCAGCGTAAAGTGGCACCTTCATTTACTACACTTCAACCTGAACACTGCTAGGGAGATAAGGCATCCCAGGGAGTGCAGACTTAAATGCAAACACAGAGACAGGCGCATACAAGATTACAGCCCCTCACTCTTTAGAGTGATAGGGTTTTTTTTATTATGGAACATGTCTTCAACAGCTACTTCCAGTCTCCCTGGTAAATCATCAGGCTTGTGTCACACAAACAGCAGGTAACAGGGCTTTCTAGGATCAGGCCTGTAATTGCTTTGCTCCAAAGTTACTTTCATTCCACAACACATGGTTAGCCCTTCCCACCTGCCCTGAAAGCACAACGCACTGTTTCCAGTGTGGGGTGGGGTTCTCCAATGAGTCCCATTTAGATGTGCCTGCATAAAATCACCGCTTAATTCCATGACATTTGGTACAGCCGTGACCCCTATTCACACAGAAGGCATGAAAGGAGCCCAGTGTAGTGGAACTGTGTTCCCGGCACGGCCGAGCTCTTCTGGCTGCACTCACATGACCTCTGCTTGGTTTGTGTCACTGCCAAATGGGCAGAGCACAAACAAGTGCAGGGTGGTGTGTCACATCCTCTCTCTCTCGATGCACCAAATCAAGCAATTAGACTCTACAGCAGGCACCCTCGGGGCATTAGAAAGAGAGAGCAAGGGGAACAGAGTGTGTGAAGACTGAGAGACACCACCGATTGCTTTTTTGTCTCTTCTTCAGTTAATCCGGTAATTAGCACTACCAGGCGCTTTTTCCTTCTGGCGGAGCAGAAGGAAAAACCGTGTATGAGTTGAAATTATATGTCCCAAATTAAGGCATGGAGTTGCTGCCCTGCTATTACAGTCAATATATATGATTTTTATGTGACAATGCAGAACAACAAATCCATCCCATAGTTTTCTATATTGTCAGTGTGGTCTATCACCGACTTGCTTGATGCTCGTACTCCTACCTCTCCTACACAATTCCTACAAGACACAGATATAGAGGCTGTGCTACAGCAACTTACAAGCCCCAATTTGTAATATGTACAAGCCCCTGTACTCTCAACCAACATCATCACATTTCTGCACAAACAAAGAGCTCCTGATCAGCCATGAGGCCGTGTGGAGGCTGGAGCTGTGAAAGAAGCAGCAGCAGGAGAAAACTCACACTCCACAGCATTCCAGTCACTAAGAGAGATTAGATTTGGCTGCTGGCTGAGATGACTGTCTGTCCCCATAAGACACTGCATCTATTATCTATCTAAAGGCATGAAACACAACTATTTTTTTTAATGTTTGAAAAAATGACACATTTTTAATTCTCCAGGCAAAAGATGCACAACAGTCGGGATATACAAACATAGCAAATTGTGGCACAATTTCCCTTTTGGCTTTAACAGTAGCCAAGAACTACTAGAAGCTTTTAAAAATTTTCTCCATAATTATTGCTAATGTCCATAGTGCGTAACTTAAGAGAAACAATTTATTACCATACTTGTGGTTAAAACTGAGAAGTGGATCAAAAAAGCATAATGAGAAACCAGTAGACTCTCCTTAATTCTATTGCCATTAATCCCTATCACAGAATAAGGCTAAAAATAGTACCACTGTCTTTGAAGCCACCTGCTCGTCTCCCCTTTAAAAATATTTTTATTTAAGAACGAAAAAGTTTAGTGAGTGTCCACCAGCCTTACTAGCTTTTCTGTTCCTTAAAACTGCATGCAATCAGTTTTACAATTGAAATTGTTTTACCCCTTCATTTGAGAATAGCTATCCGTATTTTCATATTCTCTCACAGTTCATTTTTTTAAATTGTTATCCCCGTGCAAAATTAAGGCATTTTATATTCCCTCAGGGGAAGAGAAGAAAAAAAGAAAAAAAAAATATGTACCATGAATACAGAGTCCCTTCTTTTCATTAGCTGAAGGATTCCCTCAGTTCTTGGTTCCCAGTTAATATGAAATAATTTCATCCAGTTTGAGTCCTAAGATACTCATATATGCTTATTAAATACATCAATTTCTTTTTCAACAAATCTCATTGATCAACATGACACAAAGAGATCCTGGTGCTCTTCCTATTTCTGCCACACGAATCAGCAGTAACTGTGGGAGCAAAAGCAAAGTCCCTAAGCTGCCTGATACTGTGTTCTATTCACCGGAGCAAACAACAGAGTCGTTATTGGTAACTTCACTATATTTCTTATGCAGCCTTCCCATAAGCCAGGGCTGAAAAGACTGGAGGTTTGCACCAAAGAGAGCAGACAGCTACTCTTTGGGTCAATCTCCACTGACAGAAGCAGTGCAATTAAGAGCTCAGATTAAGCCCTGACATATACTTTCTACTTAATTCACTCTTCCAAATCTCGTCACCAAGGGCTTTCTGAGTAATCCAGCCATCCCAGTACTCCAGGTACCTACAAGGGAGGCAGTAATACAGCTGGTAAAGTCACCCCAAATACACAGATGTACACACTGCCCACAAGCAAGCATTTAGAAACTTCTGTACAAAGTTCTTTTCCACAATCTACAGTCTTCTAGGGTAATGAGAGATATCAGTAAATGCAAAATCAGTACTTTGATACATTTTTTTAAGAATCAAATTTTTCATATTGACCAGAATATTTTCCTGGCTTTAAAAGACAAAATATGATCACACACTAACAAAAATACTACCTGGATGTCAGACTCTTCTACCTTTCCCATTTTTCTTTTCTTTAGAGTGTGTAGCTCTGAGTCCTTTCTAATAATTGCTCTGCAGTTCATCTCAAAAACTGAAATTTTTATTCCTGTGTTCAATGATGCTGAAAATTGCCCATGTGAAGAAATCCCCTTGGAGTTCCCCTTGGAAACCAAAACTCCTCCTATTCTTAGAATGTACAACGCACGGTATGGTAATGTGCATGGTAAGCATCCAGTTAAGTCTTCATTAGCAAATACCTCATTTCATAATGAAAATTAACATACCACCCTGCCACAACTTGCAAAAGAAAACTGAAAATTTAATAAAGAAACCCTGAAAAATACAGTATCTGTTTGTGAAAGCTGAGGAGGTGAGCTGTGCACAATGATGTGCCCCAAGTCCTGCATGACATCTCCAAGTCCCAAGGCACTATCTTTGGATGTGCTTCGTTTTCAGAGATGGTGCACTTTAGCAGTCTGAGTAAGTAATCAATGAAGCCCAGTCCACCTCATGATTTAGAAACTATTTTTTTTTAAAAAATGCATCCTTGCATGAAAACTTTCACTTTAGATTTTTTAACCTGAATGTGCACCTTAAAAACATCTTTGATTCACTGTAAAAAGACATCTAGTAACATTGACATGTTATCCAAGGTGATACAGTTTAACCAGCAGTCCCTCATCTATCCCTTATGCCTTCAGGAAAAGGCACTGAGGAACACCTTCTAATCAAACTGTATAATTTCTCAAAGTCGAACTGTAGACAGACACCTATTTTTAATACTTTTGCATAAGGCCATTGCTACTGATTTTGCACAGGAAAAAAGCTCCCTATGGAATTTTCCCTATGGAAAAATTTCTTTCATGCCAAGAGTTGTCATCACCTGTATTCTTCTACTGCAAAAGAGCTGCCAAAAAAATGTTGATACAGAAACAACCTCATGTCCCCATCACCACTCCATTTACACGAGAGCAAGAGCTTTGCTAGAAGCATGTGTATGAACTCAAAGTCAGCAGTTTTTACATAAGACATCTGATCTCAGCATGCCCTCTGTGATTTCAGTGAGTTCTCTTTAAACAAGCTGCGTGTCCTGCAGCACAGATAAACACAAATCCATTGATCTTTCCTATCAATTGTTCAATTCCATTCCACAAAAACAAAGCTGCAACTTGAACAACAAGAAGGATCAAGAAGTGTTTATTCAATTAGGAAGGGGAATTCTCCACTGAATTATTATTGAGGGAATATTGTATATTCTTACCACAAATTACAAAAAAATAGGACACACTTATGTGAAATTGTATAGTAGGTTTTCTTAATCCCACAGATTTTTTGCACAGAGGGACTGAGTGCAATAGATTGATGCCATTATAGCACAGAAAAAGAAAAAAGAAACCAAACCTGATTTACAGCAATCAGCTCTTTTTATTTTAGATGTCACAGAAAAACACCTAACAAGTGTAGTATTTTTCCTGAGCAGTCTAACACCTAATATTTAACATATATTTCATTATATATCATTGTTTTTATTCCACCACTGAAATTGGTAAGTCTGACACACATTTTTTCGAAGTTTCAGTTAAGGTTCTGGTAAACTTATATGAAAGGCAAAACCACTAAGACAAGGAGTACAGCATCTAATTGATATGTTTGACTGAATGAAGAACTAAAAGCAAGCCTTTTTTTGTATTCCCATGTTCAATTTAACACTTAGAATGCTTTATGCAATACCCAAAAGTTTTATCTATTTGTTTTAATTTGTAATCTTTTTCATTATTAAAATTTTATCTGTCTACCAAATTCAGCTAACTGGGGATTAGGCCAATTAACTGTAAACATATTTCCCTCCAAAATAAGAGTAACACAGGCAGTAGAACTGCAGCAAGTCTAAACAATAGGAGAAAATTGAACTTCCAGCTATTATTAATTTGTTATGTAAATCCCCAGTAAGAGAATTTATTTAATGCAAAGGAGCATGGTCAGTTCTGTTGGGTTTATTCACTTTCCGTGGTCAGTTACAGACACCCAGGACTAAGGCTGTAGCTTGTTTTTGAGAACTTTGTTTTCAAACATTAGTTTTAATTTTCACTGTGGTATGAAACACATTAGATGGGAACTGTAAAAGGACAAGAAATTGCAGCAGAAATTCCAGGGGAGCCAAAGTAACTGTGGCCATCTGTACTTGCATTCTGCACCAAAGCTACTGCACTTCACACAGAACCCAGGAGCTCCTTCCAGGCCTGCTGTGCTTATCACAACCTGCCCTGGGCCCAGAGCACAGAGCTTGGGGCAGGGGCAACAACACAGCTGTTTTTAGAGAAGGGCTCCAAAACTTCTCTAGATGCTCTCACACCTTCACTGGGAGAGGGCTGACAAGCAAAATGCATTTTGTCTTGATGTATAGAGGAAGATTCTCTGTTTTCTGTTTAAGACCATCTAACACATTACAAAGTGAGAGCTAATCAGTTTTACATGTGCAAAAACACATGGAGCTAAACTGTACATGGAGTTATACTGTACATTAAAAAAGTGTGAAAGTTTACTATCCTAAAACAAACAAATGCCTGAAACTACACTCATGCTGTTTAAATCCTTATTATGTCAAAGGAACTGGAAATAACTTTGGAAGACAAAATCACCAAAAAGAGGATTAGAACACAACATATGGAAACTGTTGCATGCTTAGAAAAAATTGAACATTAGCAGCAATGTTACAGTTGCTGATAAAAAGCCTTGGGCCTGAACTACAAGGCACTACTCTCTTTCACTAACCCTACAATAAAAACAACTTCAAAAACATATATACACTTTTCTTCTTTTTTAGCAGTAGTAACCTGAATGGGGACCTTTTATTAGCAATTCCTAAGGTCATGAACTTGCATTTACATACCAGACTGTTTGCCATGTAGTGTCAATAATCTGCTGATTAAAGGTCTCTCAAGTCCCACAGACACGATAGACCATGACAGCTTAATGACCTGCTTATTATAATCTGGTGTAAAATACTTCTACAAATTAACATTTTCTCATTTTAAACTTGTCCTCAAATTTATGAAGAAGTTTAGAAACAAGAGTGAGAGACCTGGAGCTATGTATTAGACAGTGAACTGAAAGAACACTTGACAGCAGCACCACCAGAGAGTTAATGAGAAGCTTGACCTTCAGTACACGTTACAAGTTGATTATCAGGAGTGCCTGGGAAGCTGCCGCCCACAGTGGGCACAGGCTGACCCAGCAATGAGACAGCAGCTACAGCGCCCGAGTTCTCACCATGGTTTTGCCACTGACCTGCAGCAAGACCCTGCACAGGTCACATCCCTTCTGTGCCTCAGTCTTCCCTATCATCTTTTGTCTTGCCCAAACTGAATTCTTCAGGACAAGGCCTGTCTCAAAGCTGATGGTTGAGTACAATACTATCCCTGTTGCATAAGCAAAAAACGCCAGTAGTTTCTCAGGCTCAGGAAGGGTGAAGTGTTAATGAAACACTGGTTTCTTATTGTTCAATTAAAGGAGACTGAACTTGGGGGTTCATGACATTATTGCTGGTTCAATTCCACTTTAACGTACTGAACATACAAGAAAGAACACAGTAAGTGAAGAAGCATTTAGCAAAAGTTTCATTTTAGCAATACTGCTAATATTCACTAGTTTTGGTCATACACAATTACACTGGGTTACAAATCCACTATTTGATAGATTTGAAGAAGTCTGAGAGAAAGGGAAGGGAGGGAAAAGGGAGATAAATGTAGGCATAAAGGAGTGGCTCTACTGACATTTGATAAAAATATATTGGAAAATCCCAGAGGAGACATTCAGAGACCATCTTTTCTAGTGGCCTGTCCTAAAAGCCAGTAGAAAATAAATCCAAGAGCAGCTTTATCAACCATTCACACCTGACAAATTTTCATCAGCACCAGGATATTAAAGGCTGTTTTGGTACCTTTTAGGCACAGCAGGCAGCTATACTTTAAAAGATGCAATTACCTTGTGTGACAAAGCCAAACACTTTTTTTTTTTTTTCCAATAAAAGCCTGAGTCAAAGAAGGAAGAAAAGGAAAATAAAGTAAAGAATATAAAAAGCAGGATAGAGGGGGTTCATGTAACTTGTGCTGTCTAGTTCATTTTCTCCTTGCCTGTCCTAATTAAAGTGCATTTGGGATCAACATAATTAAGTCTACTAATGCCACAGAGGATCCTAAAAGAGCAAGGGCACTAAGCTTGTTTGCTACAAGCTGCATGTCCTTGCCCTTGCCAGAATAACCTGAAGTGCTGACCAGATTGAAACCTGCTTCTTGTGCTATTTGTTGCCACTCCTGGACATCTGTGGTGGTTTTGATTGGCCCAAAACATCAGTAAAGTATTTTTAACATCTAGGAGAAATTTGGACCCCTCAGAAGCTGTTGTGGTAGGCCTGGAGAGGTGTCTGAGGGGTGGGGAGTGGCACAGAGATGGCTCCTGTGTGTCCTGAGTGTAAGTTCTGGAAGTTTTACATCAAGTCCAGCAGAGCCAATCTCTGATGGCTCTGAAGGTGATGGACATGCTGCCGGCCAAGTTTAAGCCAATTGGAGGTGCTGGTTACGCCTCTGTGAAAACATATGTAAGAAAAATCCAAAACAAGGCAGGCACGCACTTCTTTCACTTCTTTGTAGTTGGAGGAGGAGGAGGTGGAGATGAAAATATGTGAGAGAGAACAGCATGGAGACGCCAAGGTCAGTGAAGAAGGTGGGGGAGGAGGTGCTCCGGTGCTCCAGGCGCCAGAGCTGAAAACTCTCTGCTAGCCACGGTGAAGGCCATGGGGGCAGGAGGTCCCCCTGCAGCCCATGGAGTCCACAGGAGTGCAGAAACCAACCCACAGCCCACTCCAGAGGAGCAGGTGGATGCCTGGAAAAGACTGTGAACCAGTAGGAGTCTCATCTAAGAGTTAAAACTGCAAAAGGCCTTGACTGAGAGAGAAAGGCCTTTTCCTTGCTCCTGGGATGGAAGCAGCCTGGCCTCGTCTCGGGAGAGTCTGCACAGCACCCTATGGACAAAAGGACTCACGTTGCAGCAGAATTCGGGCGGGATGTTGCTCGTGAAATTAAACCCATGCCAAAGAAGTTCCCAGAGGACTGTCTCTCGTGGGGAAGACTCCTGGCTAAGTAGAGAAACCCCTCTCCCTGACTGGACTGACCAGAGAACCCCTCAACCTGCCCCCTGTCTGTGTTGCTAGTTTGGAAAGAGGTAAGGGGGGAGGTGAGTGCAGAGACTGCTTCTTAAAAGAGTGGGGGTGAGAGCAGGAGAACTGTCTGGAGAGAGAGAGACAGATAAGTAGAGACAAAGAGTATTTGTAGTGGAAGAATTGTAGTGATGAACAGATTTAAGAACCTGCTCTGTGGACTGAAAAAATATACCCCCCCCACCCCCTACCTGGGTTTGTTGGTTATAAAAGAGGAAAGGGGGTGAATACTATAGGTTCATAAGAGGGAGGGTGGAGTGAACAAAATAAGGTATGAAAAGTGTATTTTCGCCTTGCATTTATCCTCCAATTCTGTTAGGTAATTAAATCACTTTTTTTGCAACTTTAAGCTTAGAGCCTGTTTGCCCATTTTTTCTTTTTCTGTGAGTCCTCCTACCAACCAGTCCTCATTTGACTCATGAGATTGGTGTGTATTTTTTATAGTTTTTTTCCTGTAGCAAGAGAGAGTCGAGGTGCCTGGCGTTGAGTCAGGGTCAAACCTTGACAACATCACAAATACAATTCAGGAAACACCAAGATGGTAGTGGCCAAGATCACAGATGGAACCCAGGCAAGTCAATGAAAAGATACTAACAACAACATGAAAACAAAAGCAAAGGAAACCTCAAAATTGTGATAACATTGCTCTCCATGGCAGTACTAGCTACCTGCTATTTTGTCTGTTCCAAAATTCCTCATCTGTTTTGCATGTCCACCCAGTTCTCAGAAGAGGAGAAACTCCCCTATGATATGAGACTTGGAACAAAATCCTTGTTTTGGGACAGCAGATTCCTTCCATTTCATTTGCACTGCAGATTGCATTCATTGTGTTAGATTATTTTAAAAACAAACAGAAACCCTAAGAAACAAGAACAGAAACTTGTTCCAACATGCCTTTAGGCAACAACCAGCTTTAATCAGCTCCTCCAGAGAAACAAAAAAAAAAGACCCAACGTAATAACTGTCCCATGCGCTGAAACGTGACATAAGTTTACTGTTCAGAGACAAAATGTTCACTCTTTAATGTTCTCTGACAGTGTTATTAGCAATGAAGACTGCAAAACAGATCTATCTAGAGTTTTGCATATGAATTATCAACTTTAAGTAACTGCTACTAATTTAAAGTAATTTCAACTGAATGCTTTCTGTGCAGTCCCAAAGGTGTTTAAAAGATAATTTCAAATTAGAATGTTCTTGGACTCTTTATGTTGAAGGCTGGATTGGTTTCGGTTGTTTTTTGGTTTTGTTGGGATAGGGTTTTTCATTTGATTTAATAAGAAAAAAGTAAGTTACACTTACAAATGGAAGGATTTCTAAGAGATTCATATTGTCATCCAAAATGTTGACTCTGCTCATTCAAATACTTTTATTTCTTCCCACAGACTGTCAGTAATGACAAGACAGAGTAAACTTCACATCAAAATTGGCAGAATAGTCAAAGCGAGTGAGCGGCTGTGTGGCGCTCAGTTGGCGGCTGAGGTTAAACCACAACAGCGTATCAGAGACATGAAACAACACAGAATTTTCAAAAGCTTGAAAGCTTTAGAAGGTAGCATCGCCTTAAATCATAGAACCAGTTCCAGTGTTCTACCACACTCTTGCAAAAAACTTCTTCCTTATATCTAGTTAAAAATCGATCCTCTTCAGTCTGAAGAATGTTAACCCTTGTTGTACCACAACAGGACTTCCTAAAACATTTGTCCCATCTTTCCTGTAGGCCCCCTTTAGGTTACTGGAAAGCGCTGTAAGGTCTCCCCAGATCCTCCCCCTCTCCAGGCTGAGCAGCCCCAGCTCCCAGTCTGCCTGCAGAGGTGTTCCATTCCCCTGACTCACTTTCATGGCCTCCTCTAGACTCCTTCCAACAGCTCTATGTCCTTCCTGTGCTGAGGATCAGAGCTGGGTGCAGTGCTCCAGGTGGGGTCTCATTAGAGCATCCTTTAAAAAATTTTCAGGAATCAGTGGGAAAAGGTTTTTAGGCTGCTATTGCTGCTTTACTGTTCACAGAATGAAAGCACAGGCTCCTGATGACCAGCTTTGCCATTTTGCCATGTACCAAAGCAAACCTCTGCCAAGCCCAGCTCCACTTGAAAAAGCAACTGAATAACCATTAACGCAGATATTTATCAATTTCCAAAATTAATAATGGCTCTTAAGCAAATTAAATAATGAATGGAAGTTTCTTTTCCTCCATTCATAAAAGGACAAACAACTACGAAAAGAAAATAGGCTAGCAACTGTCTCTGTATTCTTTAGAAAATAAAACCTGACAGATGGTGTCCCTGCCCATGGCAGGGGGGTGGACCTAGATGATCTTTAAGGTCCCTTCCAACACAAACCATTCCGTGATTCTAAGCTGGGAGGACTATTATTACTTCATGCCACAAGACTGCACTTCCCCCTGTGTACTTTAAATGTTTCTAATGACACCCACTGCATTTAGATCAGAAAGAGTTCCCAGGGGACACTGACACTGCAGCTGTGCATTGTGCTGTTGAAATGATTTTGATAAATGTCAACGTGCAAAGTAAAACCTTATTTTAACAGCAATATCCACCCACAAGTTCCCTTGTGCCTGTTCTGGGCCCCACTACCTCCAACAAGACTAACAAGTCTTAAGCATTTTTGAAGGAATTTGAATTAAGAGGCTCTTATTATCAAGGCTGGGTAAGTAGCCGTAGTGAATCTACTAGGACATAACAGCGAGAATGCAGAAAATAATCTAAGTAAGCAAGTAATTGCCAATATCTCCTCACCAAAATGGAAGGACATGGTAAGTCATTTCCAGCTGCCTGCCCTGTATCATTCAGTATTTTTCTTAACAGTAAGATAAAAGAAAACAGCACATTTAATAGGTCTTCCTATAGCAGTCATGAGACTTCATGTTTATTTGAAAGAGCCCAGAGATCTAGACAGAATGAAATCATCCATTCAGCAGAGGCAATATACAAGGAGCTGCCCAAAAGCTGACGCAGCCAAGTGCAGAAGTGTGGTGCAGAGAACAGTGTGTGGCAGCTCCTCACAGAAAAGGATATAATACAGGATTATTCAAATGGTTGATGCTTGTTAAGACGCTCAGGGCAAGTAAATTCTGCCCAGACTTCAAGGTCCCAGCTACATATACATATATAGCATGTTGATTTCTCAGGACGATCCCCCACTTCCTATCCTTTTCCTCCCTCCAACAGCAATGCCAAAGCAATGCTGTAATTTTAGCCACAATAACTATGTGCTTCTCTAGCAAATCCAGTCACACAATACTTCCTTACTGAGTAGGCATAATTTAAAAAATTAAAGATTAAAAATAAGTGTTTTAAACACCTAAGGTAAATTTTAAGTTGAGTCAGCAATAAAAAGCCACTACACAAAAACCCTACCCCATACAGCAGCTTAAAATTGAAGCAATTTGAATACTGCAAAACACATACAATGTAATCCTTATGTTTATTTCGTCCCTGTAAAGCTTAGCTGGGTGTTACATCTAGTTTTAGGCACTCAACTTTTACAAAGACATGGATTGCTCACAGTATATAAGAAAGCAAAGAAATAACTGTCGGCCTAAAAAAACCCAACAGGCTTAGAATCTTTATTTACAATACAAAGGACAGCAAACTGGCAACAGACTTTAACCACTGCATAAGGAAGAAGGAATAACCTGTACTCTGTATTCACAACAGAAACAGCAGTATCTTCGATATTTAGTCAAAGGTGATTCAGATGAGGTATCAAGTAAAGCTCTAACAAGAGGACAGCAGAACACATCTAATTCTCTGCTAAGTCCCCATTCTATCGCTTTCCCCAGCCAAAAACATGGAGTACTTGAGCCTTCCCTGTATGACCCATTATTAAGTTGTCTCCCTAGTCAACAACACACTTGTGTTTTCAAATAACTTTTTTTTGCTACTGGTATACTTGTAAAAGCCCTTCTTAGCAATTTTTAATGCCCCAAGCTAGTTTGAAGTGCAAGGAGGCTTTGGCCTGCTGGGTGGCATCCCTGGTGCCCAAAGGATGCTTGCATACACCCTCTGCCTTGCCTGTCCTTGATTGTATTTCTTGTGCACTCTTTTTTCTACATTTGAGTTCATTAAAACTCCTTGCCTAGCTCAACATCCCTTCTTCTGACATTCTCAGTACTTTGCACACTGGGATGATTTGTTCTCAACCTCTCAATAGCCTTCCTTAAAGACTTCAATTAAATTATTAGCAGTTTTCTGTTGTCAAGTATCAATAAGAGAAGCTTCTTTGGCTTCAAAATCTTTTTTTCATCTTTCTGAGATTCGAGTAATAGGTTACAACGTAGTGTTAAAATTTCCAGAAAGGCAAATACTGCAAAAAAAAAAAAACCTTGTTAAAGTAAGATGTAAATAAAGCTAGTACAGACCAACTTACAAGCTATCATTGTAATTAATTTGCCATGTCTTACCCCATCTCCCATGCCTTCAATGAGTACATATTCTTTGCTTTTGAGCTGAAAGCTTTTTCTTTTTGTACAAAAACAAGCTGAAAGTATTGAAAGGTTTTGTGAGTGAAACAAAAAATTGCAAACTAGAGACTAATGTAGACCTCCAGATAAAGCAGTATACACTAAGGATAATAACCCTTTACACCTCAACACTCTCAGTGTTATTAAGGTCATATATTATAGGTCACTATAAACGACTTCATACATGCTGCAAATGATCACTTTGAGAAATCTGACAATCCTACTGTTCTTACTCCCCAGGCTGGAAAGGGATCTAATTGACTCCTCCAAACTAGCATCTTCCTGAGGATGTAAGTGCCTCTGTCCTCCAGCTGGGACAGACAATAGATACACCTAAAAATCATGGGCACAAAAGGCCTAAAATTGTTGAATGAATTTTCATGGTATGTAAATCACATACCAACTAACGGCTGCTTATAACTTCTTCTTGTATCTTCCACACCATACCATGGTCTAGAATAAATAAAATATTAGTGCAGTTTGCCTTGTAGTAGCACAGATTTTTTTTTTAAAGCTCTGACTCCTACTGCTAAAAAGAGGCAAAGAAGCTGCACCAATGGAGCGATCTGAGAGAATATTCTATTGCAAAATGCTGCCAACTGTCACACTCATCACCATAATACCAACATCAAACTCTAACTCTCTTTAGCCATTCCTCCCAAAAGAATGAACTGAATATAGTCATTTTGAAGGACCACATAAGAAACACCAATATTAGCAATAAACTTTATTTGCAACATTTCACTGCTTTATCCCCTAACCCCTTTCTTTTGCATGCAGTCCCCATTTCCATCAGCATGTTGGTTTTGGCTGGGATAGAGTTAATTGTCTTCACGGTAGTTAGTATGCACTATATTTTGGATTTGTGCTGGAAACAGTGTTGATAACACAGGGATGTTTTCATTCCTGCTGAGCAGCACTTGCACAGTCAAGGCCTTTTCTATTCCTCATCCCACCCCACCAGGGAGGAGGCTGGGGGTGCACTAGGAGCTAGGAGAGAAAACAGCTAGGATAGCTGACCCTGACTGACCCAAAGGATATCCCCACACCAAATGACATCAGATTTAGTACATAAAGAGGGAGTGAAGGACATTCAGTGGTAACATTTTCCTTCCCAAGTACCTGTTACACATCATGGAGCCCTGCTTTCCTGGCAAAGGCTGAACATCTGCCTGCCCATGAGAAGTGCCAAATGAATCCCCTGATTTGTTTTGCTTGTTTACACAGTTTTTGTTTTACCTGTGAATCTGTTTTTAGCTCAACCAGGAAGTTTTCTCACTTTTGCTCTTTAATTCTCTCCCCCATCCCAACACAGGGGCATTGACTGAGCAGGTCTGTGGGGCTTTGTTGCCAGCTGGGGTTAAAAGCACAACAATTACAAAAGTTACATTACAAAAAAAATCACATTTAAATTACCAGAAAATAATATGCAAATGTCTGCTACAGTTACATTTATAACATAATTGTCAGGATTTTATCCTTACTTAAATGAAAAAGGTAATTTTTAAAGGAAAATGACATTACATAGTCTGGTTCAAAGACAAAGCAAATCAGGCTGAAGAAAAATGCAAGACTGAGAAGTGTTAATTTCTGTGACATAAAGCAATTTTAAAAATCTGTGTGCACATGGATGTGTATATAAATACACGTTTACATACATGTATTAATCTAGCATAGCTCGAGTTACTCTAACATTCATCAATGAGAATTTGCAACAGTCTCTAAATAAAGGGAATAATAACTTTGCCTTTCTAGGTAGGATTTAATGCTCAAGAACCTTTTAAGAGGAAGAGGAATGACAGCTTCCCAGAATATTCCAGAAAGCCAAACAAACTTCTGCTTCTGTTTGCTAACAAAATCAGTTTACACTTTATCTGACTCTTATTCCTCATGCAAGAAACCAACACCTATCCACCTGCTCAGCTGGAATGTCATGGAGGTTTCCTATTTATTGAGAACAACAGTGGTGTTCTACTCCTTCAGGTCACCACCACACGTGATTAACAAGGAGCAATACTACTTGAAGCCTTAAAGCATTTCTTCAATTATCAATACTAAAAAATTAAAATCCTCAAAACAGAGAGGCATCAACTCTTGAAGGTATTTTATGGACCTTGTATTAACTATGTTTTCCCACAAAACTCTAACTACTTGTTACTGTTAGCTCTAGTTAACAGTCTAGTTATTCATTACTTGAGATCCCTTCTTCTTGGCTCGTTAGTTTTCATGGGCAAATAAAAATATAAAAATGAGTAGTCCAAAATTCTCACTATATTAAATATTTTATAAACTCTGTGTCTTTTCAACTTATATACAAACAGTATATAAACAGCATTACAAACAGTAAACAAGCAAGTTCCAGAATGACCAACAGATTAATCACAGAACGAAATACACCTAGTTCTTAAATGGATTTCAAATAAGATACACACAAAAATAAAAGAACTGAGATTTTGATAAAAGATTTGTTTACTCATTTGTCCAAGCACCAACCTGATCTCCATATACAAAACGACAAGATTGAGGACCCTGGAGTTATTTTAACAGATTGAAATGAAGTAGGACATGGAAAAATATGAGGAGAAGCTCTCCATGATAAATGCAGACAGCTGTACCACTTGTTTAGAAATACTGGTTTTGATCATCTTGGAACACCATTACAAAATGTTCAGTAAAAACCGATCAGTACTAACAATAAATTAGGGATGGGGAAAAGAGTAAAAAAAGAGCCATACAAAATAATTTAGGCCAGAGAGAGATAAATCTCACTGCTTTTCCAGAGAATACAGTTTTTAATCCTTGAGTATGCATATTAGATACCCACTCTAAGTCATATTGCTTTTAGCAGATGCAAATAAAAAAAAGACAACAAACCCCACTGCGCACTGAGAGCAAGGAAAGTACGGGGTTGATGAACAGAGAAGGTGAGACCCACCACAGGAAACTGCAATTTACAACCAGGAGCAAGAAGGAACTCCACGACAGCTAACATTTCAAGGGTAATCAACTGGTCATTAAAAGCTGCCATAAAAGCAGGTATCCTGTCTTAGCCAGGTGACCACAGACAGCACCCTACCTCACAAGCAGGGTGACAAGCTGACATTGCTGATTCACAGTGACTCTACAGTTAACACTCAGGTCGTGCACTGGAAGAGAAAGACTCTTTAGAGATAAGCCAAAAATTCAAATACAAAATGTGAAAAAACATTTTGAAAGTTTTAAAGCAAAAACCATATTAGACCTGTAAAATAAGACATTTACCTGTCCTGCAAGGGTCCTAACAACATCCACACTAAGAAATCACCAAATTTCTTGGATGGATAATCATGCAAGTTATCACCACAGATTAATCAAGAGTCTAGCTGCTTGGAAACTTGCTTAGTATGCTAAAGACACTGTCCTGTTTAATTCCTCAGTCTGTCTGAGCTAGGGGCTGAATCTGATCTGAGTATCTTCTGAAGACAGAGAGATTAAATTAACCACATTACCAGCCAAACAAACAATTCCATATTGATACAAGGAACTTAGAGGAATGCTTCCCCTAAAAATAAGTAAAAAGTAAAAATTAGACACTTCCTTGGTTATATTGTAGCAGATTTATATTTCTTTATTAGTAGATTCTCAGGAAGTTGGTTGACCTTAGAAAGGGATAGTTTCCCTAGTTTATTACTATTAGAAATGGTTTTACTTGGTAACATACAAAAGTTAGCAAAAAGCCTCTTTCCCCACACCCCAAAACTCCTGAATATTTTCCCCACCTGTGCTTTCATAGGTGAATGCCCAGTTTCCAGGACCCTTACCTGGACAGATACAGCTCCAGCAAGCAGAAGCCTCTGATCAGCTTCCCGCTCACTGCTGGAGGATATTTGTTTAGGGCTGATGCTAGTGTAAAACAGCAGGAAAGTAAGTAGTGCTCTGCATAGGGGCACATAAGGCACACTCATTTTCAGAGTAATAACCTGGCTAACACAAGCAGCCTCTACTGCTTTGCAGTCCTGCACTGCTCTTGCTGTGACGATCTTTCTGTAACTTGCTCAAGTAGAATGGTCAAGGGCCAGACTCATACCTACCACTGAGAATGAAGAGTGGAATCCCAAAGGAAATCTCTATTAGTACTTCTCCAGCTGAGAAACTGTAGTGGCATTTACTACTTGAGTACTACTCAAGTACTTCTGCTGCTGTTATCTACTATAATTACTTCTTCTAACCCTCATCTGTTTTGATTGGTAAAGGTCCATGGCTAGCAAGGAAGCTAGGGATACAGCTTCACACAAAGAGGCCTTTAAATAAGAAGCGCACTTTGCAGACAAACTGGCCAGTGCTCAATATATGCTTCTACTTTTGGTTGGCATTACTTAAAAAGTTGTGTTAGCAGAATTCCGTCCCTCCCAAGTTTAACATCTCCCCAACCCTAGCCAGCCTACTCAACATGCCCTGTATCTGAATCCCTGCCCTGCATACTACCTTCACCAGAAAAAGGTACAAATCAGCACCAACATGATACAGGCAACAAGCTAGGAAAAAAAGCTTTCCTCTATCCCTTCCCCCTAGGATGATGCCAGTAAAGGAGCAATCTGTGGCTTGCATGGAGTTGGCAAGTTGCCCTTTGGATAAAGAAAGCAGACGGGTTATGAGCTACTGGATATTCTGAAAGGCTTAGACTTAGAGAGGTAAGAAAGGACATTGTTTGTTAAATCCATTCCTTAAAACCCTCATCAAAAGGCAACCGTCCTTTGCTCACAGGCAGTTCATCTTGATGTCAGATCAATCAGGGCCACTGATGCTTCCAAGGCTGTTATAATCAAGCCTCAGAAGTATTTGCCCAGCTTACACCCATTTCTAAAAACTCTTTTCCAGCAATCTGCACAACTTCCCAGTCCACTCAAGAGTCATGCAAGAAACATCCAATATAACAGCTGAAGAAATGGGTATAAAATCTTGGATGAATGCCAGCAGTTCCCAGAAAACAGATCTTAATTCTATACTCCATTCCTCCAAGGCAGACTACAGGGTAACATACAGTAACCAATTTCTTACAGGAACTTTAATCTCTTTGGACAGAGACTGGGAGGAGTAGAACACAGGGAGTCCATGAAGGCAAAGAAAATAGCCCTAGAAGAGGCAGATGTAAGGGAGAGATGACATTTTCAGCTTTACTTCACTTGATTGGACAGAAGCATACATCACTTGGGCCTTTTGTCAAAAACAAGGGAAGACTAGAAATGACAAGTGAAAAAAAAAAAACCCAGACTGAAGAACAAATTCACCCAAGAGTTTAAGTGGGGCTTAACTGGATCCCTGTACTATTTATGTAACAGAAAAATACTGAAATCACTGGATATTTATGAGTAATTATCACAGTTATTATAAAAAGATTTGTTACGGGAATTTTGACTGTTATATAATTATTCTATGGGACACCATCTGTCTTTAAGTCTTCATAAAATTAAACATATGTTGTTTTCACCAACTGCTGTAGTAGACTCACATTCTCATCCTGCTTACGTGCTGCAACATAAAAAGTCTATTCATATCACTGGGAATATGTCAGAGTCAAATATCAAGTAGTGCTCTGCTAGCAGTTCCTTTTCAAAGCTAGGCCACATCCTCCCATGCTCAACTAATAACTCAAGGGTAACTCAAGAGTTGCACTAACTCATCATACATAGCTCAGCCTCTTTGCTGCAGCTTCCTTGACTGCAGTTTCTGTGACTGGCACCTCATGGCACAGGCCGACAGTGCTCACCTCACACCTTCTGCTCAGGCCAGCAAGTCCTGCTGTGTCAAACACAGAGCTGGGTGGCAAACAGACCTACAGAGTAGTGCTTTTACCCTTGCCTGGGTCCATGCTGTGGAGATGTGTTCCCCTATGGCAACCCCCTGACATCAGCCCACTTGAATCAGCCTGGCCTCAGCACTGGGACACTTGGCACCAAGAGACCATTTACTTCATGGCATTGGGCAGCAAGGAAGAGACCGACTGACCAGTTTCCCATCAGAAAATCTACTCTGTTAAAAGATGCTTCTGGCAAATCTCCATCAATTCTTTCCGTCCTTCCACATTCAAATAGGCTTGTAATTGTTTGGTTTTACCACACAAACAGCGAGGAAAGAGAAAGGCAAAGCTGGGAAGAAGTTTTTGAAATCCTCCTCAACCTTCAGCATTCTCCAGCTAGAGCTGTTTTTAACAGCTAATGGCAAATCCACCAGGCAGGGTTTCATCATCTAAACTGCTTATATACTAAGTGTTTATGATTTGATCAATAGTATTGGAGCTGGGGGGTGGACAGTGGGAATAACTGCACAAACAGCACTGCTCCACAGTGTCACATCTTGAGAACAGTACTAAGCAAATATTTCAAACACTTTACACTTCTGCAGCTCAAGGGCTAAAATAATTCCGCTTGCCATGATCTGCCTACTTTCAAGGCAAAAAACCTCCACAAACAAGAACCCAGAAAGTAATTATCTGCACACTTTTTTTAAACACCTTCGCTGAGTCTCCCCATGTTAATCCCTTTCTGGAAATGCATAATTTCTAAAGTATTTTAAATTAACCTCCCACTGGGAAAGCCTATTTCCCTGCCTGCTGCCTTTCCGCAGCCACAATGTTGGCACAATATAGCAAAGCAGCTGCAAGTCTGAGGACTGCCAGCTTGGGGCACCTCCACTTAAGACAATAAGGAAATGGATGTTGTGATGCTGACTTTTGTATTAAAAGCTCCATCTCAGAGCTGATACAGACACTCCAACTTGATCAATAAACATAGGACTGGAGCACAGCAGTATTTCTAGTATATGAACAAAATCAGCTTAAGTAACCGAATACTAGAAAACAGTACTTCGATTCAGCAACAAAACCGTTGTTAGAAAAAGATTATTTATCACTAGCTGCTACAGATGTATTTTGATGAGCTCCTGTTTGTTGCTCTTTAAATTGCTTTGTTTCCCGACAGATTATTCAAAGAAGGTAGAAAATAATTTCTTTGAAACACAACCCAAGAAAAAATTATAGTGTTGAATCTCAGCTCTTGTGAAAGGTTTTAAAAGCAATCACCTAAATTTACTATTATGCTGTCATGTAAAATAGGCTTTCAATAGCATTAGTGCCAATACATCTCACACAATAAAGCAACTTCTAGCAAATTCCCAAGTACAGCTTCTGGAAGAAAATGTTAAGATAAAGTCTCACTCCAGCTGATTAGAAAAACCCATTCACTGTAAAAGCCTTTTCATACGCAGGTAGCTCTGCTGCTCCTGAATATGAAAAACAAGTTCCATCACATCACTCTTCCAAGCAGTGTTGCTTCTTTCCTTCAGCTCTGCTGAAAGCATAAGCAGCTAGGAGTGGTTAGTGAGGGCAACAGGATACTCTAACCCTAACCACATCTGAAGAGAAACTCAAATTCATGGATCAGCTAACAACAAAAGAATCTGTGCAACAAAAAGTTTTCCATCTGCAGCTTCAGGAGCACAGGCTTGTATTTCATTTCAAGTCCTTGCAGGAAAAGTGTATCCCTAAGAAAAGGGCAGGAATGCAGTGTTCTAAGCTAATTAAGGAAGCACTGGAAGAGAATGACTCATGAGTGAACACAGATGAACACCAACCACTCCAGGTCCAAAGTGCAGGTAGAGCACAAAGATCATCTCTCCACACCAGTAGGCTGGGGTGTCCCCGTCCCACACAAAGAGCCAATAAAACTGAAAGGGAAGCACAGCTGCTACACAGTGTTTCTCTTGGCACCTAATTCATGATCATGGCTACGTGTCAGTAAAGTCATCTACACTGCAGCAAATTCAAAACACCAACTCCCTCTGCCCCGCAATTCTGCTAAGGAGAAGGTGGTCTAGAAGTAAGCCAGCCTTCATGTCCTATCCCACGCAGTATGCATGCACTAGTCACTGTGCAACCAAAAGAAAATAAAAAATCACACACTAATGTAATCCTGAAAAAGATACCCCAGAAATTTCAGGTCAAAAAAACCAAAATCACACTAGCTGTTCTGCAGGTTAATCACACAACTCTACTAAGGTATAAGGTAAAAATGCCAATCATATTTAAAAAAAGGTCAAAGCAGGTTGCAAAACAATGCTGAAATGCAGGAGTTTACATGGCACAAGAACTGATGACACACTGGAATGAAGCAAGGAATAAAATAAAGCTACTGTATAACTACTAATATACAGCAATTTACTTGACAGTAAAAATGATTATGTAGTCCTGCAGCAAGGAACCTGCATTAAATAGACAGGAGGAAAAAAAAAAAACAGAACTGAAGACAAGCCAGAACCACAGGCAGCTAAAAATCAACCGAAGCATAACAGATTTTATGCTCCCATTAAAAACCACAATCTTCAATAAACTTGTGATACTTGCTTGATGTTTGACATTGACACACAAAAGAAACCTTTTCAAGTTTCTACGATTCCAAATTCACTGCACCATTGCATTTAGCCTGCAAGCAGAAAACTGACAACACCACACAGAAGCTCCACGACATTCTCTTACAGTTGATCCCAATTTCCTTTCCAGGGTCATATGTGAGTTCATACTGATGTGTTTCCCAGCAGGGTTTAGTCTGTGCCTATGCAAATAATTTTTTATCAATAACACTCTGTAAGCCTCAGAACTTCCCTCCAATGCTCATTCCTACTCCACCCTGGCAGAGAGGTTGCTTCCTCCTCGACACACTACTTTCTTTAGCTGTTCTCTAAACTGGAACTATGAATTACGTCATTTTCAAAGGGAACAAAGTAAGACATAAAACCAATACATTTGCAACCTGTATCATTTCACCATGCAGTTGAGAGAGCTGTCAAACCAACAGCGACACCAGCACAATCAACAGTGTCGCCTGCCAGCACATGGAGAATCTGCCACCAACACAGTCGCTTCAAATAACACAGAGCTGAAACTAAACAAAATTTTTCTGAAAGGATGCTTCTCAAAATAAACTAAGCATCATTAAAGGAGACAGGATTTTCTATTTTGTTCTGCAAGGAGTTACAGAATGTAACTGGAAGCATCAGGAAAAAACAGTACTATTACTATACAAAGATGTGGAACTTAAGAGTGCTAATAATCAAGCACTTTGAATTAAAACAGCAGATGTGTCATTTGCACCTTGCTACTCTCTTGCTGTTCTATTCTGCAGCCACTAGAACATACTTGACAATGATCTAGATATAACACTTAAGCATTTATTTTGCACACACAGCACTTAGCAGAGCTAAAGTTTTGATCAACATATCAGTCACTAGTGCTGAAAAAATTAAAGGGAACAAGCACACTTGAGCAGATTCCTTATCTTTTGCTTCTCCTATCACCACTATCTCCTTCAAGACCCTGGAAGGAACCCCAAAAAGGAAAGTGATCTTTCCTAGTAGGCACTGCCACATGCAATTCACTCCACACCCAGGGACCCCGTTAACATTACAGCTGTTGTGAGAATACATTCCCAAATCACCAGTGCCAGCTGACATCAGCATGAGACAGCTGTAACACTGCTTGACACTGCTCTTTTAGATGGTCACCAGTTTCATTTCCTCAGAGCACCTGGTTTCCAAAACCTTAGGCAAAAGCTAGTTTTAGCAGTGGTGAGTAATCTTAACAGATTTAAGAAACTCAGTGTGATTATGTTCCAATATCCTTTCCCACATTTTTAAGTGTCCAGCTGGCTTCTTCATGGTCCCTATGGTTGCAGGCTACAAATACAGCTCATGGAAGGAGCCTGCAGAAGTCCATTTTGGTTCTCCTTATCAAGCTACCGTAGGTAACGAACAAGGGAAAGCCAAGGGAAATCATCCTGAAATATAACCAACAAGGTAGAATATTTGGAGTGACTGCTTCTTCATGTACATATCCATCCCAGATTTTCAAAGCTGAACTTCTTTACTAAAAGGAAAAAAAAAGAGAAGTTCCTATGCTCATGTCATTAAATATGATGAAAAGCATAGTGAAACTTAATGAAATAATAACTTTCCTGGGAGCGTGAAGCACCCTAATGCTGCATCAGCATTGCTTTGAGATTTACATTGCACTGTGGAACAGCTGGGATGACACTAACATACAAGGACAACTCCTCTAAAGTTTCTGACTTGTATTATGAGAAGTGATTTGAATAACAACAATCAGATGCCCTAGTTATGAACTCTTAAAATATTTCCACATGTATTTTCTACAACAGTTGAGATCTTGCCCTAAATGACACATTTAGTTGTTCCACAGCAGGGCGTGCCTTTACTTTGCATTTGTGTACACAATCAAATACTGCTTTACACAAGCACCTCAAACACATCACACTTCAGAGTTTTTATACGTGGCATACAAATGCTCCAAGGGCAGCAATAAATGTGCATGACATGTACTATCCAGAAAAACTACACCAAGTGAAACAAGAGAAGTATCAAAGATCCAACAGACGGGAACACAATGCAGAGACAGAGGTTACAGCCCTATCTGCAATTGCCACTTCATTCACCAGAACCTCCTTCCACCTTCTCTCAAAAAGTGACCAGGAGAAAGGCAGGAAAGGTAAGCACGGGCTTTGGGGCAGGCGGGGCCATTCAGCATTTTCAAAGAAAATAGCTTGTAACAGTGTTAACTAATGTACTCACAGAACAGGCACTCTCATGTTTAAATTAACACGGCGTGCTGTAAAATTTGTCACGGTCACTGCTCACAGGCTTTAATCCCAGCTGAAATTACGAGAAAGATCTTCCCTCCTAGACGGAGGCCCCTCCATTTTTTGCAGTTTTTGTTGCTGCATCCATGGGTGTTAATAACTGAATAGCCAGGCACAGATTTCTCCCCAGAACTCTCCCACCATCACTGGGGGAACAGAGCAAGCTATGCAGCAGCCTCACATCAATCAGTTATTCATTCGCATACTGAATATTTATCATGCGAACGGACAGTTACTACTTCAAGAGATCTATGACACCTAGATCTGTTTTTTTCCTCTCCCTCTCTCCAGACCTTTGAGGTGAAAATCTACTTTAGAAGTCTTAACTGTGTGAGAACAAGGGTTCTTATATGGTTTGTGTTGAAACGTGAAATTGTTTGCCTACCACTGAGTCTGTCTGTTGAGAAAGTCTTATTTTATGCACACGAAGTCAGGTAAGATCAGCAGTTCCACTGGCACACAGCTCTTGCCCGAGGTCCAGATCACACACATAATGTACAGCTACCTCTACAAGAATTTAAATCAGTTACTTGGAGAGATTGTTAAATAAAGCTTGTGTCTCCAAATTTGGGTTTACTTTGATCAAGTTTACAGGTAACTAGTAAAGAGGTGCAGTGCCATAATGGACTCTCAAGTCAGAAAAGCTGGCATGTGTACAGTACAAAGACTTCTAAAATCTATCCTTACTAGCAGTCAGGCATCTTTTTGACCAAGCACAAACAGGAACAGGTACTCACGAATAGCAGGTCACCTTGCTGAACATCCAGAGCAACGTCAGTTACCTACTTCCTGTCCACTAGGCAAGACCACTGAATAGGCTACATGAAGACCACCTGGGAAGATCACCGTCTGATCCATCTGGAGAACTTGCCACACAGAATCTGAACCTCCCCCTAACCCCCAAAAGAGCTTTTTCAGAAGAAAAACCCTAATTTCTTTCCCTTCACAAAAAGTGCTCTATTGTAGGAACCCATCACGACATATAGGGTAGATGTGGCACTTAGGGACATGGTTTAGAGGTGGACTCAGCAGCAATTAAGCTTACAGTTAGACATGATGATCTGAAAAGTCTTTTTCAACTTAACTGATTCTATGATAACCTTGGATACTTTGGCTTTGCAAGGCAGTATGAACATGACTGTATTGCCACTTTTCCATCGCTCATCAGGTAAATTGGTGATTTAAACTTAGGAATGTATAGAAGTGTCCCAAATGACATACAGTAGCACTCTGAACTTCACCAGGTCACACATGAACACTGACACACATCATATGTCCTTGCAACAGTGAACCTTCACAGAGCCGTGACTACCAAAAGCTCTGCAGCTCACCACCTTCACATTCCGCACAACTAGTAAGTAATAGAAGAGGCAGCAGTCACAAAATAACAACTCCTCTCCTTGGCAAAGCCCAGAAGAGCTCTCCCCAGCCTCCAGCAGCAGCCAAGCACCAAAGAGTTGCGGCTTAATGATCTAGAAAGCCTTGCTACTGCCATATGGATGAGATTCTAGGCTGTTGAACATGTACTTGGTTAGCTCTTCACTCTGCTTCACTCTCACCCTCAGTTCTTGCATTGAAGGCATGGCCTTACTTTGAAAACTTCAAATTTTTAATTACAAAACAAAAACATCACATTTAAGCAGGAGCCTTCACTGGAATTTATCAAAAGATATTTAGCTTTTCAAAGTTCTAACCCTTAGAGAATGCATTTTATCCCTTCTACTGGCAAATAGGGACAAAATTACCTGTTGAATCTCGAACCCCCAAGCATTTACAAACAAATAAGCTCCACTTCCCAGCACATCCCCTTATTTTGCTCCCCTTCCTAGGCAGCTCATGATCATACACTGCTATTGTCAGCTACTACCTCTCCTTCCCTCAGCAAGGCACTGAATAAAGGGGCACAAAGAAAAGCCCTGGTAAGGAATTGTGGAGCTGTGAGGATTTCTCTTGTCCTGCCACTGTTCCCTTCTCAACAGGCTGTGGACTACGAGAAAATTATCAGAATAACAAGCACCAAGCCCTTGCAGCACACAACTCAGGCACCAGTGCTGTGTATTGAGAGACTGGCACTGCATGCTACACACTCAATTCAAGCAGTTTGAAGCAGCAGAATAAGCCACAGAGTACCAGAGATGCAGCTGTAAGTTACCTGCACCATTGAGCATCAGTGCTTACCTGAGTTTTTGAAGTCACTGTAGAAAGACCAAAGGGGAACTGTACAGCACTTTCAAAGCTAAGAACTCATCCCTATTTGTCACACACTACCAAAAGCTCACAGATTCCCCCTTATTCTCTTTCTCCTCCAATGTAGTCAGCACTCTCAAAACTCAACAACACTCCCCCAACTACTCTTGTTAGCTCACCAGACAGTTCAACCAGGGAGCAGGTCTGGTTTTGTTCACCACTTAGTAAGATTCAGCATTACTAATCCTAATACCATTCCACCATCACAGCTTCAAATTTAATATTGCAACAACCTATTTTTTAATGTTTTAACAATAAACTTTGGGCTAGAAAAATAAACTCAGCAGGAAAACAAACCTGAGACAATTTTTACATTTAAAAGGTTTCCCACCCCTCTCTTACCTACTCCACTAAAAGTAATACTACTTCCTGAAGTCTACTCTAATGTCAAATTCTCCACTATTCTTTCCATTTCAGATAATTCAAAATAAAACACTTTTAGAAATACGCATCATGGTACTCAGCAAGGATGACAAGAACAACCATTTATTAGTTACTCATTCAGTTTCTTTTGGTATGCCTTCAATGGGAACATATACAGCAGTTTTACTAGAGAAGCCACTACAACACAGATAGCCCTACTGAGAAAAATACAAATACATTGAAGAGTTGCACAGCAGTGTGATACACATCCTTGTGCTCTTTTGGTTAATAAAGATGTTTTTTGAAAACTCCAGCTCTTTCCCTTTTAAAGCCTTCCACCTACAAAAGAACAATGCTCAGACAGGCAGCAGTCTCCATACAATAGCCTTCCTCTAGTACAGAAGGGCATTTGTTTCCTAGGAAACAAGCAAAAAAAATCAACAAAAAGTATCCAGTATGTTAAATATGCAAATAAAGTAGGTCACACCAGTCATATTTCACTTAATGGAGCAAAGAATCCACAACTCATTATATTCTAGAGTACAGGATTAGTTTTTCAGTTACTGCTCAAAACTAAATTATCTCTCTTTTTCCACAGTCACCTCTGAAGCACAGTGCTTTTTAGGAACAAATGCAAGATCAGCAATAAAAGGACTTTACTTACAGCATGAACATATATGTTGTTTTAATGCCAAAATATATATTTTAAATGCACGTGTATTCTAACTAGCCAGCTATCTGCATAGCCTACCTAATTCTGACCAAAGCACTGACAATGGCAAGGCCCACCAAACCAAGGCCTATTATTTCAGTCCAAAACCTTACCAAATTCTGGGCAAGTTTTCAGTGTCTATAGCCTATAAGACAGACCCAGTCAGAGTAATTGGCTTCTTAACAGAGAAACCAGGCCAAGCCTCGCTGCTGTAGGAAGTAGAAGAAACAGAACAGAACAAACTACCCTTTTGAACAATACTTTTCAATGTCCTCAACGTAATGTATCAGCAGTTGTTTCCCAAACCGCCATGAAAAAATGGAAGGTCCTGGGAAGATTAAGCAGGTCAGTGTCAAAGAAGAAAACAACCCAACAGCTGCATGCCTCATTCTTTCTTACTAATATGTTTTTCACTATTATACTTGAAATGACATTTCAAGAACATACTTGGTCAGAACGAGAAGCGCAGTTATTCATATTATTACAGCACCCGCAGGAGTACATAGGCTGGTACCCCAACCAAGTGTCAAAAAAGCTCAATCTCATGATCAGCCTGTTTGAAAGCATGGCAATCACCTAGCACAATACTAACAAATGAACAAAGTATCTTATGTTGTGAAAGGGCTGTGCCAGCAAGCGTAAAAACTGTCAGCTGGATCATTCCAGCGCCAGGCCAGAGAATAATGAATTCTACACTGTAGCTACACCCTCCCTCTCTGAGACAGAGCCTCTTCAGCTCATATTAGACAGGGAGCTGTAATTCAAGTGCACTGGTTATAACTGAGGGTGGTAAGAACATTGCCTGGAAAAAAGAAAGCACTATCAATGCTACTTATATTGCTTCTACAGTCTTTGCAAATCACAGTGTGATAGTAGGCAATTACAGCCTACCAAGTATTTGAGCTACTGCTCCCATTTGCTTATTTTCCTGCCTGCAGAAGAGAGCAGCACAAACATCAAAACTGTCCTTGTGAACTCTTGTCTGTTTTTTAGTTATGGTATTAAATAAGATTATGTAGATACGCTATTAGGTTCTCTTCCTCCCTTTTAAAGGATAACACAAACACAAAAGATATGCCAAAAATTCAGAAAAACGTTATTTATTTATTTAATCAGCCAGGAAAGGACAGAGAGGAGCTTTACATAAAAATCAATCTTCTGAACCCACAAGCAACTCAAGTGACAGCGATTCACAAAAAAGTATTCAAGAATTATACCATTACAGAACCAAAAAAGAGGTGAGTACCATCAGCTGACAGGAATGGTAAAATCCCTGCAATTAACTTTATGTGTCCTTAGCAAACTTCTTGGGTAATCTCACCACACCGCGGACTCTTTGTACCAAAACATTCTTGAACTGATCAGAATTAAGCAGAAATTCATAGTCCTTTGCATCACCACAACCAGCAAATCAATGCACAGAATACTTCTCATTCTCTCCATGTAGAAAGCTCACTGTTTAAGATAAAAAGGAGGAAAAAAAAAAGAAAGAGTCAACACGCTTGTTACAGTGGTTCTCCAGAAGAGCAGCTAACAAAGACCAGTTTACTCAATGCAAGCCCTGGCTGGCAAGTTCCCATCACAGACCCAGTATTGTTTGTACCAGTTGGGATGGAGTTATGGGGCAAGAGTTACCAATAGCTACACAAGTACCCTGCCACTGCACCTCAGCGTGGATGGTGCACAGTCACTTGCTTTCCCACTCATCCTGCTCTATGTGATGTGGAAATACAGGATGCCAGCCATTCATCTGCACCTGCTACTAGCATAAAACTTACTGGAAAAAAAGCACACAGACATTTTTCATCACATGCGCATTTTGCTTTCGTGTAACAGTTCACTTGCACAATGTTGTCCTCTCGCTCCACCACCAAGGTAACTTTCACTTGCCTAATCAGCAGGATAAAACAAACAGCGTGAGCAAGTCCTGGTACTTCCATTCCTCCAAATCCATAAAGTCAATTATAGAAACCAAGACATTTTAAATGTAACACAGCTGTGGATAAAAAGGTTCTGAGCTTAGACATATTTTGCTTTTAGGCTTTCACAATGTGGTATATTATTAAGTATGACAAAATGGTACTCAGCATGTATTCATTCACTGCTGCATTTAAAGCCAAAATATATCTACATTAAAGAGAAACAATTGAGTCATTGCACAAATCATGGAGAACCTCCATACCCATAACCTAGAGAGTAGTGGATAAAATGAGTAGAGGACCAGAACAAACCTGTATTGAGGACCAGCTCACAATTATACAAATGGAAATTAAAAAGAGCAGGTTCTCGTGCCTTACATGATTTTCAGGGACAAAAAATGAACCATTTACTGAAATGCTTTTCCTTAGTGTTGCTTTCTAATCTTGACAATGCCCTGAAGACAAATCCAACATGACAGAAGCTCCAACACAAGAGGATGCAAGTTTAACATTGCATTCCACGGGGAAAGAAAAAAAAGAAAAAATTTTTAAAAATATATTTCCAGAAGCATTTAAAGACGTAAAAAACAAACAAAAACACTCAAAACACTAGCCCGTTTAGCTTTTTTGCTTAAAGGTGCTGGAATTCAGTTTCTGACTGAAAGATGCAAGACAGATAAGAGGACTAGTAAAAATGTGAGCACTCTTACAAAAGAATATTCAATGCCATTGGCACAAATCAAATGCCCAATAAGCCAAACCAGCCTGTGGGGTCTAAAGCAGGAAAAAGCAAAGGAAGCAGACATAGTTACTTGCACAAAACAATTAAAAATAATCATCATCCTCACCACTTACCACCTACAAGGAAGGGTCCTCACATTTAAGCACACTGAGCCAAAGAACATCTGCTATGTCAGACAAACACACACAGGGCAAAAACAAAACAGCACCTTCACAAAAAAACCCATAGTTGGGTCCAGAAATCTACAGAGCCATTTTGTGGCATAGCATTCCATTCCACCACTAAGTAGCTCCCTCTGCACCCTCTGGGGTTAAGACAGTCTATATGAACATTGTTAAGACACTAGGCTGCAAAACAATAAAAGCCCGTCGGAGAAAACACACTCACTGCTGGGCCCTGAGTCACACACACAAAATGCCAACACAATGGTTCTGCTCTAACACTCCCACTGACTTCATGGGGAGATGAGAATAGGAATTGGCCCTGTATCTTCAGCTGCCATGAAAAGCACACAAATAGTCCATCTTCTCCAGGCAGTATGAAAAGGAGAAAGACTTGAGCTTTTGGCAAAACTCACATTGCTGATCCATTTCTCTGCAAACTGCTCCAGTGACACAAGTACATAAAACATTTAGAGTTACTGGATTGCTGCTCCTATTCAGCCCAGTGGTGAAAGACTGTGACTGATACAAATGCACAGGAAATTCTTGAGAAAAAGAAGAAAGTCAAGTGAAGATGATGTAGGAAGGTCTGATCTGCCATTGCACTGCCAGCCAAGAGTGGCCACAGGAGACCTTTGTATTTTAATTTATGCTCTCTCAGTCAGGCTGAGGAGCAGCAGCTGCTGCAGTCAGAGCAGAGAAGGCACGGCTGTCAGCAGAGCAGACGGGAGGGCAGTCCTTATGCCTGCTACCCTGCGGAGAGAAGAAAGAGCAGGAAAAGAAAGGCTTCCCCAGCAGGGACCCCTCGCTGCAAAAACAGATTCTGGCTGGCAAGAGCAAAAGCTGTACTCTTACACAAGCTTCAGCACTATTGGTATGGAGCAGAAGTGGAAAAACAAAACCAGGAAAAGAAGTTAAAACATATAATAACACAATCAAACATACCTGTATATTTATATAAAAGTAAACATGCTAACATACACTGCTCATATTGGATTTTATTAAAGCTACTAGGATCCACAGTTTCCTAGCAATTATACCTTTGGAAGTAGATCTAGACTACAGCATTAAATTCAGTTTGCAGGATAGGTTTATTTCTCATTCAGTAGAAACTACCAATATCAAAGATCAAGGCACGATGCAGAACACAGTTATACAGTGAACAACAAGGATGGAACAGAGAGGGAAAAACTCTGATGCTGCCAAGAAAACAGGAATTAATCCAAGTACTTCACATATACACATATTAAAATAAAAAATAAAACCACAACAACACAAACACGTACCCCAAAAAAACCCCACACACCTCAAAACTTAAGAAAACTAAAACAATCAACCAACTGAAGTAATACACATTTAAATGCTAAGCCTTAAAGTGTTTTGTTCCATTGTCCAAGTTTTCATTGAAGTACTTCCAAAACAGATCCCCATGCAGCAAATAAAACAGATTTCAAGATGAATAGCTACCAAACTGTTTTCTCAGGCCTTTTTTTTTTTTAACTTTCCTACAGCAACAAGACTAAGTTCTTCACCTGGAAATCCAATTGGAAATCCAACTCCCAACGGGATCAGATTATGGACCTAAGCCCTGGGAATAAGAATTTACAAAGGCATTCAGAAGCACTCCTTTATTATTTCTTATTAAAACAAAAAGTCTTAGAACTCCATTAGCTTTTTTTTTTATTATTCTCAAGCCTAGTAAACTAGCTTAAATCTGAAGCCAGTCTCTGTATGGTCAGCTAGCTTCAAAGGATCTGATATTTTTTCACCAGAATCGTGCCATCAGGTTACGTTGCTCTCTTGCCTCTCTCTTCTTTGTCAGACAGTAAATACTAGTAGTCATCCACGACACACTCCTCCTTCCTTCCCATGACTACTATGCAAAAAAACAAGAAAAGTCTCACGTATCATTTATCAGATGCCCAGTGCTGCGGTATAAGGTTAGATAAATCTTACCTTTCTTTTGATTTTATAAACTTGCCTCGATTAACAAATTTGCTTGGGTTACAATGCAACCGTAAGATGTCATCCTTATGAAGCACCAATGTCTCCACTGTACTGCCTGGCGACCACTTCACCTTTTGCAACCCCTCAGGGTTGTAGTCTCAGCACAACACTGGTCTCTGCTTCAGACAGCCTAGGCAGCACTGCCCAAAAGCCACACATTTGCTTAGGAGCTTTCTCAAGGCCCAGACCAGAAAGGAACTTTCCACTTTTCCTTCCAGATTAATGGTTAAGTGTTACATTTGACCTTTTATGTTAAAGCAAATTACTGGAATTTTCCAAAGTAGTAATCAAAGGAAGGAATAGTCTGGTGTCTGCCTGAGAATATCCCTCAGATTCACCTGCCCATCACAGAATTCTCATCTCTGGTATATTATTTTGTTACTCAATAAGGATGCGCTGTAATCAATGGCAAAATTTAAATAAGCATTCTGGGAGTTTAGGCTTGCTTGTTTCTTCCTTTCAGGAAGCATGGGAAAGAGAGAATGAAAAAGGACAAAACTGCAAGGACTTGCAATCCTATCTAAAAACTGTGAACTCTATGTCTTACTGCTAAACATGGCCTAGGCTGAAAATGGTTATTTCATTGTAACTGGAGAAGCTGTGTAAAGATCCAACTAGGTCACCATCTGGAAACTTAAAGCTCCTCTTCCCAGCAGCAAGCTTTTTCATCTGTGACATCCAGCTGTAGTTGCCATGGACTGGTACACTTACTTGACTTTACACGCCCCCTACATTTGTAATTCAACCATGTGAACCACTGAAAAGGAAGGTGTCCAAAATTTGTTTCTTAATGGTATTGTGTGGAAAAGCCAGGGGCAGGGTATAGCAGGGAGCGGATAAAAGGTGTTTCAAACTACATTCTTCAGATGCAGGATTTTCATTGTGGTTTCACAGAAGCTAAGCAGATGAACATGAAAGTTAATTGACTCCAAGCTGCAGAATGCTTTATTAGATGCCTGTTGGAACTCCACCGGTCCCAAAGTAAGCCAATACTAATAGGAAAAAGGTACAGCTAACAACTGGATGTCACTCACTTCAGAAAATTAAGAGATTCAATGATCAGCCAGATAAATTCACAAAGAAAAAATCATATAGTGACACCAAGTATAAAGATACTAATTCTGGATCTGAAAGGCTGGGGATTCAGAGCATATTCCCTAAGATTTATCACTATGTACCTACCCTGTTTCTTACAATTCTCACCAGCTGTCTACCATTGGCCACTTTCTGAGGATATTTACCTTAAACAGACCTATTGCCTGGTCCAGCATGATCACAGATATGGCCTCTTAGCTGCCTTTCTAAAATGGTTGAGATCTGCCTTGGCAGTGACACATTTTCTATATGAGGAAATGCTTCAATCCAAACATAATACTAGATGTCAGAGAGAAAAGACTAGAACACTTCACAGCACATCACCCATAGAAGCTCCAAAACAATTTTCTGTCCTGCCCTCTGCAAGTTGTAATTTCATTTTTCATTTCACTTTCTTGCGTCCTATGTAAATCTAAGAACATACGCTTTCCTTTTAAATGCAAAATACCCACATTAAGAGAACTGATTAATAGTGTCATGTATCTGAATTTAAAATCATGGTTTAATGCTATATATTTTCATTGAAGTAACAATGTCTTGAAAATTTCAGAGCTAACTTTAATAAGCTCACAAAATTACTTCCAATACTACCTCTGAAACTTAGGAGTATTTGCTCCTTTTCCTTCCAGTTACTTTACTGATGATTATAGCTTGTTAGGAACATTTCACAAAAAACAAATACATAAACCTCACCCTACTCTCATTCTGACACTAAGAATCCATTTTGAAATTTTGTAACAATTTACAGACCATGAAGTACAAACTGCTGGCATTATCTCAGGTTCAGCCAGAAAGAAGAATTTTCACTACACACATTCATCCCAAAGCTCAAGGGAAGAAGAAAAAAATCACACCTTTATCACCCTTCAGCAAAGTCCAGTAGAAATACTATTCCAGACAAACTCCTACTAGATCATCCCACACCAGTATTAATGGTTTCATTTCCATAACTTCTGTAGTAACTGGAGCTCTGCAGATTTCAACATTCCTTTCATAATTTAGGCTTTCCTAACTCAGTCTGGGGTTGATCAAAGGTATCAGACTTTGAAAACTATTTGGAAATGACAGTGTGTCCACAGACTTGAGGTAATTAACATTAAATATTCCTAAGGGACATTAGTCAGTGTACAGCAGGTTATTTTTTTTCAGATTGGGTCTGTCCATAGAAATTACTAATTATGCCAAATACTAATTGCAGGGTTGGTGCTTGACATGGACATCACTCACAAAAACAAAACCTACATGGCTTTAAGTCAAGGCAGTTAAACCAGTTTGGTGTTGCAGTAGAAAAATGGTCTACTGAGTTCCCCCGGTCACATCCTCCCCTGAGGGAAGCTGTTCTCATCCCATGTCACTCTTCACCAGCCTCCCAGTTGGGTCACGAAGCTGTAGCTTACACGGGCAGACCAACTGCTTCAATCCACACAAAGGTAACAGAAACCCTAATTACAGCATCTTCAAAGAACCATTTTTTTCACTTCTTTACCATTGAAATGTTAACTTGTTTATTAACAGCTGTAGATGCATTGATGCATTGTTTCTTCACACACTAGAGGGAAAAATAAGAACAAGATTCTTTCCTGTAAGGAACTCCCTTGCTTTGAATCTACTCAAAAGGCAAGGCTCAGCACATCTCCTCCAAAACCTCGGAGCAATTTTTGGCTCTGGAGGTCAATGTTTTACTTGAAGGTACACAACAATCTAGCAGATTAAGGATTCAGTGCAATAGCTCAAAGTTCTTCATCTCACTTGATGGTACGATGAATCTAAAACCAGAGATTGTTAACCTTGACCATTTTTTTTCCTAAGCCATCTATAAGAATCAGTTTCACATTTCTTTAAAGCCTTTCTTAAGGGCAAAAAGAAAGGTAGCTCTTGTTGTTTACTTTTAACAGTATTGAAATCACTGGTACTAGCACAAACTATAACTACCTACTCATATTGCTTTACCACAAAGTGCTGAAAAATCCAATAGTAGGAAATAAATGCAATATTCATCAAGTTCTGCACTTAGAGAGACTGTTTTTACTTTTTCTCTATCAATTACCAAAGCATAAACAAAACCATATCGAGATGTTCATTCCCCATTCAGCTGTAAATTCATTTTCAGGCTTGATTTATATACACAGCTTCTTTTATGCTTTGTTTACAGAAATTCTTTTATCTGACACACTAGCTGACTTGATAAGACACCATTAGCAGTAACAGAACATATTTCATGCAGAAGCCATAATCTTTAGTCTAAGCTCTTGTTAAAGTTCAGATGCCATTAATAAAATGTGGAGATTTCTTATGTGGCTGCTGGTAGAGCATGTAAGTAGTGGTGCTTCAGAGCTGGGCATTAGCAGCTGCCTCAGACACAGAATAATCACGAAGTTGCTGTTATTATGTACGTGCCTGGCAAAAGCAGGACTCAGTACTCAATGAAGCGCTATGAATCACTACTTATAAAAAATGACAGCAGCGACCAGCTTGCTGCCCAGACTGGTAGCAAGGCACATAGCCTGCAGAAACCACTGCTTTCTGCACATATTTCAGCACATATAAAGCTATTTCATACAAGCACACCACTACTCTACAATTAGAGAGAATATGTCACAATTGCTTGCTGAGCATGTACTGTGCCCTTCATCAGCGAAGGTCTCTCAGTGCTGCAAGTACTAGAGTCTCATAGAGCTCCTGCTTGTGCAGGGAAGTTATCATCTAATGGATGGCCAAGCAAGATGCTTACTCTGAAACACAAATGAGCAGGAACACTCCCTGGTAGGCTGTGTTCTGTTCTCTGCCAGAGTTTTTGGTTAGACATCTCTATCACTCTTTTTGCCAGGTCCTAGCTACTTGGGCAACTGAAGTAGTTGCTCCAGCTCTTTTGAACGACTTTCAGTGTTTTGTCTGGGGGACTTCTTTGGGCTTTCTCACACATCCTCCTTTATTTTTTCTTTAACTACATTGTTTGAAAAACAATTATGCAGCTGCCAACAAGCGATTCCCACTGAAGTCAACAGGATCTGCTCTTATGCAGAGGGTCATAGTAAGTGCCCAATCATTTACAGTGCTGAAAGCCTTTGCGCTCTGTACTCTAAGTGCATGAAGGGCTAAGCAGGGGGCTCATGCAAAATTAATAACACATCAGGAACTGGATGAGGGAGAGGGAAAGCACTTAATAATTGACCCACAGTTTGTTTTCTGTGAATTCTGAAACAATTTCATGGACGTTTGTTTAGGTTTGCCTTCATGTTTGTTTTTTTCAACATGGAATGTTTTTGAACCAAAGACCAACAAAAGAACTAACAAAACAGAGTGAAACAATGACAAGAGTGGCACTTTGATAGCAATAACTGCAGAAAAGTATCCTCCCAGAAAGCAAGATGGAGATGGAATAAAAAACAAGGCAGATCTTTTTTTCAGAGAAAATATGACCACCCTCTCACTTCTTTAAGATTACATTCTTAAACACCTTCTGCTTTATGAATAAATGCGTGTATTCCATTCCTGCTCATTCTGTGAAAAATTACAGGTTTCTCTTCTCACCATCATTTATGCAGAAAGCCAATCATATCCCACAATGAAAATACCATCTTTCCATCTTATAAAGTCCTTCAAACTCCTCAAGCTAGGAGTCTAATACTGCTCACTTGAACAATTTTGATAACATAGCTACACCAAAAGTGTTCTACCTTGCTCCATAAATATCATCTGCAGTCATTTTAAGGACATGTTACAGTGGCACACAGAAACAAGGTAGCCTTTTAGCGTAAATGAAAATCTGATCTTAGTACACTAAGGAGATTTAAACAGTAATCCTCACTGGAGTTCTGATACATCTCCAAAGATACAAAGAAGGAGTCCCACCAACTCTGAACAAAAAGTACTTAGGAGTTCACAGTATGTTTCTAACTCATACAGCAGCAACAATCACCAGCCTATTTAAATTTCAGCCCTGTACTCCAGCCTCAAGTGACATCACTGAGATCCTGTGCTTCAACAGCAACAGGCCTTCCACGTAGTGGAAATGGGAGACACAGCATATTCCTCAAATCTCTGATCATGCCCATCTCTAAAAGAGCCTCATCCATTCTACCTAACTTGATTCTACACAGCTCAGTCCTGCGGCAATTCTTTATGAATTGCTATGAAATGTGAAATTCTTCACATCAGAGCCAGAGCTGTGTGCATAGCTTTGATATTCATCAAAGATAAAGACATTAATCAAAGACTTACAGTTTGACACAATAACTAAAGAAGGATTATCTCCCACAGGTGTTACTTAGGAGGTCTTGCACCAACATGAGTCTTGTTGTCTGAAAAGAATATGCTTGCACACCACATTGAAAGGTGCACACGTGTTTATGGAACAAAGCTGTTTGTCAAATAGGAACAAGTACCTTATAAAATGGTACAAAAACTACCCAGTGTCAGGTTTTTACTTCTCCTTCCTACTTTCCTGTGGACATATGGCTGGACTCCAGTAACAGAGTCCAAAAACTGACTCTCTCGCAGCATGACAGTGACCACGTAGAGGCTCCTGTGAGCTTTATACTCCAGGTGACAGGTGTAAGAACAGGCACAGATACATGCAGAGACTTCCTTGGAGAATGGAACAGAGACAACAGCCTCTGCAAGCTGGAGTAGAGCACAAACTGAAAGGAGGGCAAAACAAGAGGCATGGTAATTTCTCTAGGCAGTAGTGAGCTGCTATTGACATGAAAACCACAAGTAAGTGGAGTACTTCATCACTGTCATTTAATAAGCATGACGTTTCAAACAATATATGAAATACCAGATGATAGAAAGTTCACTAGAAATCCTACACACACACGTTTCTGGGATGGGGAAGTTGAAGACAAAAGCTACTGTAGCCCACAGCTGTCCTTTTGCCTCTGTCAGATGTCAGCCCCACTGCAGAACAGCCAAAAAGATCACAAATCTATGGGGCAGACTATTCAAAACAACAAAAATGGCCAGATGGGAGCCACAATTCATTCACCTGCTACAGTGGCACAAACCCTTGAGTGTCAGTCTCATCAGGATTGGCATTGGTATTCTTTAATATGCAAAGTTATTAGCTGCATCCACCCAGGAGCTACTTCTTCTCCCACAGGTATGAGAGTGGTTTAGGAAAAATGTAGGAAAGCAGAGGCCAACAAGGATATAAACCATGTAAAAATGTAATTGGCTTTTGTTCTTGAGTCAAACACGTACTTATTTACATCAAAAAGTTCCTGGAGAATAAAACATTGATTCAAATATCAGCACAATATTAGACTTTAGACTACCCTGCAGTGGTTTTGCCTATCTTCAAAACAAAGAGAACAATGAGAAAGCAATGTTTTCAAATCACACCCATCCCCACACTACTGAAGTAGGAACACTACTTGTGACCATGCCAGAGCTCCCAGGAGGAGCAGAGCAGTAGAGTACAGTCAGAGGAAGCAAAAAGTCCTTCTCAGCATGCAACAGCAGTTAGATGAGTTTCCAGTCCCTTCAAGTCTTGCTTTTAGGTACGTAAATTAATAAACTTCTGCTCTAGCAAATCAGAATTAATTTTAAATGCTGCATCATATATATATATATATATCACCAGCGTTAAATGCATACTAACCTTTTGTATGAAACAAGGCACCAGAAAGGATACTACTTGGGAATGGATAATTATGACAAACTCTCTTCAAAGAGGCCATATGCCACCCCATCTAGCAAGCCACTTCAATGAAGGATTAGCATTATTACAGGGAGTGGCGCAGTGTTTGGAATAATGGGAAGGAGAAGAAACCAGAGAGGTAAATGATGTAGCTGATTACTTAAGTTCAAATTAAGTTCACATTCCAATAACCTTGGAAGACAATCACTGTTTTTTGTTTCTCCAACATCACTGAGCAAGTAGGAGAAAACAGATAACCACCATAACTCTGCCAGAAACAGTGAAGATCAGAGTGCACCACTTATGTCTACCTAACAGTCCTCGCTGCAGTGAGCTAACTATTGATAGCATCACATCTTATATCTCTGTGTACTCCATAGTCCAAAACCACTTTACCTAGAGCTGAAATAGGCCACACTTGTACAATCACTTTACGTTGATCTATGCAGGGAAAGGAGGAGCTGGTCCTACCATCTTCCCACACGTCATTCTTGGAGCCAAACAGCAAATCAATAGAAATTGACCCAGATGAGAGACTTCTCAGCCGGATCTGGTAACTGACTGCTGTCAGTCCACTGAAGGTGCATTTACACATTTGGCTCTGCAGCCTTGTGCCAACCTCAGCCATTTGCAGCTTCCTGCTCTCATTTTGACACCAGAATTCACAAGGCTGCACACCAAAACCAATCCTGAAAGCACTGACAACCAAGGTGGGAAGGGGCCCTGCAACAGAAACAGGTCCTCCAAGGCATTCAGAGATGAAAAAAAAATTTGAGTTAGGCAACAGTTCACATCCCCCCTTAACGGCCACAGAAAGAAAAAGAAACAAGAGAATGGTTGTGGTATCAAGCAATATTGATTAAAAACTGGACCTTAGCTATTTTTTAACTGCAATCATATATTTATATTTAACTATCTATTTTAGAGACTTCACAAGCCAGATGGAAGAATTTTCCTCTAGTAATTAACTGGATAACTTCTTGAAAAAGAGGTTCATTTTACAAGTCTTACCTCTTCTTTTTAAATTAATTATATATTTATTATTGTTGGACTGGCTGAATTCACACATATTCCTTTAGACATATACCCACGTGAGCTGGCAGTCAGGAGGACAACTTCTACTAAATGCTATCTTTTACCCACATGGAATAGGGAATCTTTCTGGGTTTATATTTAAATGGCAAAAATTAAAATTAAAAAATCTGAAACCCTTGCTCTGTGCATAGTAGAACACCCCAGTATTCTCCCAGCTGAGAGATGCCCAGGATACTTGGCAACCCTCCTTCTCACTACCTGGTAGAACCCACTGTTTTGACATGTCACCATTTCCAAATTCTGTGCTCCAGTCTGAAACACCCCAATCACATGGCATTGAAGATACATCTTCCACAAGGTGACATAGTTAATTGATGCACAGCGCAAAGCAACAAAACCCTTGCCATACATTATCTGTGAACTTTTTTCCCCCGTGTCTAAGCTCCTTAGCTATCTACAGCACATAGAGATGTATGTGCTCTCTCTTCAAGCTCTTTTTAAATCACAGCCCATTGGAAAACAGTATGTAGCAGAAGAGGTGCAGTTCAGTGAGAGGGAAGCCCAGAGAACCCAGCCTCACAAGGGTAAATATATGCCCTATTCGAGGGTACATAAAGCAAAGGTATCCAACAGGGAAAACCTGTGGTGCAGGCTCTGACAAAATGACAGGCACCAGGTGGATCTGCTTGGGGTGACATCCCACACAGTGCTGCCGCACCTTTGCTTGGGGCACCAGAGCTCAGTTGAGAGCCTGCCCTCCTGACGCAAAATAATGTTCTGTGTCATGGAAGATTTGCCCCTAAATCACCATAAATTAAGGTGGACTCTCATCAAATGTAATCCACTAACACTAGGAAACACCCCATAGGCTGAGTTACTGCAAGCATCCTTGCAGTATCATTTATTTCATACCCAGTACCCTCTAACAGTAGCTTACTAGAGCAGTGACAGTAGACATACTCAGGTTTTAACTCATCAACACTATGTTGATGAAGAGAATAAACCAGAAGTCTCCATGAACCCAAAATATTGCACATATCTAAAGGCATCTAGTCTTCTTTTAATGTGTTCTTTGAATTCAATACCACAAAGAAGGACCACTTCTAGAAATAATGTTACTTGCTTATTGAGGAGAAAGAGAAGCTATTTAAACAAAAGTTCCTGTAATTCTTTGATTTTTTTTTTCCCCCTGTGAGAAGTTGTGCTGTTGGGAAAACCAGGAGGCAACAGGTACAGAATAGGTATACAAAGTGTTTTCACAATATTTATTCGCTTTGCAGCAAAAGGAAAAAAAGCTCTTCCATCACCACACATCAGGAACTTTGTTTGAAATGGTTTTCAATATTATTTGATGTAACAGAGTCTTCACTAGGAGCAGAGGGATTTTCAAGGCCTGGAAGAGGCACATATTGATTTTTCCCAGTTCTGTGGCAAATTGACAGTTCATTCATAAGATCCTCTGTGTGTGTGATGAAATACTTATTCTAAATGCTGTCCAGAGGAAAGTGACTGGAAAGCTGAACCATTAGCTGAAGAATCTGATGCGGAGACTGATGTGTATTAAAATAAATACTGCTACAGCCTCATTTAGCTTATAAAGCTAAAGGAGTAGGATCTGACTGCTTTTAGCATCTCTGCAAGTCAGGCCATCTGGAGGTTATATGAGATCACACTGAGTCAGAGTTTGATACCAAATCAAGCACCCCTGACTGCAAGCCTCAGTGTGTTAGTGACATTTTTAAATGCCAGCATACGGAGAAGGCTGAACTGCTCTAGATCTCTGTGTATGTTACAGAAGCAGCTACACCGAGCACTGTGCCAACAGTGACATCCACCCACACCAGCCCTCATACCTGTACAAGATACTGCTGAAATCAGGGAAAATCTGTATCCACGAAGAACCGCATGTGAGAGACTGGAAGGACTGCTGGCTCAAAATATTTTGGGTGGGGGAAGAGGCAGGTCAGCCCTTACTCTGGGGAGGTGATGCCCTGCTCTGCACACGCACATTCCCCTGGGCCTGTATCCCAGCCACACAGTGGTCATCAATCCCTGCCACACTGGAGGCAATGCTCCACCCCTGGAGCCCCAGTCTAGCCCCAGAGTGGCCAGATGACCAACCTGGCAGAAGAGGCTAAAGAGCCAAAAGGTAGTAAACCAAAGCATGAGGTGAGCACAGATCTTGACCCTACCTCCTCTTGGAATTCTATCAGCTGAATGCCACTGGAACCAGGAGTGGTAGCTGTATTTGTTCTTTTCTATATCTTTTCCATCTTTCTTCCTCTTTTTCTTCTAGCTTCCTCTTCTCAGAGTTTTGAGTAACCTAAAATCAGACAGGCTTGGACTTTGCTAAGTTAAATGGGCTAAGTTAATACTTTGTGAAGTATTTTATGTTGAGGGAATGCTGCTCTAAATTTTTTACAAAGTCATCTGATTTTCTGAAGTTGCCAGTGAAGTTTTTTGTTGTTTTGACCTCTCGAGAACATCTTGTCAGTATTTCTCCTGTGCATCTAACTCTAAGTACATGAAAAACCATAAACCCTTTCAGGAATAGAATGAGTGTTTTTTAGAGCCTTACATCATGAGATAGGAATATTTTGTGGCAGGAGCACAATCAAAAAAAATGGGATGTTTTCCAAATTCACATGATAGTACAATGAAAAAGAAACAGATTATTCATTACTCATTTAAGGCCTAATGAATTGCTGGATTTTGCACTGCAAAACCGTCATGAAATGCAATTCAGTACATTCATCAAAAATTGGATTAGCTTTTTTTGGTTTAATTCTTTATTGCATTGTAATAGTATTTGCTAATTTTTAATGAGAAACAGACAGAAACTACATGAGTACAAAGTCACTATGAAATTCTAGCTAATGGAAAAGTCCCATATTAAGAAGTTTAAAATATTACCATACTGGAAGGCACTTTTATGGCTAATGCTGACAGTGACTTCTGGGTCATCTACAACAGAGCTGGGTTACTTCATGAGCTGTTCAGCTCCTTGCTCCCCTGCCTACATCAATAAAACAATTACAGTCATGTTGACAGACTACTAGCCATGCATTTGAGAAGTGTGCTGCATATTTTGGGCAAAACAAAGTATGAAGATTGATTCTCTCCTACAGCACTATAGTTAGTTTAAGACTCAAATTTCCTAACTGGTAGAATTAGGTCAAGTGATTTTTTTGGGTCAAAAATATTTTCTCTCACCTCCAGTTTTAACTGAAAACAAAACATTATGTTCTAAATGCCCATAGCAAATCTTCACAGATTACTGCTTTTAGTTAATGGAGTATGAACTGCTGAAGTATCTAGCCTGAGCACCTAACAACACATCAGCTTCTTGCTCCAAATTTATAACTTGTAGCAGCCCTGGTGCCAAAAACAGTTTATAATTCTTTTTTCAATGCAGACTTCAAAACATCTATTTGTAGGAATGGGACTCGAAAGAAAAGGAGGTGATGTTTTACTATCTGTAAGCTCAAGTTTCTCATCATCTTCTAATCATTAACTTGCATCTTACAGAGTTTGAGGAATAAAGAATAAATTAAAGTTCTCTAAGAAGTACATCAGGATTACTGTAATCTATAGAACTAGGTTTTAGAGAGCATTCTTAAATAACAGATTACATACATACTTTCAAACTCCTGTCCACTGGAGAGGATAGAGAACTTCCTTACATTTTTCTTCTTACTATTCTCCACACAAAAACGACAACAAAAAAATCCTGAACCCCTCCTCTCTTTCTCCAAAAAATGCTTTCTCTCCCACATTTTCCATCTGAAAATTATCCTACATCTACTGCACCTTGTATGTAATTTTTTTTTTGTTTACAAGAACATTTTTTCTGGTTTCCCATCTGGGAAACGAAAGCCTTTTTTCCCCAGAACAGCTCGTGCTTGCTTTCCCTACTACATGCCTATTACATCATACACTGCAGTTGAATATGCACATACCTAATACACACACCAAAAAGTTCACAGTGCAAAAACCACCTTATTAGAATGAAGGTAACATGTCCACCTTCAAATTCAATGTTGCAGAACATGGATTTGTTGCCTTTATTATGGAAATATTAAGGGCAATAGGATTAGGACCAATGACAGCTTCTTTTCACACACACAAATATCCATAAGATGTTTCACTTGCACAAGTATTCTGCTGGGGCTGCCTGTGCTCTGGGTGCCATTCACACGGATCAGCTTTTCTCTGACTGAGACACTAAAGATTCAAAATTGACTCTTCATACTTTGAGATAGGTGTGCCACCAGGAAAAACTTACTGTGACCATTCAATCAAGGTGGAAGACTGGCAAATATATTTAAGAAATTAATCTTTAACACAGAAGGAACATACATAAGCTGCACATGACAGTTCCCATAATACTGTCTTGAAGCACACTGACATCACACAGAAGTCACACAATTAATCACAATGGGCTTTCTCTAGTTCTAGCTCCCCTATGCTTCTCCAATCTTTTAAAACAAGAAACATCAAATAACTTAAACAGTAACATATTTACAAACACCCAATTTTGGCAAAACAAATACTTATGAGAAAGGAAACAGTTTCATCCATGTTCCTCACCTATTTCTTTTTATATTACCCATGATACAGCCTACCACAAAGTTATGAGGGAACACAAGGCAAGGAAAATTTTTATTCTAAGAATGACCTCTACAAATCTGATTAAAGTTCCCCAGAGCTACTAAATTTTTATATGCATTTGAAAGACTGAGGCTACATCTGCTGAAAGAGACACTGAGGAATTCAAGAATTCTGACCTCACAATAATGCATCTATTTCATCAATGTATACACCCCCGCCTTTCACTGCTACAAAACAGTGGAGTACTTGCCCAAAACAAGCATTGTTCTGTTTCTGCCAAGACCACTGGTGGGATGCTCAGCTATGCTTCATCTGTGCTATGAAGAAATGTAAAACAAAAAATAAAAGTCATTTGATCACAAAAGGGGGAGGGGAGGGAAATGAACAGAGTGTTTCCACTTCCACTACAAGGAGATCTTCCCAAAACAAATTTTTAAAGATCAAATGCTACAGAATGTGTTTGAAAATTGCATGGAACAAGCTTCACATTGATTTGTTTGGGGTTTTTTTTAACCACTGTGGCAAGGGAAAAATTGCATAATCAAAACTTCCTTGTGGATATCTGAAAACCAGCTGACATCAGAGAATTATCTTCTCCCCCTTTGAAAACAAACTATCAACAATGTACAAAATTTAATAAGCGATCTATCGGTTGTCCTTTAAAGGTCAGTGCACTTGTCCAACACTCTTCCTGAAACACACTTACATAACCTTATTTTCTTTCCGCTACCGCTCTGTAATTCAGAAGACTATCTAGATTCCCATATGGTTGCCATCAAAGACAGCAGATGCCAAGCAAATTAAAACACAAGTTATGACTTGTAATATGCTGATGTATCATAATTGCACCATAGCTCATAACTTAGAGTGAATCACCAGATAAAGCGAAAGTTTCTGAGGCTTTTTATATATCTTTCTGATTAGACCAAGTTCAGTGGAATCAAGTGTGGATTGAAATTTAGACCTTAACAATAGTACACATCCACCATTTCCATCAAGTATAAAAAAGCACAGAGAACAATTTAAAACAGCTCTTGGAACTACAAGTCAGCCTAAAACTGTCTTACCAAAGTAAGGGAAAAAGAGGGGGAAATAGTTCTTGCCTCTTCTGAAGCAGGGCAGCCTACTTTGACCTTTCACACCGTACCTTTGACATCATTCTACATGGAAACCGAAGGGGGAAGCAGGCATTGTTTGTTTGCTTGCTTTAAGTACAGAAAAATGTTCTCTGTTACCTCATATAACAGCTTTATGCTTTACTGAGACGAGACCAGAAAGGCTTATGAAAAAGCACTGTCGATTGCAGCAGGAGCACACGGACCATGAGGTGCTTTAGCACAGCAGTATGGCAGTGGGGCTAAAGCACAGGTGCCCAATGCACAACCAGCAGGACAGCAGCTGAGCAGTGCAAAGGGAAACAACTCTGAGTTCCAGACAGAGATTTGCATGCATTTGTGCCTATTAGTTATCTGTTCCTAAATATTACCTCAGTGACTGCCCAACGAGCTTTCCATTTCCACAACAGCACAGGAGACCCACAAAGCACGTTTTTCTCAACAAATATTTCCACAGTATTTACCAACTTTAATGCTGAATTTCCAAAAGAAATTAAGCATGAAAACATACCTATAATATTAATTATGCATAGACTCAGCAGATAATATTATCCTCTACACAGTATCAAACACATATTTAGGCAAGAATAACGTTACCTGGGGTGGTGCAGGCCTGAGAATTATCTCCTGAAAAGCATACTGGCACCTTTAGTCACAACTATGTACACAGCATTGGAGTGCTTTCCCATATTCATTATCTTAATAATTCTGCTGTGGTTTTTAAGGCATGAAATATCTGACCAGCACAAAATAAAAAAGACAAAAAGATCTGGTAATTTATTTTGCCCTTATTTGGTGGCATTTAAAGTGTCAGATTTTTTTGTAATAACGTTATTCTAAGTAGCAAGTACAATCATGTTCCATAATTTCAGCAGATCTATAATATTCCTCTATTCAAGGCACTGACAATTTTCTTGTCAAAATCATTACTCTTCCAACTCAGTTCTCTTTATTTTTAGTCCATTGTTTTATGATGCAGAATAGAGAGTATTTTCTTTGTTTACATTAACAATTTAAAAGGTTGTGTTATAACCACTATATGCTCAGATAGAAGGCCTAACAAGGTGTGCCACATACCTCCCTATTTGCAAGATCCTGGAAAGTGTCATAGGGTTACTATGATGACCTCTTCATCATTTCAATCTATTTACAATGACTACATTAGTGGCTATTTTTGATTATTACTTTCTATAAACAAGCAACTGAATTTGCGATTTTCATTTACAGATTTTCTGGCCCAGTTTTTGAAAGGTTTGCTATTACTTCAATAAAAACAACATTAAAATGTATTCTACAAGAGTATCTGCCTATGTTTTCATCCCAAATCATGAGAGACATGGTAATAAATGCAGGCTTTCTCATAAAGAGATTGAAATATTCTAAATAAATGACTAAACTCTCATAAAGTGCTTGGTCTTTGTGAATTTCAAGATTAGCCAGGAACACAAATGAGACAATTAGCATTTTCCAAAAGAGGAAATTTGCAAGCAAGGGCCACACATCAAGCATGTGGCAGAGCGGGTGATATACAATTACATTTTTTCCAGCCTTTCAGATTAGCCTTCCAGCAGTATAAAACCTCTGGCCTACATGGTTACAAGAGAGGCACACCTGCCATCATGCAAGGCTGTGCAGCATCAGCCTCAGGAACACAGGAATAAGAAAAAGACTACTTACAGAAAACCAAAAACATAACCACTTCCCCACTTGCAACATTCACATATTTATTTTCAGAGAATAAAATGAAGGAAATTACAGGATACAGAGCTTCTGACAGACTGACAGTGCCTGAAAGATCTAGTTAACATGGTTCTGTATATTCCACCATAATCTCCCTCTCTCAGTCCAAGGACACAGCACACAAGTGTTCCTCACACTACTTGCTCCCTGCTGAAAAATATCCACGTTCACAGCAACATATACCCAGCAGAAGCAAAACAAAGAAACAAACAAGGGAAAAGAACCACGGCAAACTCAACCACTGAAAACTGAGCACAGAGTACAACTGCACCAGCTCTGTAGGGTCAGAATACTACAAAGCTTGCTACCACTCATCTGAAGGGGTCGGTCTGGGGCCAAGTAAACACTGACATAAAGCCACAATCAGCTTCACTCTTGCTGTGTATCTTCTTGTTTAAGGAAAGGTATTACAGTATAAAAGTGGACTAAATCAAAACTCCCATCCTTTCAAAACATCATCCTCAGGCATCTTTATTTTCCGGGAACACAGACCTGAGGTTAGCTATGGATACCTGCTATCCACATAAACACCATCCTCTGTTCTCACCAAGGGGACAATCAGAAGCTCAGCATTGCTTAGAAGGTTTCTCTCCTCTATTCTTCCCTACCTTCATCCATAACCTTCAAGGTGGTGTTGGGACTTTTTTCCCCAATTCTCCTTTCTAGTCCAAACAACCCACTATACCAGATATGTATTCACTTTGCTTCCAAAGCCCCTCAAAAACACATCCACACTACCTGAGTTCGATTCCTGTATGGGCCGTTTACTTAAGAGCCAGACTTGGTGATCCTTGTGGGTCCTTCCAACTCAGAATATTCTGTCAATCTGTGAAGCTGGGTTTGTGCATGATTCTCATTGCTGTGTGGAATACCTCATGTAAAGAGGGGAACTGTAAATGTGAGAGCCTTCACCTGACTTTAACGTTCTGTGCAGTGAGACAACCTCATCCTTCACACGAGTGTGAGAATGCTCAACCCCCCCTCCCTCTCTGTGGTTATGAAATTTGGCATGAACATCCAAAAACAACTGCTCGTCTTTCAAATCCAACGCATCGAGAAGATGCTGGAAGTACTGTTACACGCAGGTTACATTTCACTATACAATTCGGCCTACTCTACAGCCGGTGGGGAATGGTGCAACAAGATACCGTGCAAGCAGATCAAGCAGCAGAGCCAAGAATCCAAACAAATGCCCAAACAGGCCTCCTACAGGCTTGCACTTTAGGGATGGGTGGAAATACTGCTTTCCCTCCTCCTCCATCCTATTAGTGCTACTACTACTATGTGTTAATAGCTAACCATAATAAACCGTGCGCCACACACAACTTCATAATTGTGAAATCGTTAAACAGCACTGTGCAAAGAACCTGAGCTGTGGTTTCTTTTTATTATTTGCATCTAACAGGGATGTCAGAGTGAAAACATGCAGATCAATTCGTTCTCCAGGCCTGGGTTGCTCCCTTCCTCTCCCACCACAAAGCAGAGGTGGGGGAAGGAAGGAGGGAACAGGGAAAAAAGGCAAAGACGGGGGGAGGCTGGGGGGGTGCTCTAAAGAAGGCACGAAACCCGCTTCGTACTTACAACAAAAGCAATTAGGAGGGCCGGGAGGGAAGAGAAATCGGCACCCTCGGGAGGTGGAGGAATGCAGCACCACAACTTGCCCGGGGAAGCGCTGAGCGGGGCGGGGGGCCGGAGGCGGCGGCACCCCTGGCCTCGCACCCGCACCCATCCAAAATGCCCCTCGCAGCCCATCCAAAGTGCCCCGCGGCCTCCCGCCGGGCTGTCCCATGTCCCTGTCGCTCCCGGCCGTGCCCAGCCTGGGAGCGGCGGCCGAGGAGGAGGAGGAGGAGGAAGACACGAAACCGGCCCCACTTACCCAGAAAATGACATTGAAGCCGAAGATGAAATATTTGATGCAACAACTGACTTCAGGCCCCTTGTAGTGCTTTCCGGACATCCTCTGCGCTCATGAAGACGCTTTGCTCGCAGCCAGGGTGAGAACCAAAGGGATGGGGGGGAGACGGGAGGAATAAAAAAAAAATTTAAAAATAAAAAAAAAAATTGAGAAAACACAGAAAGGAGGGAGGAAGACTA